>JAJPUD010000904.1:480476-522925 GCA_023553655.1 Myrmecobius fasciatus
TCTGCTTGTCTCTTTGTCCCTCTGCCTGCCTGTCTGTCTGCCCCTTCATTTATCTATTTGCTTGCCCCTCTGTCTGTCTGACTCTATCTGTCTGCCCCTCTGTTTACTTGTCTCTTTGAATTTCTGTTTGTCTGTCTGCTTGCCCCTCTGTCTGACTGTCTGTCTCTTTATATATCTATATGTCTGTCTGCACCTTGAAGCCATCACTCTTTGCCTGAGTTACTGTCCCTAAGCACAGGTCCCCTCTTCCACTATATCTGTGATCTAGCACTAGCCAGTAGTGAGTGGCAGAGCTGCCATTTGGCACTGCTTTTACTCCCAGCACAGACCGGTCTGTGCCAGCTCCAGGCCTTCCCCTTGTCCTGGTACACAGCTCTCTTTCATCAATTCCTATGCTGGATTGCTCTCAGATATTTCCGGCTAGACGCCACCCCCACTGTCTGAAGTGCCCATCTCTGTCTGTCTCTTCTGGCACACCTGGCCTAGAAAAAAAGCTCACTGGGATTTTTTTTCTTGAATTTCCTAATCAGGACTCAGACTGATGTATTTTCCCGGTCTTTGTGGAGTAATTGTAGGAGAGAGCTTGGATGTACTTCCTGCTACTCCCACCATATTGGCCAGTCTCAACCCATTCTTTTTTTTTTTTTTTTTTCTTGGATTTTTTTTAATGCTTTAATAGTATTTTACTTTTCCCCCAAATACATGTAAGGATAGTTTTCAGCATTTGCTTTTGTAAAACTTTGTGTTCCAAATTTTTCTCCCTACCTCCCTTACCTCTTCCCTTCCCCAAGATAGCAAGCAATCTGATATAGGTTTAAAATGTGCAATTTCTAAAAACATATTTCCATATTTGTCACATACAACTCATTAATTCTTAATGGCCGGCTCTCCATCATTAGTATCACAGTTACTCATGACAAAAAGTCAGTTCTTGATTGTTCAGATGTGATAACCCTCATAACAAAAAACTCCCCAATAACTCTGTAGTTCACTTGAATGAGTCAGATTATCAGGTATCCTTGTGATGGGTCTCCAGAAATACAGAATTAGCGGCAATAGATCAACAAGTATACTTGCTTAATTATTGAATATTTTATTTATTATTAAAGTCCTACTGTGCGCCAAGCAATGCACCGGGGGAATGGGCATATTGAGACAAAAGAAACAGTTTCTGTCCTGAAGGCATTATCCCCCTGAAGGGGAAGATATTGACACATAAAAATATGTACAAAAT
Source organism: Myrmecobius fasciatus (assembly GCA_023553655.1). Lineage (NCBI taxonomy): Eukaryota > Metazoa > Chordata > Mammalia > Dasyuromorphia > Myrmecobiidae > Myrmecobius > Myrmecobius fasciatus. Next base: position 481,711 of record JAJPUD010000904.1, read on the forward strand.
AAATATTAGGTAGATTTAGAGGGAATGGAGAGGTAGAGGGGAGATGCTAGAAGCTAGGAGAAATCAGGAAAGGCTTCCTGTAGGAGGAAGTGGCAATTGATCCGAGGGAAACTAGGGACTCTAGAGAGAATTTTGTGATGAAGCATATTCTGTCCTTCCACTCAGAGAATTTAGGTTTATCCAAATTATTACCAGGTGAAAAATCACCCACTATGTAAACAAGTGTGAAAGCTTAGCCCTTTGTGGAGTCAGGATGGGTGTGTTAAAGAAATAATGTGTACTTAGTAGGGAGAGGCATTGGTTCCCTTTGGATATCTTAGGGGCCTTCAGTATCTTAGCACAAGGTAGGAGCCACTTGCCTCTGGTGGTCCCCAGGGTTATCTGGAGGAAACACTCCTCTTAAAGGTATTATTTCTGCAGAATGGTCCATTTCCCACCATCCTTCTCTCCACTCTTCCATATACACAACTACTTGTCCCCCTTACCCTAACTCAACAAAGGCTGCTGAGAAAACAACCTTGCTCACAATTAGAACTCCCCCAAAATGGACAGAGCAGCTATGGAAAAGGAGCAGGATTTCTGTGGCTGGAGGTCAGTAAGCAGGAGATTGTAAATTGCCTGGGATGTTGTAAATGGGAGTAGGGGTTAACATGGGTGATGTGAGAGTGATTTGCCTGCCAGCTCTGAGGGGATGACTAAGTAGCTATCTTTGCTGTCACCCCTGCCTGACTGCCAAGGCTCATTAAGGTTCCATACCCTCCAGGTTTTATCAGACTCTTGGCACTCTACAAACATTTGATGGGGAAAGAGTGGGCATAGGGCACTGTCCCTGATAACAACTCCTAAGGGTGGTCCCCTGAAAGTTAGAGGATTATAGATCTAGAATTTAGAGGGAAGGCCCCAGAGGACCCCTTGCTTAATCCCTTCATTTTATAGATGAGAAGATTGAGAGCCAGACAGGTGTGTGATTTGTCCAATGGCCCCAGCACAAGTAGTATCTGAAGTAGAATTTGAACCTAAGTGTTATTATTCCAGAACCACTGTTTCCCAGTCACCCACTAGCCTTCCTTTGGTGGCTAGTATCCATGTCCTTAAGAGCCCTGCACCCTCTCTCTTAAGGGTACCTAGTTCCAAGGTGGAGTGATCTCCCATCAGGAGGACTATGGGGACTTGACAAGGAGGCAAGATGACCTTAGATGTCCATCAGAAGGAAGCAGAAAATGGGAAATTCTGTTCTTCTTTTCCTAGTCAGGCAGTGAAGAATAGAATATTTCTAGCTCATTTTTCTGGTCAAGATTGATCCAGATGTAATCAACCTTCCAGTTGATCTGTTTCAAACCACTTCCTAGTGCATCAGGTATTCAGTTTCCATTCTGGCTCATCATGTGGCTTTGACCTTGCCTGGGCCATTTCCCCATGAAGGTGAGACATCCTGGCTCCTCCAGTTGAAGGCTGTTCTATTGACATATAGGCTCTGTCTACCAGGCATTATCAGATCCTTTGTAAGTCCTTGCTTGGGGGAGATAGGGGAAGCAACCCGGGCATTCTACATTCTGCATTCTACAAAGAACTGACTCCTCCCTGAGTGAAACTCCAAACAAGGGGGGAAGGCCCATGATCTAGCATTTCCTACTGTCCTCCTCCCTGACTTAAATCCAACACTTGCATGTCATGGCATTGTTCCCATCCCAATGTCATGATCCTCTTCAAGAACAAACAGCAACAACAATATCTGTATGTCGGGCTCTGGCTGGGACACAGAGAAAGGCAAAAATAGTCCTTGCCCTCAAAAAGCTTCCATCCTAGCAGGACAAGTGACATATAAATAATGATTTCAATGGCCCAGACAAGGTCAAAGCCACATGATGCGCCAGAATGGAAACTGAATACCCGATGTACTAGGAAGTGGTTTGAAACAGATGGACTGGAAGGTTGATTACATCTGGATCAATCTTGACCAGAATTCTTGTATTACAGAGAGGGAGCTGAAAGGCCTTAGCCAGGAAAGATTTACCCAGAAATCAGCCAATCTAGGACTCAATAATGACCCTAAATCAGATAATCTTTCCCCTTAATCACAACAGAAAGTTCTCAGAGGGTATAGCAAAGTGGCTGGGGAAGGGGGAGAGATGAACTGACTGTGCAGAAGAGGGGGTGCTGATCTCATTCTATCCAGGCCAAGTGGCTGAGCTAGGTTATGGAGACCTCAGGCCTTAGAATGGGGGTATGATGACCATGAGACTCCAAGATAGAGAGGTGTTGGAAGGAGCCAAGAGAAAAGTACCTGTTCTCTGGGGCAGGGAGAGGAAGGGGTAGAAATCATGTCCCCCAGCTTGCCTTATGATAGCTCTGCATGCAGGTCAGAACCAGAAGGATCCATTAAGGTAAAGGAGCCAGTGAGAGACACTCTGTTCCATGGCACTATTTATGGCTGGAATAATAATTATACTACAAATACATTTGCATTCTGGGGCTCTCTGAGGAGTCCCATACTCAGTCCCCTAGATTTTGATCTGGGAATCACAGGAACCTAGATTTTAAGCTAGGAGGACCCTTCCAGAGCAGCTTTCATGTATGACTCCTGCCCTCTGCTCACATAGTCTGCACAATGTGGTGCAGCCTGGACTTCTGCAATAACCTTCTAGCTGGGTGCCTGTCCCAGTCTCTTCCCACCTCAATTCATCCTTCTGTCTGGTTTCCTCCATGTCATCCCATTACTCAATAAACTCCTGGGGCTCCCCATTACCTCCAGGATGAAATTAGAAAGTCTCTCTGGCTTTCTTAAATCCTGCTTTCTCTGGAAGCTGTTCCTGATCCTGCTGCCTTCCTCCTGGAGGTTACTATATTTAAGTACTTTTCACCTCCCTCTCTGTAATACGAGAAGGTTGGATTGGGTGCCCTTCCATCCCTAAATCTCTTGTCAAATGAGACACTTTGTCAAGCTCAGTGCGCACAGTAAGTCCTTACTAAATGCTTGTTCCCTCCCTACTCCCGTCTATGAGCCTCCCTTGTTCCTCCGGTCTCCAGGTACTTGCTAAATTCTGGCTTTCTCCTGAAGGTACCACACCCCTTGGCACCATCTCCAAGCCTGGCAGCTCAAACCCTCCACCCTCTGCTACAGAAAGCCAGGCCCTGCTCCTGTCACTCAGGAACAACTGTCTTCTTCTTTCCCATATACTCTATTCTGTCCTATCACCTTTGGACCTCCAGGCTGTGTCTTCTGAATAAATCCCCTCCCTGGCTTTGATCTCTTTTCCACCGTCTCCCCCATTCAGTCTCCTGGCCTTCTATTCTGTACATCCTTTCATCTCCTCGTTCCTCAGAGTCCCCTTGCACCCTTACTTCAAGTGGCTCCCCTGCCCCAGGGGATGGAATTCTTCCTGAAGAGTTCTGTCCTGGCCTGTTGAAACTGGAGCAGCTTCTCAGCACAAGGCATGTATAGGCAGCCTGAGGTTATCCCACTGTTTATTTTCCTAAGAACATGCTTCTCAACTGATTCAAACACTAGTTTCCCTGTTTACTTTCCCTTTTACTATTAATAAACATCTCAGGATTTGGCAAGATTTTTACCAAGTTATCCAGCACCAAGTATCCCTCATGAGATCTTTTAGTTAAAAAAAAGAAGTCTGAGTTATTTACTTTAGAAAAAGATCTTTTTTTTTTAAATAAGCTTTTAAAATCATCATGCATAGATTCCCCAATATCATGAAGAATTGAGCAAAAGGATCATTTTCTTCCATTTAAAATCAATACATCTTTCTAAAGATTTATTAATTTCAAATAATGTTTTTCTTCAAGATTAACGGTGGCTTTTTTATTGTTGTTTGGTTTTTTCTCATTTTTTTCTTTTTGTTCTGATTTTTTTGTTCAGCATGATAAATATGGAAATATAATGGAAGAATTACACATGTTTAATTTATATTGGATTACTTGCTGTCTAAGGGAAGGGATGTTAAAAACTATCTTTGCATATATTTTGAAAATAAAAAGCTATTATTTTAAAAAAGATTAATGGTGACAAAAATGTCAATGCAATAAATCTCATATTAATGAGGGTAAAAATAAAGTATCCCTTTGTTCATCACATACTCACTGGGCCTCTTTTTTCTATCCCTGTTATGTAATTTTTTGAGAGAGAAACATTTTTTGAGAGAAACATCTCACTCAGCCTCTGATCATGAAGGTGATTTCTGAGTCACAGTGTGAGACTCAACACATTATTATTATGTTTCAGCAGAGCACGACAGGTAGAACAGACCTGGGTTCAAACCTGGCCTATCATATCGCCTGGCTGAGTGACCCTGTACAAGTCATTTCACTCAGTGACCCATGAAACTCACTTAAGTTTTTGAGAAGGTGCTGATCAGTCCCGGTGTTTATTACTGTTTCAGAGAAGTTAGTCAGCTTCCCTAAGGTCACACATTAAGTGGCAAAGGCAAGGTTAGCTCCAGAGTGACCCGACTCTATTCATTGTCCATTTATTAAGTGCTCACCCCCTGTGCTGGCTGAGATAGCGATATACAAGATGCACTTCCTATCTTTGAGATTCTTAGGAAGGAAGGAAACAAGCATTTATTAAGTACCTAAGTCCTAAGTACTTTATTCCTTTAGTCCTCATAACCACTCTGTGAGATAGATGCTATTGTGATTCCCTTTTGACAGTTGAAGAAACTGAGGCTCTCGGGGTTATAGGACTTGCTTAGGGTTATATAGCTTGTTAAGTGTCTGAGGCAAGATTTGAACTCAGGTTTTTTTAGTTTTAGGCTCAGTGCTCCATCCACTGTACTACCAGCTGTCTCCAAAATCAAATCAGGTTTTGCTTTTATTTGCATCTCTTTTGTTCCAAACTGAGCACTGGGGATATACATGTAAACATGAGACAGTGGAGTGGTCACCAGGAAGAAGGGAATTATGGATACTTACATCTAGGGGCAGCCATCTAGAAACATGAATTTTGTATAAATCAGACTGTGGTTAAATGTATTAGAAAGGTATAAAGTGCTAAATTAAGGTGGGAGAGAGAAAAAGAGAGGGAGAAGTGGGAGAAGGAGAGAAAGAGAGAGGAAGAGCAGGAGAAGAGGAAGGGAGGGAGGGAAACAGATGGAGAGACACAGAGAGAATCAGGAGACTCCTAGTTTAGAGCTGTTATGACTAGATTGCCCTCTATCAGTCCTAAGTCACTTTCTGAACCATAGCAGTTTGGAGGCCATTCTTTGTTTTGGTTCAGGAGCCTGGGGTCCTTACTCTGCTTCTTAAGTGTCTTCCAAACAGCAAGTTTTTCTGATAAAGATCACATATCTCATATGTAGAACTGAGTCAAATTTTTAAGAATAAAAGTCCTTCCCAATTGATAAATGGTCAAAAGATATGAACAGGCGGTTTTCAGATAAAGAAATAAAAGGTCTCTATAATCATCTGAAAAAATTGCTCTAACTCATTATTGATTAGAGAAATACACATTTTAAAACTCTGAGGTACCACTTCATACCTATCAGACTGGCTAATTTAATAATAAATGTTAGAGGAGTTGTGGGAAAATTAATGCACTGTTGGTGGAGTTGTGAACTGTTCCAACCATTCTGGAAAGTAATTTGGAATTATACCCAAAGGAACCTTTGAATCAGTAGTACCACTACTAGGTCCTAAAGAATTAAAAAACAATAAAAGGACCCATATGTACAAAAATATTTATAGCTGTTCTTTTTGTGGTGGCAAAGAATTAGAAATTAAGGAAATGCCCATCAATTAAAGAATGGCTGAACAAGTTATGACATATAGTTGTGATGGAATATTATTGTTCTATAAGAAATGATGAGCAGGCTGATGTCAGAAAACCCTGGAAAGACTTACGTGAACTGATGCCGAGTGAAGTGAGCAGAACCAGGAGTACATTGTATACAGTAATAGCAACATTGTAGGAAGACCACATGTGAATGAGTTAGTAATTCCTGCTTTTGAGAACTGGCCATCCATAGGGAACCCAGGACTGGCTGAGCTCTCCCTGAGTGCGCTTTTATAGATCTCCTTTGGGGTGACATTTTTAAGAGGCAGTATTGCCTGACAGAAAGCTAGAATAAGGAAGGCAGAAATTTATTTGCCTGGAGTTGTAAGGGACCTTAGAGTGCATTTGGTCCAAGGGGTCTTAACTTCTGTGTGTGTGTGAGAATAGATTTTAGGGAGTCTACAAACTTGGATGGAAAGAAATCCATCTTGATTTTCTTAGACCTCTAACTGAAACTGAACGTTTCTTTCAATTGCAAAGGAAAAAGTTGTTCTGAGAGGGATGCAAAGGCTGCCAAAGGGGCCCACAATACAAAGAATCCCTGATTTAGCCCCCTCCCTTCATTTTACAGATGAGGAAACGAAATCTAGAGAGGGCGGAGTAATGACCAGGATAGCCATGATTTGAACCCAGAATCTCTAATGCCAAAGTGGTATTCTTTCCATTATACCACACTGCTTCTTTTAGCCTCCTTGGCTTCTCTTTAGTAAAATGGGAATAATAATAATTATTTCCTGGTGGGACTGCTATATGATGGCTGCAGAATGTACGGTCTTTCTTCAGGGGACTAGATAAGTGCATTTTACATCCAAGCTTTCCCATAAGCAATTGCATGACCTGCCAGCCCCTCTGCACACTGTACTGGATTGAGTTTCCTAATAGGTTTTAGATCAGTCTGAAATGTAGGTCAAGGAAAGCTTATCCAGACTTGCAGACAGGAGATGAGTCACATGTATCCTTTCCAGCCCCAGTGCTTGGTTTAGACCCTAAAGGTACAGCAGGAGCTGAGGAAGAAAGCAAATTGTTGTAAATGAGAATGAGCTAGCTTCTCTGTTGTCAGGATGACCCAGTGAATGTCAGGGAAATGGCACAAAGCCTGCTTCCCCAGAACCTTTGACTGCTGGTGGAGGGAAGGATGTTGGAAAGTGCCCTTTGCTGGGAAATGCTGCTCAGCTGAGAGCCCAGGGCCAGGGCTGGAGGCGGCCGCTGTTGGGTCTAATGTGTGAGTGTATGTCACTCCCTTTTGTCTTATCTCTACAGGGCTGCCTGCATGAGCCTTCTGTGGCTCTGCTGTCGCCCTGTCAGCCTTCCTGAGCTTTTCAGCAAGTAAAAGTCCTAAGCAGGCTAGTGTTCTGCTGAAAAGTAAAGTTCCTGATGGAACTCTGAAATTGGCGTCTCTTTAAGTGACCGTTCATAATGGATGTGCTTCCTGAGTTGCCAAACAAAGATGTCACATATTCATGGGGGAGAAATGACTGGGGCAGAGTCTCAGCTCCATGACAGAGGAAGATCAGGTGAAGAAGATGGTATTTTTAGCCTGGAGAAGAAAAGATTCAGGGGGTCCATGATAGGTACTTTGTAGTAGATGAAGGACTGTCACTGGAGGAGGGTTTTATCTGAACCCAAAGGGCAGAATCAGGAACATTTAATTAGTGGAGCTTACAAAGAGGCCAATTTTGGATTAATATCAGGAAAAACTTCCTAAACTTGAGAGCTGTTTGCATTTTGTTTTCCTTCTCAGGTTTTTTTTTTTTTCTTTCTAGATCTGATTTTTCTTGTGCAGCAAGATAATTGTATAACTATGTATACATATATTGGATTTAACATATATTTACCATGTATTGGACTACCTGCCATCTAGGGGATGGGGTTGGGGGAAGGAGGGAAAAATTTGGAACAGAAAGTTTTGCAAGGGTCAGTGTTGAAAAATTACCCATGAATATGTTTTGCAAATAAAAACTTTAATAAAAAGCAAAACAAAAACAAACCGAAAAAAAAAAAACATGCAGATCCAAAAGGGATCTGTATGGGCAAAAAAATCAGACCATCTCAGAATTTCAGAGTTGGAAAAGAAGAGAAGATCCATTTAGTCTAAGCCAAGCCCCAAAGAAATCCCCACTAGCTCACTATAACATCCTCAACAAATGCTCGTCCAACGTCCTGATGAGGTTCCTAAGGCCTTCCAAGGCAGTCTATTCATGCCCATTTTGGACAGCTTTCATATTAAGGAGGTTTTCCTCCATCAAAGCTCAATTGTTCCCTCTGTAGCTTTTTGCCTTCCTTGTAACAGCCATTGAAAAGTGGAAATTCTTTGGAGAACAGGGATTTTTCCTCTCAGTTTAGAGAGAACCACGTTCCCCCTTCCCCATTCCGTGAACACCTTTTCCCATTGAGCAGTTGGTCACCTTCTCCCCTCTGTTCTTTCTAGCTTTTTGATCATGTTGCTGAATGCCTGGGTGACTTCATGGAGAAAAAGAATATCAAAAACAAAAATTTACCCGTTGGATTTACCTTTTCCTTCCCCTGCCGACAGACGAAAATCGATGAGGTAAGAATATCTTACAGCTCCGTGGTGGCTTGGTGCACTAGGCCTTATAACAAACAAAATAAGTTTCTTGGGCCATTTTTCCTGGTTGTGTTCTGGGAGGTTCAATGATATAAATTCTGTGATTGAGAGTCAATGATAGAATCCCTAAAAGAGATTTTGTGATACACATTCTGTGATTGAGGGTCTACCATGGAGGGTCTTTGATATATATATTTTGTGATAGATAATCCATGTTGGAGGATCCATAGTAGGGCGCCCATTAAGGGAAGCATACATGATGTTTACTCTAGAGTAGGGACATCAAGAAAGTCATCTGCAAAAATGAATGTGTACTTTGAACTATGGCTATTCTGACTTGTTCCCCCCCCCCAGTTATTTTAATTATTAGCATATTTTAGGAGAGGAGTATAAAGCTCCCTGTGTCCTCGTGGTAGAAGGGGAAGTTTACAAAATTTCTCCAAATAAAGGAAAACACAGCTGGACTTGAGATGAATCCAACAGCATGAAAGAAGAGCCAGGCTCTACTGGGTCATGTCTGAGCCTTTCCTTCCTGAGCCATTTTTGTGTGGCCTTCAGGAGAAACAGTTGGGAGTGAGAGGACGTTTTTATCTTTCTCTCTTCTTGACCACCCCATGCCTTCCATTTCCAAAGCACCTATTGACACAACCTTCCTGTATAAGTTTACATAAGTATGTGACATATGTATACACAAATTTATAAGTATATATCCCATGAATATTTTCCAATATTTGTATTTATCATGTTTCTGACTTTATTAATCTTGATGTTACGATTGATGTTAATGGTCATAATAATTAGTAATAATAGGAAAATAGTACAGTTGTGGTGGAAGGCCTGCCTGCAGCTAAGAAGACCTAGGTTCCATAGCCTGACTGACATAATTGGACAGATGATTTAACATGTCCATCGATCCTGGAGACATTTCCTTATAGGTTATTGCCAAAATTGCTGGTCTGTGTCAATAAAAGGGGTTTCTACATTGGGAATTTACAGACCAGACCAAAATAATGAATAATTTTATTTTGATTGTGGTTGGAATAAAGCTCACAGTTAAATATGATTTAAAAATCTCTTCAAATCACTTGGAATTGTATCTTCCAGGTCCTTGTTTTAAGGGAAGGCTTCAGGAGGGAAGTGACAGTTGGCAGAGTATAAATCTAGCTGGACCACACCAGACTGCTTCCAGAGACTGGTTAAACTCAATACCTATTACTTCCAATGAGTTAAATGATACCTATGTCTGGAAGGATATTGTGTGAGCATCTCTGGAGATGGTGAACTCCTGGGGGAAAAAACCAGAAGATGTTAGAGGCACAGGTGGCAATTTGTAGCCCATTGCTGCCAGGAATCATAGGGCCTTCAGAAGAGAGGGAAAGATATGAGAAACAAGCATGTAGTTATTAATAAGATAATATTAGAGAACAGCATTTGGATTTTTAGGCCAGAGTTGAAGTTTCGGAAAGGATGGAATATATTTAATGGGGGCTAGAAAGTATAAAGATTTGCACATTTGATTAAGAGAATTCTGCCCTGAATTTGGAGGGAATGGTAGGAAACTGCTCACGTACATCTGCCAAGCCAGATGCCACCTGAAGATTAGCTACAGAGAAGCCTGTGGATTAATGGGAGACAGAATCCCCAAAGTATAGCAATATGTTTCATTTTTGCCTTTGCACCCCAAGCACCCCCTTCAGTGCCTGACACATCATATATGCCCCTTGCTTGCTTGAAAACTGATGCTCTAGATTTTGGGGAGAATGGATTTCAGAGAGTTCAGAGAAATAAGGTCCTCTGCCCCTAAATTTTTTTTTGCTTTTTTGCTAAGGCAATTTGGGTTAAGTGTGCCCCAAGATTTTAAAGGATGTGGTAGGGCAGGGATCAGCTCAAGAGGAATGGTACTATCCCCCGAAACACAGATTCATTGATTAGAATGGAAAGAAAAAGGGGGTGCTGTGTATAGACGACAGGTGTCTTAATACGTTGGTCCACAACACTCCTGAGAGAAAAAGTAATTGGAAAGGGGAAGGCAGAACTACTCAGCCCTACTTTTCTGCCTCATCTCCAGAAAGTCTTTTTTTTTCCAACTACAGTAAGTCATGGAAGACTTGTGTTGAATCTCAGAAACTTATTGATGTATTTGTGAGTGGAGATAAATTTGACTTAGCCAGGCACTGGGCTAAGATGAATATAGAACCAAAAAGGAAGCTATTCCAACCCTCAGGGAGCTTCCATTCTACTAAGGGAATCAAGCCTTCTACATATATAAGCATATATAAAGCAGTTGGGACCTTTGATTTAATTGGGTTAGAGTCCTCCCAGGTGAGAAAACTCCCTCCAAAAAAACAGAGGGGTATCCAACTTTTTCTCTTAAGAGAATCATGGAGAGCATCGCACAGTCACATAGCCAGCATGTATCACAGGCAGAATTTGAGCTCAGATCTTCTTGGGCAGCTAGATAATGCAGTAGGTAGAGCACTGGGCCTGAAGTCAGGAAGATCTGAGTTGAAATCCAGCCTGAGACATAACTTACTTGACAGGGAGGCTATGGGAATCAAATAAGTTAAAGGCTACTATATACATGGGAATGGCTAGGTGGTTTGAGGACTAACAATGTCATATTTGGAGCTTTGGGAGACCTGAGTTCATATCCAGCCTAGAGTAATTGCCGGCTCAGTGACCTTGGGCAAGTCAATTTAATTTTGGTTTGCCTCAGCTTCTTCATCTGCAAAAAGGGAAATTAATAGCACCTGCCTCCTGGGGTTGCTGTGAGAATCAAATGAGATCTTGTAAAGAGTTTAGCATAATGCCCAGTACACAGTAAGTGCTATATAATGATAGTTGTCTCCCATTAGAATGTAAATTCTGAACAAGTAGGAATAGTTTCTTTCCTTTCTTTCTTTCTTTCTTTTCTTTTCTTTCTTTTTTTCTTTCTTTCTTTCTTTCTTTCTTTCTTTCTTTCATTCTTTCTTTCTTTCTTTCTTTCTTTCTTTCTTTCTTTCTTTCTTTCTTTCTTTCTTTCTCTCTTTCTCTCTTTCTCTCTTTCTTTCACTCTTTCTTTCTTTCTCTTTCTCTTTCTCTCTTTCTTTTCTTTTTTTTTTGTATTGCATTCCCAGCATCTAGCTCAGTGTGAGGCAAGTAGTAGGTGCTTAATAAGTGCTTGCGGATTAATTGAATTCCTTATTTATCTCAGACATGAGACTTTTTATCAGTGGTATTTGAACCCTTGAGATTTTGAAAGAGATTCGATCACTCATAGAACTGTCCGTTATCTTTCACAGGCTGTCCTGATCACCTGGACCAAGCGCTTTAAAGCCAGTGGCGTGGAGGGATCTGATGTGGTCCAACTGCTCAACAAAGCAATCAAAAAACGAGGGGTAATTTCTCTTCGATATTTGCCAGCAGAGGATTAATTAGCACCATTGGAGGGATTTCTAAAACAAGCAGAAAGATTTTCCTGGTGTATCAGTCAGGGCACTTGGATGAGGGTAGGAGGGCATAAGTGGTCTTGGAAGTGAGGTCTGGAGTCCAGAAGGTCAGATAGAATAGAAATACCCATGAGTGACCCTTGGATGTCTGATGATCACAGACACTTGAATCTATGTACTGAGGCAATAAAGGTACTCCAGTCCTAAGGGATCTAAACTTTTTAGGGTATGACGCGTTGCAGTATAACCATCTTAGGGGTCACCCAGATTAAGTCCAGGCTTAGATGACTGAGTTGGTTGGCTAGCCTGATTAGCATCCCAGGATTCAGTTCTAGGTTCAAACCCCATTGAGAACAAAAGCAGCAATGGCAGTAGAGAAGGGTCCGGTTCTTCTCCTTCTACCTTCTTGTTGTTCTGTCTCTCCATCTGTGGGATAGTGCAATGCCTGAAGGGGACGCCTTGTTTCTGTCCTCAGGATTATGAAGCCAACATCGTGGCTGTTGTGAATGACACCGTGGGGACAATGATGACCTGTGGCTATGATGACCAGGAGTGTGAAGTAGGCTTGATCATTGGTAAGGCTGCCGCCTGGGCTGTTTCTGCACTGGGGGTGGCCGTCAGTCTCTGTTCCCCTTGGGTCCAACCTCCTGGTATTGTCTCTTCAAGGTACTGGCACCAATGCCTGCTACATGGAGGAGATGCGGCATATCGACATGGTGGAGGGGGATGAAGGACGGATGTGCATCAACACGGAGTGGGGGGCCTTTGGGGACGATGGCAGCCTCCATGATTTTCGCACAGAGTTTGACAAGGAGATCGATCGGGGTTCCCTCAATCCTGGAAAGCAACTGTGAGTGCCTCTCCTGTTCATACCAGATTTTAGGGTTCCTTGACATAAAGATGTCGGGGTTTGGGGAAAGGAGAAAAAAAAGCCAACGGTGGCAGTCAGGAAGGAGTCAGGGGGAAGCCAGGTGCGTTTTCTAGCCATGGGCCACCTCGCAACTAATTCTGTTTCTGGGAATCAGTTTCCCTATCTGTCAAATGGCAGCGAACATCTCTCTTGAGCATTAAATCTGTGTGTCTTTGAACCTATGATCTATGGTGTGCCCAAAGACGTAAGGGTGTTAAGGATGAGAAGGAAGACTCAAATCTCAACATTTGAGGCTGTGTTTCTGCTGCCTTTCAGTACAGTCAGAATAAGGGATCTGAACCGTAAGCTTTAAGGTTTATGTTACTTCATTTGATCCTCAATCATGGCTGCTATCATATCATCCCCATTTTGCAGAGGAAGAAACTGAGATTCACAGATCATCTGAGCTCAGGATCTCAGGCTCAGAGAATTCAACTTGGAAGGGACCCCAGGGGCCAGTTAGTCCAGTCCCTTTATTTTGCAGATGAGGGAACTGAGGGCTATTTGGAGTAAAGGGACCTGTTCAAGGTCACATAGAAGTAGTATGAAAAGTGGGTCTTGGAGCAGAGAAGCATCAGGCAGGATTTGAATCATGGTCTTCCCTGCTTTGAGCCCAGCGATGTCTATTGTGCCATGCAATCTTATATCAGCAAGAAAACTCTTATGCAAGTGTGGGAGAGCAAAAATATCCTTGTTGAGCGTCGCTGGAGGGCTGTGGGGACACCAGGGAAGGATCCTGCTCCTCTTCCCTGTGCTTTCTGTCTAGCTAGGGGCCCAGGATCCTAGGGGATGGCAGCCTCTGGTGAGCATTCTACCAGTGGCTGCCTGGGCTAGCAGAATTAGGGGGCGAGGGGAATGAATGGGGAAATGGGACCCAACCTTTTTGGTTCTTTTGGGTTCTGAATCTGTGCTTCATCTGGTTTAGGGAACTCCCCTTACACACATCAGCCACACATCTGGACTTCAAGTCCTGGTAAGTGACCAGACCAGGGTCACCCAGCCGGACGTGGCAGACGTGGACCTAGACTCGGAGGCCGGCTCTTGGTCCAATAGTCCAGGCGACTTTTGGGTCTCGTTAGGAAAGTCGTTTTTGGATTTGTGAGCTCATGGCAGCAGAGGGAAGAACAGGACAGGGACGGGCTAGAGATTTTAATTGATAGCTTTGTTCACCTTGAAATGTCCTGGTGAGCGGAAGCCGCTTTTGGCCCTCTCTGAATGATGACTCATCTTCCGGGCTGGCTCCTCCCAGTGGGTTTGTGTGGGCTGATGGATGGACTTGCTACTCCCTGTTTTCACAGTGGCGAGGACTGCCATTGTCCTGTTTCAAGGGAACCAGAGCTGACTGGAGGTGGGTGAGGCTTTTGCCCCCATCCTGGTCTGTGTGCCAGCCTGGAGTTCTGAACTGATCAGCCAGCCTCCCTTTGAGGACCTCCAGTAATGGGGAACTCACTCCCTTTTAAGACTGCCCATCTTCCTTGGGGTGGCTGTAATTTTTAGGAACCATTTCCTCATTTTGAACTGAAATCTTCCCCTGAGCAACTTTTGGGCCAGAGTTCCTTCTTTAGCCTTCTAGGGGGAGTGAAATAAACCTATTCCATCTTCCACAATGCATTGCTGGAGGCAGCTCTCACATCCTCCCTGAATCTTTTCTTCTTCAGGCTAAACATGTCCAGCCCCTTCAAAGATCCTCTCCTCTGACATCATTTCCAGCTCCTTGGGAACAGAGACCCTGTTGTTGCCTTTCTTTGTGTCTACAGTGTTAGCTTAGTATAGTGCCTGGCATGTAATAGGCACTTAATAAATAATAGATTATTTCTCATTCTTGTCCTCTGGTGCTTCCACCTAGCTGGCACATAATAGGTGCTTAATACATGTTCAGTGACAATTATCCCCATCCTCTGATACTGCCATTTGGCTGGCACATAGTGGGTGTTTAATATATGCTCATTGATGGATTATCTCTGTCCTCTGATGCTCCCATTTGGTTAGCACATAGTAGGTGCTTAATACATACTCATTGATGGATTATCCCTTTTCTCTGGTGCTTCCACCTGGCTGGCACATAATAGGTGCTTAATACATGTTCAGTGACAGACTATCCCCCATCCTCTGATGCTCCCATTTGACAGGCACATAGTAAGTACTTAATACGTGCTCATGGGTGGATTATCCCCATCCTCTGATGCTTCCATTTGGCAGGCACATAGTAGGTGCCTAATACATACTTATTGACAGACTTGAGGTCTGCTGCTGCTCCCACCTGTCAATCCCCTTCTTAAAATGCAACACTCAAATGACTACTCTGCACGTGTGGCCTGATCAGGGCAGAAGCCCCTTGTTCCAAACACTGCTTCTGTTATTCTGAAACCCTCCTTCTGCTCTACCTTCTACGATTTCCCCTGCACCCATCCTCAGCCAGTTAACATACAAACATTTATTAAGTACTTATTATGTGCCAGGCACTGTGCTTAGTTAGCCCTGGCCACCAAGACCTTTTAGGGCCCCCAAATCCCAAGTTCTTTTTTCTCCTTGATTCCTTGCATCACTGGTGTCAGACCTAAATAAAGGCCACTAATCTGAACATATGGATCCTACTTGTTGACTTAGTTTTAAAATGTAATATTATAACCAAGAGAACATTGTACACAATAATGACAAGATTAAGTGCTGATTAACTGTGACCGACTCGGCTCTTCTCAACAATCTGGTGATTCAAGACAAATTTCAAGAGACTTGATTTGGAAAATGCCAATTCACCCAGAGAGAAAACTAAGGAGATTGAATATTGATCGAAGCAAAGTATTTTCACTTTTCGTTTGTTTGTTTTTCTTTCTCGTGGTTTTTTCCCCTTTGGTCTGATTTTTCTTGCACAGTGTGAAAAATATGGAAATATGTTTAAAAGAGTTGTTCATATTTAACCATTGTTTGGGGAAGGAGGACGTAAGGGAGAGAGAAAAAAATTTGTAACACAAAAGTCTTTAAAAAATGAATGTTGAAAATTATCTTTACATGTATTTGGAAAATAAAATACTATTGAAATTTTTTTAAAGATGAAAAAATAATATTATCTATGTTTTATTATACTTTCAGTCTTTTGACTATTTCCCAATTACATTTGTGTCTGAGTTTTATGTGCTGCATGTGGACAGGCTAAATGTTAGACACTTTTGCCATAGGACACTTCCAGAATACCACAGGGGCAGAGCATCCTTACTCTGTGATTTTGGACAAATTATTTGATTTTTAAAAATTCAATAGTATTTTATTTTTTCCAAATAACATGTAAAGAGCAAAAGGGGAAAAAAGATAGTTTTCACCTTTAATTTTTGTAAGATTTTGTGTTCCAAATTTTTTCTCTCTCCCTCCCTTCTTCCTTCTCCAAGACAGCAAGCAATTTGATATAGGTTATACATATGTAATCATTTTGAACATATTTCTACATGAGTCCTGTTAGGAAAGAAAAATCAGAGCAAAAGGGAAAAACCATAAGAAAGAAAAAAGCAAACAAACAAACAAAAAAGGTGAAAATATGATGCTTCAATCTGCATTCAGTCTCCATAATTCTCTCTCTGGATGTGAATGGCATTTTCTCTCTCTCCTATTGGAATTGTCTTGAATAACTGGATTACTGAGAAGAGATCAGTCCATTCCAGTTGATCATCACATAATCTTGTTCTTGGTGTGTACGATGTTTTCCTACTTCTGCTCACTTCACTTACCATCAGTTTGTGTAAGCTTCTCTAGATTTTTCTGAAATAAAACTGTTCATCATTTCTTACAGAACGATAATATTCCATTATATTCATATACCATAGTTTATTCAGCCATTCCCAATCGATGGGGGTCCACTTAATTTTCATTCCCTTGCCACTACAAAAAAAGGCTGCTACAATTATTTTTTTATTATTTCTTTCTATTTTTCATTATTTTTTATTAAAGCCTTTTAATTTTCAAAACATATGCATGGATAATTTTTTTTCTTTTTTTTTGCTTTTTGCTGAGGCAATTGGGGTTAAGTGACTTGCCCAGGGTCACACAGCTAGGGAATGTTAAGTGTCTGAGATCAGATTTGAACTCAGGTCCTCCTGACTTCAGGGCTGGTTCTCTATCCACTGCGCCATCTAGCTGCCCCACATGGATAATTTTTCAACATTAACCCTTGCAAAACCTTGTGTTCCAATTTTCCCTCCCCCACTCTCTCCCCTAGATGGCAAGTAATCCAATATATGTTAAACATGGTAAAAATATGTGTTAAACCCAATATATGCATGCATATTTATACAATTATCTTGCTGCACAAGAAAAATCAAATCAAACCAGGAAAAAAAAGAGAAAGAAAAGAAAATGCAAGGAAATAACAACGAAAAGAGTAAAAATGCTATGTTGTGGTCCACACTCAGTTCCCATAGTCCTCTCTCTGAGTGTAGATGGTTCTCTTCATCACAAGATCATTGGAACTGGCCTGGGTCATCTCATTGTTAAAAAGAGCCACATCCATCAGAATTGATCATCATATAATCTTGTGCTGTGGCTATTTTTTTGCATATGTGGATCCTTTTCCCCCCTTTTATGATCCCTCTTATGATAGTGGTATTGCTGGATCAAAGAGTATGCATGCAGTTTTATAATTCTTTGGATATAGTCCCAAATTGCTCTCCAGAATGGTTGGATCAGTTCACAACTCCACCAACAATGCATTAGAAATCACTTGATATTCTTGGGACCCAGGTCCCTCTACTGAAAAATGTACAAGTAGCACCTATGCTGCCTACCGTAGAGGTCTGGTGTGAGCATTACATGATGTAACTTAGGCTGCTCAGTGGGTAGTGCAGCCAAGAAGATCCAAGTTCAAATCCATCTGCAGACATTTACTGGCCAAGTGATCCTGAGTTTGTCTGTCTCAACTTCCTCATCTATAAAATGGGGATAGTAATAGGACCTACCTCCTAGGCTTGTGGTGAGGATGAAAATAGTATAATAAATACATGTAAATTATTTGTATTTTGTAAATTTGTAAAATTATTTTGTAAGCCTTAAATCACCAGATAAACGTCGACTGATATGATGAAAATGCTTTGTCAGTTTCAAGGTATTTGAGTCTTAACTGACATTTCTGTCGTACACTGACACTCTCTGAGATATTTATCCATTGCCCCATTTTACAGATGAAGAAATGGAGGCCCAGAGAGTGTTAGTAATCTGCTTGTGGTCTCACCACCTAGTAAGCAGCCAGAGGGCTCCCAAGCGTTCTGCGCTCAATGAAATCAGCTCTTGTTGGGGTTACCATGTTATCATGGAACTCTCCACTCTGGCTCTCGCTGGCTAGTTCCACAGTCCCTCAGCACTTAGAACTGGAGCTTCCTTCACTCTTCTTTTCTTCACTAAGGACTTCTGTGCAACCTCAGGAAAGTGTATTAACTTCTCTCATCCTCAGACAACGCCTCGGGAAAATGGGGACCTCACCTCACAGTTGTTTGGAGGCTCAGATAAGGCAGCAGATGTAAACAGCTTGCAAGTCTTAAGTAACTAGAGAAATATCAGCCATCCTTCCATGATTAACATGTATCAAATATTTACATTAAGTAAATATTTACATATATTTGCATTAAGTAAATATTTAATAGTTAAATTGTATTTCAATAATGACTATTTAAAATTTTGTAATAGGGACGGGGACTGATCTGTTGTTGACGTATAAAATATCTCTGCCAATAGGGGATCTTCATAATATGTTTAATATTATTTATTTAATTTAAGTAATATTAATAATAAATAGAAGAAAAGTCCGGTATAGACAGCTATCGCCCTTCGAGCGGGACTTCGATGAACAATGCTTGGGGGATGTAGTAGCTTCTTTCTCCGTCTTCAATAAGGAAGTGTCCAGATTGGGGTCTCCCACAAATGCTGATACTAAAATGCCCATGGTTCTCTGGGGGCACAGCTGCACATGTCCATTGGCAGGGGAGCTGTGCCAGTTTCACCAGGGCATCTTCACCCTTGCAAAACCTTGTGTTCCCAATTTTCCCCCCTTCCTCCCCATCCTCTCCCCTAGACGGCAAGTAGTCCAATATATGTTAGACAAGGAGCCACAAGCCTTGGGGCTGGTACTCCCTGGGAGTAATCCTTTTTTTTTTTTAATTTTTATTTATTTTGCAGAGGTTATTGGGGTTAAGTGATTTGGTTGGAGTCACTTAATATCACAAAGCCTTTAACAAGATTTTTTTTTTATTTTTTGCTGAGGCAATTGGGGTTAAGTGACTTGCCCAGGGTCACACAGCCAGGAAGTGTTAAGTGTCAGGCTAGATTTGAACTCAGGTCCTCCTGAGTGCTCTATCCACAGCACCACTTAGCTGCCCCTGTTTTACTCCTTTAAATTTCAGTAATGGTTCTTTCCTGCTCTGGAGTTTGTAAGACATTTTAGAAGACAGAATTATAGATTTAGAGCTGGAAGCACCTAAGATATTTGATATGATTTTGGACTAAAGAATCTTGTGAGCTTGCCGGATAGGGGTGAGGAGGGAAAGGGAGGAGGAAAATTTAGAACACAGGGGTTTTGTAAGGGTGAATGTCAAAAATTATCCATGTATATTTTTGAAAAGAAAAAGCTATAATAAAAAAAACTTTAAAAGAATCTTGTGAGCGTGGTGCTGTAGGTATGATTCTCCCCATTTTGCAGATGATTAAACTGAGGTTCAATGTTCAGAGAGGTTAAGCAACTGGTCGTACTCACAGAGTCCTTAAGTGTCAGAGGTGGGTGTCCTCCCAGATCTTCCTGGCTCAGAGCTTGAGCCTTGTTGGATTAGCGGGGCAGGGCTGGGACATGGCACAGTTGGCTTGGGTGATTGTTTCCATGAGAAATGATCAAAGTTGTGGCCAGAACTGTGGCTGCACCCGCAGGCTCACCCAAAAGGCAAGCCCAGTCCTGTGGCAAGAGGGAACAATGAGGGCTGTGTTCCCACAGTTCCAGGTGTTGACAGAAAGGCAGAGGGCGGTTGCCAGGCAGTCTGAGCTGCGCCCACTGGGCACCAGCTCTGAGTCTGGAGCTTTTTTCCATTGCTCCGAGGGCCTGAGAATTGTCTTAGCCCTCCACAGCCACTCGTGACCAACCTAGACCCTCCCCCCTCTGGTCTCTGCTGGGCAGCCGGATGGAGTCAAGGCTCTGCCATCTTGATATCCCAGACTCTTCCTTGATGGGCTTCGTTCTGCCTGTGCGGCAGCTCTCTCCCTGTTTGTTGGCATCCTTTGCATATTGAAAAGCACTGGACCCAGATTCTAATCCTGCCTTTCCCACTGGGCAATCCTGAATATTCTGTATTTTCTCTGTTTTCCCTTCTTGTCCAATGGGATTGGATAGCTACGATTCCCTGCCATTTTTTCCTCACAGAGCCATGGGGAGGCTCTATTGAAGTGATTGTAAATGTGATTTTTAAAAGCACTCTGAAATATGAGAGACCACTTGATCTGATGGAGGAAGAGCTCACCTCAGTTGGAAAGCCCCTGATTGGTTTTTAATTTTTTATTAAAACTTTTTAATTTTCAAAAGCTATCCATGGATAATTTTTCAGTATTAACCCTTGCAAAAGGATTTGTGTTCCAATTCCCCCCCCTCCCTTTTATCCACCCCCTCCCTTAGATAGCAAATAATCCAGTATAAGACCCTGATTGTAATCCTCCCTCTGAAACATCTTGGCTGTGTGATTCTGGGCTTGAAGTCGTGTCCTCCCTCCATTTCTCAGTTCAAAGTTGAATATCCCCATTTCTCCTAATTGAGTCTCCTCCGACCTAACTTGAAGACCTTCCCAAAATGAGTTACCCAGAATGAAACACAATATTCTAAATCTGATTTGGCCAAGGCAGAGGACAGCAAGCATTTATTAAATACCTTCTGTGTACCTGTCACTGTGCTGGGTGCAAAAGAATGAAATAACCCCTAATCTCAGTGAGCACAGATTTTAGTGAAGATGACCCAGACCTGGGCAGTGTAGGATGTGTCAGTATTTGGATCCATCTGGGATTATTTATCAGCATGCATATTCCTCTCTGGACAATATTTGGCCACATCCTGTCCTGAGTTAACCCAGGGGATGCATGATAAAGCAGCCGTCCCTCATCCTGGCAGAGAAGTGATGGATGCAGTATACATTTTTAGTCATGATCCATATGGAAATTTGTTTTACTTGACTATGTTTCTTTATTGCGAGGATTTATTTGCTCCCTTATTTTTTCAAGAGGGAGGGAAGATGGGAAGCAAATTTTAAAATTTTAAACCTATAATGGGGATCTATTCATTGTGCCATCTACTTGTCTCTAGATCTATGTGGATCGATACCTGTGAGGAACATACTTTATTCCTTACTCTTGCCCAGTGACAGACCCGTTCTTTCCTTTTCACATCTCCTGGGCATTTCTTCATCCATATTTCAGCCTCTTCACACCCACCATGCTCTTCTCCATCTTCTCTGGATGACTCACAACGTGAATTCTTTGGAGACTGGGAGGGATCTATGACCCACAGCCATGTAGCATCGCCAGAATACTGTTAAAAAGAGGTGCCTTTGTTTCAAGGAAGAGCTTGGGGTTGTTATGAGGCCTGATCATTTTCTCAAAGACTACCTTGTCCATTTTTCTCTTCCTGTTCAATATTGGGTCTAGCTCATTGCACAATGAGCTTTTGTCTAAGATGGATGTACTGAGAGACTACAGTATGGAGCTACATGGGAGGTTCCAGCAGAAGGTTATAGTCTGGATTACAGGTATCCTGTGTCTGAACACCTATCAAGGCTAAAATAATTTGAGTCACTCAGCCCCTCATGACATTATCCAGAGCAGTGGGTAGAAGTTAGAGAGAAGCAGATTGAAACTGGACATTAGGGAGCACTTCCTAACAGAGCTATCTAGAAGGGGAATGGGCTACCTCAAGAAACTTCCATGTCCATAATTCCAGTTTTTTTTTTTGAGCAAGATCTGTATGGTACATGTTCTGTAGAGGATGAGACTTGCTTTCTCCTGATCATTCAGGATCCCTAGGGGATTGCTTCCTCAAACAGTATAGCCAGGAGCCATTTAAAAAGCTTGAGTTGCTCATGCACAGGGCAGCACAGAGACTGGCCTGGTCCCTGCAATTTTCTACTTGGAAAATCCTTTGAGGTTTGTTCTGTATTCCTTGCCTCAAGATCTGTGCCTCAGAATGACTAATCTTGGTTCCAGAGAATGCCAATCAATAAGCAGTTATTAATTATTAGTCATCTTCTCCATGCCAGTCATTGGGCTAGGCACTGAGGATATAGAGGCAAAAAAACCCAGAAATAATTCCTGACTGCAAGGAGCAATAAATGTAATAGATGCAAGGTGATTTATTTTTTAATAATAGGCTTTTTATTTTCAACGTAAATGCAAAGATAGTTTTCAACATTTACCCTTGCAAAACTTTGTCTTCCAAATTTTTCTCCCTCCCTTTCCCCTACCTCTCTTCCCTAGACAGTAATTCAATATAGATTAAACATGTGTAATTCTTCTATACATATTTCCACAAATATCATGCTGCACAAGAAAAATCAGATCAAAAAGGAAACAAAATGAAAAAGAAAAAAAATTCAGCAAACAATAAAAAGGTGAAAATACTATGTTGTGATCCACATTCAGTCCCCATTGTCCCCTTTCCGGATATAGATAGCTCTCTCCATCACAAATCGATTGTAATTTGCCTGAATCACATGAAGTGATTTTTTTAGAAGGGGAGAGGATACTAATAGCTGGGAGTAGAATAAAGACTTCATGTATATTTTTTAAATGAAACTTAACAATTTTTGAATTAATGAATTTAATTAATTGTTTGATTAATAAGCATTTTCTCATTTTTTCCCTATGATGAAAAAAAAAGAAAACCCAAAGCCTTATGACAAATGCGCATTATTAAGCAAAACAAATTCTTACATTGGCCAAACATTTGTATCTCACTTTACACCTGTAGTCCATCTCCTCTTGATGTCAGGAAGTAGGTAGCTTATTTCACCATCTGTCTCCTTTTATCATGATTGGTCATTGGGTAGATGAAAATAATTTTTTTCTCAATAATATTTTGTTTTTCCAAATATATGTAAAGAAAGTTTTCAATATTCATTTTTTGTAAGATTTTGTATTCCACATTTTTTTCTCTTTCCCTCTCCCCTCCCTGAGACAGTAGGCAATCTGATATAGGTTATACATGTACAATCCTTTAAACATATTTCCATGTTTGTCATGTTGTACAAAAAAAAGTCAGATCAAAAAAGAACAAAAATACATGAGAAAGAACAAACAAACAAAAATGGTGAAAATACTGTTCTTCGATTCCATATTCACTTTCTCTAGTTCTTTTTCTGGATGTGGATGGCATTTTTCCATCCCAAGTCTATTGGAATTGTCTTGGATCAACACATTGCTGAGAAAGGCTAAGTCTAAATAAATGAAAATTCTTAAATTTTGTTAAAGACAGGGCAGCTAGGTGGCACAGTGGATAGAGTATCAGCCCTGAAGTCAGGAGGATCTGAGTTTAAATCTGGCCTCAGACACTTAACACTTCCTGACTCTGTGATCCTGGGCAAGTCACTTAACCCCAATTGCCTCAGCAAAAAAAAAATCTTGTTAAAGGCTTTGAGAGAAGGTGGTACTTGAGCTGAGTTTTCAAGGAAACTAGAAATTCTAAGAGGCAGAGACTAAGGGAAAATGGAATGCTGAGTGTGAGGAACAAGAGTATGTGAAAGAGCATAATATATCCCAAGAAAAGCCAGGGGCAGGTTATAAAGGGCAGAAATGCCAAGGAGGAGTTTCTGCTTGATCCTAAAGCCAGTGGCATTTATTAAGTTAGGGAGGGATATGGTCATTCAGCCCATAAACTTTTGTTAAGCACCTACTATGTTCCAGGCATTATGCTAAGCACTGAAGCTACAAAGAAAGGAAAAAGGTTGTCCTTGTCCTCACAATCTAATGGAAAAGACAACATGCAAGCAACTGTGTACAAACAGTACATATACTGAACAAAATGGAGGTTAGTTTCAGAGAAAAGAGGTTAAGATTAAGGAGGACTAGAAAAGGCTCCAAATGGAAGGTGGGATTTTAGTTGAGATTTAAAAGAACCCAGGCAGAAGGTGGAAATAAGAAGGAAAGTGTTCTAAGCATAGGAGACACCCAGAGAGAAATCCTGGAGCCAAAATATGGACTGTTTTGTGCTGGTGAAAGTCAGTGTTACTGGATTGAAGAGTATATATCTGGGAGGAAGGCTAGAGAGAAGGCTAGAAAGGTAGGAGGGGTTAGGTTACATAGGGCTTGGAATACCAAAAAGAACATTTTATATTTGATCCATTGAGCCGTTTGAGTTTATTGAAGTGGCAAGAGAAAGGGAGGTGACATGGTTAAGTCTGCATTTTAAGAAAGTCACTTTAGTGGCTGAATGGAGGGAAGAGAGACCTGAGGTACACAAGTTTATTGGGAGTAATAATCCAAGCATGAGATGATGAGGTTCTGCACTGGAGTAGTGGCAGTATCAGAGAGAAAGGGACATATTTGAAATGTATTAAGGAGATAAAGAGGATATGGGGGATGAGAGATAGTGAGGAACCCAGAATGACTCCTAGGTTGAGAGCTGGGGTGACGGGAGGGTGGGGGAGAGTTTTGGAGAAAGTAGAATGAGTTCGTTCTTGGACATGTTGAATTTAAAATGTCTATGAGCTATCCTGTTTGAAATGTTCAGTGGGTAACTGGAGATGTTATTTTGAAGTTTAGGGCCAGATAAGTAGATCAGATCATCAATATAGAGATGATAATAGAATCCATGGGAACTAATGCGGTCATTGAGCGAAATAGTATATAAGTAGGAGGGAAGAAGACCCAGGACCACGCCTTGAAGAACACCCACAATTAGGGATCATGACATGAATGATGGTTCAGCAGTGGAGGCTGGGAAGGAATAGTCAGACAGGTAAAGAAGATAAACCAAAAGAGCAACATCATGAAAACCTAGAAAGAAGAAAGAATCAAGGAGAGAAGAGAATGAGAAGTCAAAGAAGGATAAGTCTTAGGAAAGCACCATCAAGTTGGGTAGTTATGGGACCATTGGTAAATTTGGAGAGAGTAGTTTCAGTTTAGTGATGAAATTGGAAGCAAAATGACAGAGTGGAAATTGAATAAGAGGACAGAATGTGCAAGCATGAAGAGTAGATGTCTTAAGTAATTAGCCTAAGAAAGGAAAGAGAACAATAGAAGGATAGTTGTAATGAGGGTTGTTTTTTTCTGTGGAATGTGTCTGAAGATAGAAGAGGGAAACATGTAGCCAGGGAAAAGTTGAAGATTAGAGTGGGGTGGGAAATGGTTGTGGGGACATCCATCTGGAAAAGAGGGGAGGGAAGATGATCAATTACACAGAGTAGTTGGGATTAGCAAGGAGAAGGACTACTTCTTCATCAGGGAGTAGAATAAAAGAAGAGACCATGGGGGCTAATCTTAAGAGAGTCAGTTACAGAAAAGAGCAAAGAATTTTGAGTAAATGACTTGCAATTTCTCAGCTAAGTCTGATACAACATTCTGAATTGAAAGTATGGAAGGGAAAGGCCAATGCTGAAAGCTTGAATGAAGAGAAGATGGGGGGATGCTTCTGGTGCAAAATGTTGCACATATTATCTGACATAGGTTTGTTTTACTCACCTGTTTTTTGTTACAAGGAAAAATTCTGTACGTTTATATTGAGAAGTAATTTTTTAAAAAAGTTTGATCAATATAAATTTCTTAAAGAACATAAGTTCCTATAAGCATCTAAAAGTGTGGAAGAAAGAAACAAGACTTCACAAGCAACCAGCCCAGCCTTAGAAAATGATCCTTGCCTCTGGGTCTGGTCTTGCTCTTGGCAGGTTATCATCCACAGTTCCCATGTGGGGTTTAAATCTTAGTTATCATTAGTTACATGATCTTGGATTTCCCTTCTCTGAGCCTGTTTTCTTCTTCATAAAGTGAGGAGTTTGGACTAAATGGTCCCTGTGGTCCCTTCCTAGAGCCCAGCTAGACCAAACTCCTTTATTTTGGAGTCGAGGAAACTGAGGGCTATACAGTTGAGTGACTTTCCCAGCATTACACAGGGAGGAAGTTGCAATCCTGGGCTTTGAACCCAGGTTCTGTGGCTCTTGTTAACAGCGATGTTAATAATGATAGCTAACAGTACTTTTAAGTTTTACAAAGCACTTTGCAAATGTTCTCATTTGATCCTCACAACAAACCAGGATCACAAGCTAATAAGTATTAAGTGTTTGAGGTCATATTTGAACTCAACCTCCTGACTCCAGAGTTGGTATCCACTCTACTGCACTGTCTAGGTGCCCCTTTATCTCCATTTTATAAACGAGATCACACATACTAGTGAACTTCTGCAATAGGATTTGAATTCAGATCTTCCTCTCTAGCCTCTATGGCATCTGACTGTCTCAACTTCATTGATCTTAGCTGCTGTCCATGCATAATGTCTAAATCTTGTTCCAAAATCCTATTGTCTTATGTCCTGGAAAACGAAGTCCAATTTATATTTGTCATGCCATGGCAGAAGGTTTGGCCCCACAAATAGGCTCCCTGGTGCCATCTCTTTTTTGGGGGAGGTATGGTCTCTCTGTAGCCTAAGTTTGTTGTGTTTTCCTCCTTGCAGGTTTGAGAAGATGGTCAGCGGCATGTACATGGGGGAGCTCGTTAGACTGATTATTGTGAAGATGGCAAAAGGGGGCCTCCTGTTTGAAGGGCGGATCACACCTGAGCTTCTCACCAAAGGGAAATTTGAAACCAAGCATGTGTCAGCCATTGAGAAGTAGGTATCTCCTTCCTTTCCGAATCCAACTTTACCATCCCAGGACAGGAGGCGGGACAGAAGGAGTAATACCTCTCCTATTAACCACTTCTTGCTTCTTGGACTTTTAACTTTTTCTCCAAGAGATGATCTTGTCTCCAGACAGTTCTCCCTTTCCCAAGGGAGGATAAAGGTTCTTCTCAGAATAGAGCAGATGGGTTCTCTCTCCTGGCTAGCCTATTCTCCATTGGTACATCCAGAAGATACCTTGGATTGGCCACAGCATCCAAACCACATTGCCACTGATATCCCTATTAGCTACAAAACCTCTCTTTACCAAGCCCTGAAAGGATGGGCTGGGGAGGGAAGGGGACAGTGCTGACATCCACCAAGCACGTGATAAACCAGGAAGCAGATGGTTTGGGTTATCAAATAAGGACTAAAAGCCTCCAGGACTTAGATTCTTAGGATGTCCCTCTAGAATTTCCTTAAGTATCTTGTTCAGAATTCAGAACATAGGGGACTGCAATTCTAGCTTTTAAGCATTTTGTCTGGCAATTCAGCAGCTGCTTCTGAGTATTAAATAAGAAATCCAGGAATTCACTCTTTTTGTGCCACTTATTTGCTAGTCAAGCATCTTTCTCCTTGAAGGTCAAAATGAATGAAGGTTTAAGAGTCTTTGGGCCTTGAAAATTAGAAATTGATGAGCTGGAGAGCCCCTGGAGCAGGGAAATTTAGTCTGGGACTCACGGACTACAGTGTCTCCCAAAGGAGCTGTAGATATATTTCAGGATGGAGAGGGCTATGAATTTGGTGGTTGTTGGTGTTTTTTTTTTTAACATGTTAATCATTACATTTCAGTATAATTGGTTTCTTTTGTAATTTTTTGTATTTTTGTATTTTGTTTGATATAATTAAAAATTATATATATACATATATATATAATTGATATAATTAAAAAGATTCTATCAAGGGTTCCATGAACTGCCAAAAAAAAGAGTTTGAAATACCCCTCAAAAAAGAATTAAGAACCCCTAATTTTATAGGATAGCACTAAGGATGGTGAGTGCCCTTGAGTCCTGACTCAATACCAGTAATTCAAATTTTGGAAGGTTGTGAACAGAAAGAGAGTGGACTTCTTGTTCTTGACCTTAAAAGGAGGGTAGCACTAGAACAATGGAAGGAAGTTGTGCCTTTGGGCTTGATATTAGGAAAAAGTTGCTAACACCAAGTACTGCTCCAGAGCAGAATGGGCTGCCTTGGGCTGTGGTGAACTTCCCCCTCATTGAAGACCTCCATGCAGAGGCTGGATAACCAATCATCAGGGATGTCGTAGTGAGAACAGAGGTTGGACCAGATCACCTCTGAGGTTCATTCCATCTGAAATTCTGTGAACTAGAGCATCGATTAACATCTCTATTCATTGCCAGTGAACTCTTCTATCTGTTGGGATATCAAGTGAACATTGGAATATCACCAGAATTTAGGGATGAGTGATTCACTCTCTCTTTTTTTATTAAAACTTTTTATTTGCAAAACATACATATGGGTAATTTTTCAACAATGACCCTTACAAAGCTTTCTGTTACAAATTTCCCCCCCTAGTCCCCACCCCCCTATATGACAGGAAGTCCATTATATGTTAATTATGTTAAATACTTGATAAATCGAATATATGTATACATATTTCCACACTTATCTTGTTGTGCAAGAAAAATTGTATCTACAAGAAAAAAAAATCTGAGAAAGGAAACCCAATGCAAGCAAATATCAATCGAGAGCATGAAATGTT
Source organism: Myrmecobius fasciatus (assembly GCA_023553655.1). NCBI lineage: Eukaryota > Metazoa > Chordata > Mammalia > Dasyuromorphia > Myrmecobiidae > Myrmecobius > Myrmecobius fasciatus. The sequence continues at coordinate 509,987 of JAJPUD010000904.1, forward strand.
ATGTTGTGGTCCACATTTCACATCCCTCTCTCTGGGTGTATATGGCCTTCTTCACTGAACAATTGGAACTGGTTTGAAGCATCTCATTGTTGAAGAGAGTCATGTCCGGCATGAGCGATTCTCATTGGAACATTTGCTTTCATCAATAATTGAAACTTCCACCTTGGATAGGATGAGAGGCTTCCATTTTAACGTTCTCTAGGGAATGGACTTGGCTATGTGCTGGCCCGAATGGTCTCTAAAGTCCCTTTAAATGACAGTGATGAGAATAGGCCATTTTGGAAAAACAGGATTAGGCTTTTGTGTGGTTAGATAATTCAGTCCACTAAGCAATTATTAAGCACCTGCTATAGAACAAGCAGTATGCTAGAAATTGGAAATACAATACCAAAATGAGACAGTTCTAACCTCAATGTACAGTCTATAAGGACAGAAAAGAATGGGTGCAGATAAATCAATATGAAATGCATCTAAGCTGCCATTTGAGGTTTATTTGTCTTGGTTCCTCCTCTTGTCTTGAGTTTCCTTCAGTCTCAGTTTCTTTCTTTGTAAAGGAAGGGGATTAGATCATGTGATCCCTAATACCACTTCTTGCTCTAATATTCTAAATCCATAATCCTAACAATCTTAAAATCTTACTTTTTTGTATACTATATCCCTTTGGCAGTCTGGTAAAGCCCCTGAACTTCAGAATAACATGGTTAACTGCAGAAGACAAACTATATAAGATTACAAAAGATATTGATTCTGTTGAAATAAAGATATGATTATTTTCCCCATCTAAGTCCATAGACCTTTTGAAATTTATTCACAGACCCCTCTAGAGTTCTTGTGCCCCAGAAGAGTCTCTGCTATAATTTAGCTTCTAGTAATTACTCATGGTTGATAATGCACCAGCATATGATCCAATTAATATAGTCCTTTCCATCTTTCAACACAGTAGGTCTTCCTCATGCCTCTATCAGACTCTTGATTTTGTTGTTGGTTATTTCAATCCTGTCAGACACTTTGTGACCCATTTGGGATTTTCTATGCAAAGATACTGGAGTGGTTTACCATTTCCTCCTCCAGCCCATTTTCCAGATGAGGAAACTGAGGCAAACAGGATGAAGTAAGTGTCTCAGGCCAGATTTGAACTTTGGAAGATGTCTTGTCGACTCCGTCCACTTTATCCACTTCGCCACTCAATTTCCCAATTTGGTGGTCACTCGTTTGTGTCTGGCTCTGGGTAACTTGGGATCTCTCGTGTGACCCTGCCCTTCATAGACCATAACGTGGTTCTCTGACCTTATAGAACCAAGGAAGGCCTCCAAAGAGCCCAAGAAATCCTGACCAACCTCGGTTTGGAGCCGTCCCCTGAAGACTGCGTCTCTGTCCAGCATGTGTGTGCCATTGTGTCTCATCGATCAGCCAACATGGTGGCTGCCATGTTGGCTGGCATCTTGTCCCGCCTGAAAGAAAACAAGGGTGTGACTCGGCTGCGGACCACCGTGGGTGTCGATGGGACCCTTTACAAGTTCCATCCACAGTAAGTCTTCCATCTCTGTAATTAATGCCTGATAAACCAAACATGGCTTGTAGATTCACTGATTGATTGGGCAGTAGCCAGGAAGGGAGATCTTGTGACAGTCTGATCAGCACAGATATGGGATGGCAGAATGTACTCACAGGGAGATTTTGCCATGCAAACATTGGTTAAAAGAACTCTATAAATAGAGGCTGGTGAAAAGATTAGGACTTCCCAGTTGAGTAAGGATTAGATTTTAGATTACAGGTTGATAGATAATGGAACTCTCATAGAAAAGCTCTAGTCCCACACCTCTCTCCTTTTTTGGGGAGGGGGGAGACAGTCTGGGTTAAGTGACTTGCCCAGGGTCACATAGCTATTAAATGTCTGAAGCTGATTTTGAACTCAGTTCCTCCTGACTCCAGGGTCTGTGCTCTATTCACTGTGTGACCTGGCTGTCTCACCTTTTCTTTTACACAGTGGGAAACTGAGGCCCAGCCAGGTGATATGATTAGATCAGGGTCACACAGGTAGTAAGTATCAGAGACAGGATTAAAATCTCAAATTCTTTTCACCAGACAATTCTTTTCTCCTGGGCCCAAGAGGGCTGAAATAAATTAGGAGCAGTGGGTAAAATTGGCAAAGAGCCAGATTTAAAGAAAGCCTTCCAAGCTATTCAAAGAGTGGGGTACCTTGGGAAGTAGTGAGCTCCTCTTCACCTGGAGGTCTTCAATCTAAGATTAAAAGATTTAATCATATAAAGTGATTTTTAATGTGAATGTTAGCTCTTACTATTATTATTGAAAACAAAAGGGAAAAACAATGGAAGAATTTTTTTTAGAGACAGACTAGACTAGAGGGCTTGGAAATTTTATTTAGGAAGGATTGCAGTATATGATGTGGAGGAACACCCAGGTCCTTGATGAAGAATTCATTTTCTTTTTTCTTTTTCCTGAGGTTTTTTTTTTTTTGGAAAAGTGTTTCTCCTCAACTTAATAGTATTTTATTTTTTTCAATTACATGTAAGGATAATTTTCAACATTCACTTTTATAACATTTTGAGCTCCAAATTTGTTTCCCTCTCTGGCTCCCCTTCTCCCTCTCCAAGATGTCAAGCAATCTGATAGAGGTTATACATATATTTGGAAGATTTGCACGTGTTTAACCTACATCACATTGCTTGCTGTCTTGGGGAGGAGTGAAGGGGAAGGAGAGGGATAAAAATTTGGAAAAGATTTTGCAAAGGTGAATGTTGAAAATAATTTTTTCACGTGTTTGAAAAAATAAAATACTTAAAAAAATTTTTTTGAAAAGCTGCAAAAAAATCCCAAAACATTTTTTCCAAATTAGTCGTGTTATGAAAGAAGATTCAGTACAAAGGGAAAAATCATGAGAAAGAAAAAAACAAATAAAAACAGTGAAAATAGTATGCTTCAATCTGAATTCAGACTCCATAGTTCTTTCTCTGGATGTGGATCGCACCTTCCATCATGAGTCTTTTGTAATTGTCTTAGATCACTCTATTGCTGAGAAGAGCTAAATCTGTCATAGTTGATCATCACACAGTGTTGCTGTTACTGTGTGTAGTGTTTTCCTAGTTCTTTCCACTTCACTCAGCATCAGTTCATGTAAGTCTTTCCGAGTTTTTTTGAACTCCTTCTGCTCATCATAAGAATCCATTTTCTTAAGGGATCCTGGATTCAGGCATCTGAGTCACCATTCTAAGGTCCTGTTGGTACCATCCCCTTATGGTCCTTATGGGTTCTTGTCTGCCTTCCTTTTTGTTTTTCCATGATGGTGGTGATGGTGATGGTGATGGTGATGGTGATGGTGATGATGATGATGAAGAAGATGATGATGGTGATGGTGATGGTGATGGTGATGGTAATGATGATAATGGCAATGGTGATGGTGATGATGATGATGATAATGGTGGTGATGGTGATGATGATGGTGGTGATGATGATGGTAATGGTGATGATAATGGTAATGATGATGGTGGTAATAATGATGATGATGGTGGTGATGGTGATGATGATGGTGGTGATGGTGATGATGATGGTGGTAATGATGATAATGATGGTGATGATAGATAGCTTTTCTGTAGCCAGCACTTAAAGTTTGTAAAGTGCTTTACATATATCTAGTTAATTCATTTTAATCCACAAAAGGCCTCAGCAGTTATTTCTAATTTCCAGAAATAGAGCATTTGTTTATCCTAAAATCCTTTGCCAGTTCATGGTTCATTTCCCTCACAGCTTCTTTCTCACCCACCCCCAATCCTTCTTACATTCTTAAAAATAAGTGTGACAGTTGATGTTCTTATGTGCTTAAAAGTTTACAAAGTTCATTACGTAATTCTTATTATTGAGTTGTATCTAACTCTCTATGACCACATATGGGGTTTTCTTGGAAGAGATATCGGAGTGGTTTGTCATTTTCTTCTCCAGCTTGTTTAACAGATGAGGAAACTGAGGCAAACAGGGTTAAGTGACTTGTGCAGGGTCACATAATGAATAAATGTCCGAGGCTAGATTTGAACTCAGATTCTCCTGACTCCAAGACAAGTTGCCATCTCATTATGTTGCTATATATCATTTCATTTAACCTTCATGACAATCATATGAAGCAGACACTTATTATAGGTCTTCATTGACTCATGTTATAGTTGAGAGGAAATTGAAATTCCAGGAGTTAAGTAGCTTGCCCTTGGCATTCAGGTAAAATACTGAGTTAATTAATTTCTGTTTTTAATCCTGATAATCCCATAAATATGATAAGGGAATCAATCAAGTCAGCCGCCCACTCAGCCTTTTACGTTCCATCTTTTGTGAAGTATGGGAAACTATCTCTCGTTGGCCCCCTCTCCCACAACCCCCCACCATCAGCTTCATAAGGCTTCAGAACCCATTGAGGTGATGATTCATAGCTGGGGCTCCAGGTATAGAGAGAAGCCCCAAGAATGGATTAGAAATCACTCTGCGATCAGTGTACAATATGGTGCAATGATGAGCTGTGAAAGACATGGCTGTTCTGATCAAGACGTTGACCTCAGACAGTTCCAAAGGACCCAAGATGAAAAATGCTGTCCACCTCCAGAGAAAGAACCAATAAACTCTGAGAGCAAACAGAAATGTGATGTCTGTGGAAGGCACCATGTAAGCTGGAAAAACAACAAAAACAACAATAATAAAAAATAACGATAATAATAATGGTTAGCATATGAGACTTTTAGGCTTGCAAACCACTTGATCTGGATCATCTTACAACAACTCTGGGAGCTAAGAGCTATGATTTTCTCTACTTTGCAGATGAGAGGATTGCAAGAAATTGAGTGATTGAGCCAGAGTCAAACTCTGAGTAAATTACTGAGGCAGGAAAGGGGTTCAAGTTTCCCTGACTCCAGGTCCAACGTTCTCGTCCCCTTCTCTTCATGCCCCCCAAAAGCCTTTCTAGGCTCCATATAAATGCAAAGTAGTGTTATATGATAATGTCCCAAAAGTCTTAATATGGTTTTATCTTTATCATCTTAGAAGCTTCTTAAAAGCTTAAAAGAAAAAGCTTGGGATGTCCTGTATAAATGCTGAATGCAGATAATTCAAGTTTGAAAAACAATTTTCCCCCAACGTGACCCCCCTTTTCCTAAGTAAGCTCTGAATATTTCTTAGAGATATATGGTAGACCCTATAAAATGTCATCTCTGAGAAGCTGTTGTTTCTCTGCATCATGGCACGGGCATGGTGTGATGGCAGTGGTGGGAAAGATAGAAGGGTGCAAAGGGGGTTCCAAAAATCTGACGGCATTGTCCCCCTATCCCCAATCAGGTATTCTCGTCGATTCCACAAGACCCTGCGACGCTTGGTCCCCGACTGCGACGTGCGCTTCATCCTCTCTGAGAGCGGGAGCGGGAAGGGGGCTGCCATGGTGACCGCCGTGGCCTATCGGCTGGCCGAACAGCACAAGCAGATGGAAGAGATGCTAGCCCCCTTCAAGCTCAGCATCGAGCAGCTCATGCAAGTGAAGAACAGATTGCGAGTAGAGATGGATCTCGGGCTACAGAAGAAGACCAATGAATCGGCCAGAGTGAAAATGCTGCCCTCGTTTGTCTGCGGCACCCCCGACGGGACAGGTGAGCTCCCCAGGTGGGGAGGGGACATGATGCCCCCTGCCCCCATTGCTCTCTGGGGGATCTGGAGAGCGGCTTCCTTCTTCCTTCTCCCAGAAGCAGCAATGGGCATCTCCCTTAGTCCTGTGGGTTCCCTGTAGAGAGGTCAGTGGGTTGGTGAAGGCTGAGACCACAGCTAAAAGGGCTCCCTTTGAGTGTGCGTGTACATGTATGTGCACGTATGTGCAAGTGTGTGTGAGAGAGAACAATCAATCCGTGTCTTTGGAGCGCTCGTTTCTCTAATCTGGGCTTTCCTGGTGAAATCCGAGCAGTCGGCAGCCTGGCCATTAGGATGTTCAGACACTGCTCTGTTTTTTTATGGGCTCATTTCTCCTGCTTCCCAACAGAGAATGGAGACTTCCTGGCCTTGGACCTTGGCGGCACCAACTTTCGGGTTCTGCTGGTGAAGATTCGCAGCGGGAAAAAGAGAAGTGTTGAGATGCACAACAAGATCTATGCTATCCCTGAGGAAGTGATGCAGGGCACTGGGGAGGAGGTGAGAGAGGAAAGCTCCATCCAACCCCGGCGCTACAATGGCTGTCTGTCCACACCCTAGTAATCATATTGTAATCTCTTAATATTTCATTTTAATTAATATTTACTTAAATGTATTTAATAATATTTAAATCTATTTCTAGTCTGCTAATAATTCTATTAAATCTATTTCTTTGGAAAATGAACTAGCATCCTAGAGGAATGAAAGTGTCACTCTTTTGCTGTAATAACAACAAAATAATAATAGCCAGCATTTAGATAGGGCATTAAAATTCACAGAACTCTTTACACATGCTATTATCCCATTTGTTCCTCACAACAAACTTTTTTGCTGTAATAACAACAAAATAATAATAGCTAGCCTTTAGAATAGTGCATTAAGATTTACAGAGCTCTTTATTTCATTTAATCCTCACAACAAATTTTTGCTGTAATAACAACAACAAAAATAATAATAGCTAGCAGTTAGATAGGGCATTTAAGATTTACAGAGCTTTTTACACATGCTATCTCATTTGATCCTCACAATAATAGATACTCTTATTCTCCAATAAGATACTCTAATAAGATACTCTATTTTACAAATGAGGAAACTGAGGCAGACAGAGGCTCAGGGTCACACAGCTAGTGTCTGGTGGATTTGAACTCAGCTCCTCCTGACTCTTCAGTCTAGCGCTCAGAGAAACAGACATAAGGTCCTAGATTTAGCAAGATAAGGAAACTGAGACTTAAAAATGGCAAGTGACTTGTATGATTTGCATCCTGGTCTTGGGCTTGGTGAGCTGGTTTGGTCAGTGCAGGCTCTCACCCTCTCCTTCTCTTTTCCTCTAGCTCTTTGACCACATCGTCACCTGTATTTCTGACTTCCTGGACTACATGGGCATCAAGGGTGCCCGGTTACCCCTCGGCTTTACCTTTTCCTTCCCTTGCAGACAGACAAGTTTGGACGGGGTGAGTTGCCAAGGTTCCCTGGTGCCCTCCCTCTCAAACAAAGCCCCTCCTACTCTCCTCTGCTGGAGGCTCACTGGACCACCCAGCGCCACGTTCCATCCGTCATACGACGATGCTACAGAACCTCAAAATCTCCCTCCCTGGGCTTTGATGAGCATAAATGGGGAAATACCGTGAACACCGTGGGGTTTTAAAATATTTGAATCATTGCTTGTTTGTTTGTTTTTTTAAATCCTTGTCCATTTCATAAGTCACGTTTTCTGGGCCGTGAGTCGTCTGCAAGCCTCGTGTTCTTGGCGTGCTGCTAAAAAACGAACCTTTTCTTTCCTTAGGGCATCTTGCTCACGTGGACAAAGGGGTTTAATGCATCCAACTGTGAAGGACAGGATGTGCCCACCTTGCTGAGAGAAGCCATTAAGAGGAGAGAGGTGACAGCTTTGACTTGGCTCACACCCACCTGGCTGCTCCTTTGCTGCCTGGATGTTCACGAGTCCCATGGCCTTGACCCAAGAATTTCCGAGATGGGCACCTCCTCTGCACTGTAGCATTAGAGAGCCCGGGCACTTAGTCACGCAGAAGGCACTAAAGACATGATTATTCCCTTCCCTCTTCCCTCCAGGGCCGGGAGGGCTAAGTGACTGGGACCAGATTCACACAGTCTCTGAGACACACAGAGACTGGCTCTAACCACTCTCTCACACTACCCCTCATGGCTTTTGGTTAAGTCTCTCAAACCTTCAGTTTCTCTGTTTACCAATTTTTCAATAGTGAAATACATGAAATTATAAAATAGCAGAGTTGGGAGAGACCTTAGAATGTAGGGGATTGGAGCTGGCAGGGACCTTAGAACATTAAATACTGAAAATGAAGAGAAACCCCAAACTTGGAACTTAGAATATGATTAGATTCTAATAATATTAGAAACTAGAACCGAGAGGAATCTTACAACATTGAATATCAGAATTGTTATTATTATTATTATTATTATTATTATTATTATTATTGCTGAGGCAATTAGGGTTAAGTGACTTGCCCAGGATCACACAGCCAGGAAGTGTTAAGTGTCTGAGACCAGATTTGAATTCAGGTCTTCCTGACTTCAGAGCTAGTGCTCTACCTACTGCGCCACCTAGCTGCCCCCAAAAATGTCAGAATTCTTAAAGGAGTCTGTGAATCTCTTTCAAGGGGTCCATGAATCTGGATGGGGAAAAAGCGACAGCTTTATTTTCACTCATCTTTAAAGTAGAATTCAGTTTTTAAAATGTTGAGTTCCAAATTCTCTCCTTCCCTTCCACCCCTTCCCCACTCAATGAGAAGGCAAGAATTATGATTTTTTTTTTTTGGCTGAGGCAATTGGGGTTAAGTGACTTGTCCAGAGTCACACAGGTAGGAGGCCAGATTTGAACTTCAGGGCTGGTGCTCTATCCACTATACCACCTAACTGCCCCTCAAGTATTTTGATATTGATTATACATTTAGCAAATCTTTATTTCTAAAAAAAATTAACATTTAAAAATATTTAAAATATAAAAATTAAAAAAATTTTAAATATTTAAAACATTTAAAATAAAATAAAAATTATGGTATTGATTATACATTTAGCATTTCTTTCTTTCAAAAAAATTTAACATTTAAAAAATATTTTAAAATAAAAAATCTTTTCCTCCCCACATTGAGAAAGCAAGCAATATATCAGTTATGAATTTAGCAATTTTTTAAGATTTCTTTTTTTTAAATGGTGAGTTCCAAATTCTCGCCCTCCCTCCAGTCCCTACCCCAATTTTCTTCTTCCCCTGACAATGAGAAGGCAAATATGATATCAGTTCTTTATGTGAAGTCATGCAAAGCCTATTTCTATATGAGCCATTTTAGTATTTTTTTTTTCGATCAAGAAACGATATTATTCCATGGGCTCCACCAATCTCCCAAGGGAACCATTCTCCTTCTGGAGCTCAACCCCATCATTTCATAGGCAGCAAGCATCAGAGGCAGGATTTGAACCCATGATACCCTTTCCTGTGTAGGACACACAGTAGTCACGTCCGAGGGAGGGCGACCATTGTGGTTGGGGGCCTGGAGAACAGTACCAGAGGAGGTCAGGTGGAGAGAGTTTGGGAGAGTTCGCTTACAGCCAGAATTCAAACTCAGGCTTCCTTGGATTCAGCCTTTCTGCTGCCCTTTCTGAAGGGTGATCCCAGAAGCAAATGCGGATCTCCCGAGGGCGTAAAACCGAAATCTTAACGAATATTACATGAAACCGCAAAAGCAGAAGCCCGAGATCTGCGCCCTAACAGTCTTCTCCCACGTCCTGCTCTCTCCGCAGGAGTTTGACCTGGACGTCGTGGCTTTGGTCAATGACACGGTGGGCACCATGATGACCTGCGCCTACGAAGAGCCGACTTGCGAGATTGGACTCATTGTAGGTGAGTCTCCGCTGAGCTGTGGCTCCTCAGTGTCCAGGTGTCCGGCACCTCCTGGGAAGAAGCACAGCCGTTATTGCCATTCTTGCTTGTAGGCTGTGGAGGTGTGGGGGGAGACCCCATTCTGGAGTCCCTGGAGGCGGACCCATAAGGGTCCACATTTCAGTCGCTTGTAGGGTAAGATGCCCTTGAAGACTGGTCCAGAGTCTGAGAGTTGGAAGGGCCCAGTCCAGCCCATATTCCAAAGGAACCCCGACTGTAGCATATGTAGCGGGGGGGTCGTGGTTGTACTGGAGCATACCCGCAAGGGACCAGCTTCAGCCTGTGTTTGAAGATCTCAAGGGGAGACCACCGCCCTTCTCCACGTCCTGTTCTACTTGAGCTTTCCCAGAGAGAGTTTTTCCTGGACTTTGAGGTCTAAATTAGCATCTTACCAACTTCTGCCTTCTGTACCCAAGCAGAGCAATCAAATCCATGTTTTTCTAGGGAGCCCCATCCCTGTTCTTGCTGTCAGTCCTTCTGTGATAACACTTTGGGGTGGGATGGATTTGTGGGACTGCTGGGGCAGAAGATGCTTTAATCCTATTGGCTGGAGTATGGAGAAATGAGCCTGAGGACAGGGTATTGACTGGGACAACAGACTATGGAGGGAAGTGGGGAAGGAGGAAGGAATAAGCATTTATAGAACACCTACTGTGTACAAGGTATATGCAAATGTTATCACATCTGATCCTTATAAGATTTTTAGTTGAACCCATTGAGGCAAGCAGAAGTTCATCGACTTACCCAGGATCTCATGGCTCATAAGCATAAGTAGTCAGGTTTGAGGTCAGGTATTCCTGATTCTGGGCCAAGTTTGGTGAGAGATCATTAGGTGTGTGAAACCTGGGGGAAAAAGGGGGACAGGAGCCCCAAGGGGGAAGATGGAAGCTGCTAGATACTGACCAGACTTCATCCTTTGGCCAAAGGACCCTGCTCCTCCCTCCTGGCCTTTTCTGAGACATTCTCTCTGGTTTTATAAAATCTTCTTCTAAAGTTAGGGATTGAGTGCTTATCTGGAGTACTTGTGCTAGGTTCCAGTTAAAGAGGTGATTGAACATTTATTAAATGCTTACTGTATACATGGTTCCTTGATTAGCTGGGAGAAGGCTAGAAAGACCCCAGCCCACTGGGCAGACCTCACTTGGTGATTTAGAGAAAGGCATGGATGAGTGGGCATGAACGGGTTGCCACTTGATACCTTTTGCAGGGAAGTCCCATATCAGTAAGATCATGGATACACTGGGGTTCATTTATATGGGGGTCATTGATCTTGAGCTGGAAGGGACCTCTGAGGTCACTGAGTGCAACAGATGAGGAAACAGAGTCCCAGAGAAACAACATGTGATCTGCCCAGAGTAATACCACCTGATAAAGGTCAGAGGCAGGATTAGAATCTAGCTCCTCCACTGTACCATGAAGCTGGCTATTTAAGGGATATTGAGGCAGGATTAGAATCTAGCTCCTCTGCTGTACAATGAAGTCGGCTATTTAAATATTGATTTCAATACCATGTAATTCAGCATTTATTAAGTAGCCCCAATCTAGGGGCCAACCTGCCGCTCTGCCACCTGACAAAGAGCCCCTGCTAGGATTATTTTTTCAATTCCTGTAGAAAAAGCGGAAGGTTCTTTATAGAAACAGCCTTCTTTTGGGCCTTTCCTCCTTTTTTCTTTGCAAAACTTTTTCCTCCTAGTTTGGGGCTGTCTAAAAATGCTGAGGTAGGGTGACAAGGCAGATTTGGGGAACAGTGTGGTTTGCCTTCCTACCCCAAAGAGCACACCCAGCCCTGGGAAGGGCAGCTGGGTCAGAGGCTCCCCTGGAAGTGAGTCATGGGCTAAGGACACTCTTGGCAGTAATCCAGAAAACCCGACTCACCATTTCCTCTCCCGAGTCCCTCTCCTGAGCCGAAGAGGGACTCTGGGCCCAGCTTCCCTGTGGGAGTGAGGGAAGGAACCTCATTTTAAAGATGAGGAAACTGAGGCAGGCAGGTGGAGAGCCTGGCCCAGTCACACAGCTAGTAAATGTCAGAGGCAGGATTTAAACTCACCATGGTTCACCTTGGGAACTTCTCCTCCAAAGAATCTCCCTCAGGACGTGTCTGATGGTCGGGGGTCCCTGAGCAGAGCCCAGCTCGGCCTTCTAGGCAGAGCCCCCCACCTCCACGTGCTGGGGATGCATCAGAACCCAGCTTGAGTGGGGGGCGCATTATTTGCTTCCCTTCCTTCCCTCTCCCTGAGAGCCTTCCTTGTTGCAGAAAATAAATACAAAAGAAGGAGGGGGGGGAAAGGGGAAGTAGATCACAAGCAAACAAAATGACCCCGTCTGTCTGATGGTATATATAGTGCTCCACACCCATGGTGCCCTGTCCCTTCTCCACCTTCCCTCTGAGTTTGCCTCCAGTCTCCCCCACATAGATCTTGTTTGCTCCCAGTGGTTTGCAGGTGGTCTCCCCTATTAGGCTGCAAGTTCCTTGAGGTCAGGGACTATTTTTTACCTTTCTTTGTATCTCCAGCACTGAGTACAGTGCCTGGCACACAGTAGGTGCTTAATAAATGCTTATTGACTTGTTGATTTCTGCAAGAGTGGATTTTCATCTCTTCTCCTGGGCTATGTTTGTCTGTTTTGCTGTTCTTCCATTGACACCATAGTGTGTATGTGTGTGTGTTGATTTCCTGGCTCTGCTTTTGCAAATATTCATTTTGAGTGTCCGTTCTCTAGGGATCCTACAAGCAAGGTCCTGTGCTCGGTACTCTGGGGGCCACAGAGGCCAAAGTCGCAACATCTCTTCCAGGAACAATCCTGGCTGCCCCAAGAGCCATTCCCCATCTGTACAGACCACACCCATCTGGCCTTCCTCATTTTGTGCTCTTCTCCACTCTATTAGACTCCCTTGAGTCTAATAGAGATTCTGGCCCCAATTTATGCCCTTCTGGACTCTTTGACATTGTGTGACCTTGGAAGTATAAAAGCTTCTAAAGGTTTGTCACAGAACCCCATCAGTCATTGCCATCTTAGTATGAATTAGTTGAAATAAGTTCTTTCTTCCTAAGAGTTCCTTAAGATCCTTTTCTTGAAATGTCGAAAATCTTTATGATGGCAGCACTTTGGGTGTACAGGGAATTGCTGAAAGTCATGCTCAGGATTATACTGGTAATAAGAGATACAGGCTAAATTTGAACCCAAGTCCTTTGATTTCTAACACAAAGTCACAAAGCTATGACCTCCCTAGAGACCATGTGTCTAAAGAATCCCGAGTGCAGAGAGCAAAGAACAGAACAACTGGTAGGCTTCAGGTTAGAAAATCAGGGTTCAAATTCCGCTGCTTCTCCTTACTCCCTGTGTGACCCTGGACATGTCAT
>JAJPUD010000904.1:527836-539040 GCA_023553655.1 Myrmecobius fasciatus
CAGCCCTCATCTCGGCCGTCGGGGTGAAGCTCCGGGACGCCAAGGCCAAGGCCAGCTAAGAGCCCCGCTCCCAGCCTGCTGCACCCTCGGAGGAGCTGTCTCCCTTCTCTCTCTCTCTCTCTCTCTTTCTCTCTTCTCTCTGCACTCCTCCATCTTCCTTCCTTGGGTAGCCTGAACTGAACGCACACCAGACCCTGCCGATGTATCGAGAGCCCTGTACACCTCAAGGCATAAAGAACTTGGGTGCAAAATTGAGCGTGTGCTGTCGATGATATCTCTCACCCCGGGAGCCCCCTCCCCCTTCTCCCCTCCCCCGTCGCTGTTCTGCATGTTCTCATATCCATTGGGTTGTCCGATTTCCACGCGTGAGTTAGTGAAGTCGATTCCTAATTTATCTAGTCACCTGAGTTATTTATTGATTTGACGTGAAAAGCTCCAGCCCCCCAGTAGACTCTGCTCCTCTGCTGCCCTCGGGATCATGTCCTCTCTGTGAAATGTATTATTGTGGCAGATATGTCTAGATGCCCCGGGGTCCCCCAGAATCCAGAGCGCTCCTCCGTCCTGTCGAAGGTCCCTGTGGGGAAGGGGCTGGGCTGGGCCGGGAGGGTCCGGTGACTGCCTGCTGCATGTGATGTGTGTGTGTGTGTGTGTGTGTGTGTGTGTGTGTGGAGGGGGAGGGTCACCTCACCTCGGTCCTTCCTCCCCGTCCCCGAAGGTCTCTCACCTCCAGCCTCATTGTTTTCACGGGCCGTGTCTTGTGTGACTGGAAACTGGACCATTCCAATAGTCGGAGCCTTGCTTGGGCTGATCGTGGGGGTGGGAGGGGTCTTTTGCTCAAAACATGGTCAATCCGAGATGCCCCGTGGATTCCTGTGGCCTTCTGGGGGTTCTGGTTGTTTTTTGGGCACCCACAGAGGTCATGTCCCAAAGCCCACCCTTATCCCCACTCCTGCCCAGAACGGCAGCATGACTGTTTGGTGTCTAACCCCCTGTGTTGTGCGTGATGAGGGACCCCTCCCCTCCGTGTGTAGTACTGTATCCCAGCACTCATCCTGCCAGCCCTCACTCTGTCACGAATCCCCAGCCAGAGTGTCCCCCGTCCCTGATCTGGGACAACCACATGCTGGGGAACGAGCCGGAGAGTCCTTCTCACTGACTCCTCACCTCCCTGGCTGGGGCCCAGGGGAAGCCACGTGCAATCCTGGGGTGATGGATGTGAAATTCGAAGGGACCTTGTAGGAAGTGACTAGGTCACACGTCCCAGAGTCGGAGGCAGGATTGGAACTCAGATCCTACGATAGCCGAGCTGGACCAGAAAAAACGAGATGGGAGTGCCTGGTTTGAATTTTATGAGGAGACAGGGATAACCGCTCTTCCACCTGCCATGTCCAAACCAAGGCCCTTCTGTCTCTCTGTGGCCCAACGTGGAGACATGAAGCTAAGTAGATTCTTTCCCTCCTGGTTGTTCCCATCCAGAGACTAACACCTCTTTGAACTGGCGTGCGCCCTGCCAGGGCCAGGTGAAGTTGGCAGGCTCTGTTTTCACCTCCTCCTGTTCAGAAATTACTCCCTCCCATGGGAGGAATTCACCTGGCCCCAACTCCCCACTCCTGCCTGCCCCCCGAGAATCTCACCCTATGGCTTCCTTGTCCCCGGCGCCATCTTGAATTCCCTTCCCTCCCCTTCATGGATCCTGCGTCCCCCTGTGTCCTGATGCACTGTGATTGACTGAATGTTGTGAGGTGCCATGTTTGTCTGCTTTGCTGTTACTGCAGCTTTTGGTGTGTCTACCTTCGGGGACTGCATGCCCACGTGGTTAGGACAGGGAGGAAGTCCTTGCATTTGTCGCATCGGCAGTGGCCGGGCCTGCGGCACAGTGATATTTGTGGAGAAAACAGACAAACATCATTAAAAACTTTTTGATGTCGGCTCAATGGTGTGGAATCGTTCTTTCCGGAGAATCTTGGGAACGAAGGCGCGGTCTCTCAGAAGGAAAAGAGACTTTTTGTCATTGATCCGACCTAGAAACTGGGGGTGGCTGTCAGGGGCTCATCTATGGGGGATGAAGGTCCTGGAGCCAGCGATGGGCAGGCAAGCGCCTGGGGAGATACGGCTGATATTTAGTTATCTTCTAAGGGAGACCCCCGAGTTGATGCAGGGCGTGTCTAAGCAAGACCCCTTCCTGCTCTTGGCTTGTTCCTTGATATCCATGGTGGGGGGCCACAGGTGCAGCAGCAAGTCCCAGTAGAAATGATCGCCAAGGATGCATTCGCTTGTCTCCATCATCCTGGTTCTCCCCGTGAGAGCTCTAAGTCTGCCAAGGTATTTGGGCAGAGATTTATAGTGGAGGGACCCTGTCAGCTCTAATCCCCTTGTAAGAATGGAAACGAAGGCTCGAGTTAGGTGACTTGTCCAGCGTGATGTAGAAAGTGTGCTGAGGACAGAATTTGAACTCATTTGGAGTTGATTGGAGACCCACATGAAGGAAAATTAAGTACACTTAACTCTACTTAGCTGGTACCATAGCAGACTGTGTCACATCCCATTGAACCCATACCCTTTTTACCCTCTGCTTTATCTGACTATCATAATCCAGTCAACACAACTTTTATTTCTGGAAAGAAAGTCCTGCTTACTATATGACTCCACTCTGGCAGGTAGGTCCTATTATTCCCATTTTACAGATGGGGAAATTGAGGAAAAGTTATATGACTTGCTCAGAGTTACACAATTAGGAAGTATCTGAGACTTGTTTTAATTTTGGGTCTTCCTGACTCAGGCCAGCCTCCCACACACCATGCACCTTCCTTTATGGATCAGACCTGAGCCCTCCAAAGAACCAGATTCTAGTGGGTCTCTTGAAGTTTACCAGGCTCCCTTATGGTGCCAGAGCTGCCTGCCCATCTGGGCAGACCCTGTTCCTTTGTTCTAGGGGAAAGAGAGGGCACACTTCCTGGCCCCCCTTGGTCTCATTCTGCGGTGTCCTGCCTCCTGAATCTGGAACTCTGTTCATTTCCAGAATCTTAGAGCTGTTAAGGGTCTTCTGAGGCCATCTCATCCAGTGACCACCTAGGCAGGAAGTCCCCTCTGCTCCCCACCAATGGTCTTATCGAGCCAGCACCTGACTGCTACACAGTGACCATCTATGTCCTCCTGTGCTGATCATTCTACTTCTAAAGACTCATAATGATTTAATAGTTTTCTTTAAATCTTTAAAGGATTGGTTTCTCTGCAGATATGACCCTGGGGCTGGAGGCAGGTGCTAATTTTAGGGGCAATCCTGTTTTACTGATGAGAAAACAGACCCTTCGAGATTAAGATTTCCATCAAGGTCACACAGATAGATAATAAGCATGATTGACAGTAGATTGTCATGGGCCTTTTCTTAGCAGCAAATATCTATAGCCGCGGCCTAGAAAGAAGAGAAAATAGGAAGGAAATAAATATTAACTATATATAGCACCTACTATGTGCTAGACATTGAGCTAAGTGATTTAGAAATATCTCCTCACTCAATGACTAACAGCGTATGAGAGTCTGTGTGTGTACTTTTTGAAAAATCTTGAGTGTCCACAGAAGCAAACTGTCAAATGTACCTTTTAAATAGTAGATTTGCTCCCTACATTATCTTCTCCACACCCCAGAGGGGAGGAGCACCACACAGCTCAGGGAATAGAGAGCTGGCTTCAGAGACAAGGACCTATGGGTCCGAACCTTTCCCCAGCAATGTGCTGGCTGTGTGAGTGTAGGCAAGTCCCTGGATCTCTCTGAGCTTTTGAAGACTAAGTTGCTGAGCCACATCAATAATGGGAGTCCTCTCATCTTGAGTTTCCTATGCCAGTAGTGTCAAATCTGTGTAACTGGAGGGCCTTAGGACAGAAGGATCGCTGCTGGCCACGCTGACTTACCAAAAACATTGTCTATGTTCGACTGAATTTTTATTTGTTTTGTGAAATATTTCTCAATTATATTTTAATTTGGAGCAGGCCACATTCGGGAGACTTGTGAGTCACATGCAGGTATATTTGCTACCCCTGCTCTACATCAGTAAAATTACAGGTTTGGTCCAAAGAAAATTAATTACAGAGAAATAAAGATCACTGGGAACTCTGTTATCAAATTCAAAGCTGAGAGCTCTCTCTGCCTCTGGGTTCTCTGGGAATGTGGAGTGAAAAAGAAGAATGAACCGTGATCTGGAACCTAGGAGACCTCAGTCAAATCCGGGCTAACCTGCTCTGTGGCCTTCACTCTATGGGTCACTTCACTCAGTGAGGGACTTGGACAATATCTCAAAGCCCTCTCCCCCACCCCCTTCCAGCTCTAACTTCCTGATCCTATCATTTAAAAAAATTTTTTTATTAAAAGCTTTTTATTTACAAAACATATGAGTAATTTTTCTACATTGACCTTTGCTTTTTTTTTTATTCCAAGTTTTTTCCCTTCTTCCCCCCACCTCCACCCCTAGATGACAGGTAGTCTAATACATGCTAAATATGATAAATTATATGACAAATCCAATATATGTATACATATCTATACAGTTATCTTACTGCACAAGAAACATCAGATCTAGAAAGAGAAGAAAAAAAAAACAACCTAAGAAGGAAAACAAAATGCATGGAAATATTCACAGAAAGCGTTAAAATGCTGTGTTGTGGTTCACACTCAGTTCCCACAGGCCTCTCTCTCGATGTATATGACTGTCTTCATCTCTGAACAATAGGAACTGGTTTGAATCACATCATTGCTGAAGAGAACCATGTCCATCAGAATTGATCATCGTATAGTCTTCTTGTTGCCGTGTATAATGTTCTCCTGGTTCTGCTCATTTCACACAGCATCAGTTCGTTCAAGTCTCTCCAGACCTCTCTGAAATCGTCCTGCTGGTCGTTTCTTACAGAGCAATAACATTCCATAACATTCATATACCATAATTTATTCAGCCACTCTCCAACTGATGGGCATCCCTTCAGTTTCCAGTTTCTAGCCACCACATAAAGAGCTGCCACAAACATTCTTGCACATGTGGGGCCCTTTCCCTCCTCTAAGATCTCTTTGGGATATAGGCCCAGTAGAAACACTGCTGGGTCAAAGGGCATGCACAGTTTGACAACTTTTTGAGCATAGTTCCAAATTGCTCTCCAGAATGGTTGGATCTGTTCACAGTTCCACCAACAATGTCTGATCCTATCATTGATAACACTTGGATTACAATCTTTTTATGAATTATTTTTATTTTTATTTAATTTTGTTGTTGTTGAGGCAATTGGGGTTAAGTGGCTTGCCCAGGATTACACAGCTAGGAAGTGTTAAGTGTCTGAGGCCAGATTTGAACTCAAGACTTCTTGATTTAGGGCTGGTGCTCTATCCACTGCACCACCTAGCTGCCCCTGAATTATTTAAAAAAAATAAATTCTGTCTACTTTTCCTCCCACCTTCCTAAATGCAATAGAGAGAAAATCCTTATAATAAATCAGCATAATCAAGCAAAATAATTTTATTGTGCACTTTTCATGTCCTATATTTATGCATTTAAATTTTTTTTAAAAAAGATTCACATTTCCTTTCCCCCTTCAAGCATACACACTCCCAAATTGGCTATATCCAAAACAATTTAGCCTCGATCTGGAGAGATCAAGGATGGCGAGTTCATCAACTCTTATTTGGAGGTAGAGAGCATGAATTGCTGTTCAATTGAATTGTGGTAGGGCATTGTGTTGATCACAGTTGCTAAATCATTTATAGTCAATCATTGTTACACTATCATTGTTAGCGTAGCAATTGTTCTCTTGGTTCTCCTCACTTCACTTTGCCTCAATTCATGTAAGTCTTCCCAGGTTTTTCTAAAACCATTCCTTTCATCACTTCATATACACAACAGTATTCCATCACATTCATAAACCATAACTTGTTCCCAACTGATGGCAAACATTTATTTTTACCCATACGAGATTGGAAGCCCCTTAAGAGTAGGGGTCATATCTTATTTCTTTCTCCACATGAACAGAGACTTCATAAGATTTAGAACTGGAAGAAACCTTAGATATCATCCAGTTCATTCATCTAGTTCACCTTTCTCATTGTACAAATGGGGAAACAGATTCAGAAAGGTGAAGTTACTCAGCCAAAGTCACACAACAAATAAATAAATGTCAGCCTTAATTCAAGTCTTCAGGTCTCAGTTTCCTCATTGTGAAGTGAAGATAATGAGACACACTTTATATAGCATACAAGGTTACTGTGACAATCAACTGCTTTTAGAGAGGTGGAAGTCCTTGGTTATCTCCAGGGAAGAGATCATCACTGACTATGTGTTTTAGGAAAGGTTCTTGTCTTTGAAGCATCTTACTCCCACCCATGTGCTGGGGTTAATAATAACAACTAATATTAATAATATTGGGCTCTTCATTATGCAAGGTGCTACCTTTCAACAATCTCACAATAACCTGGTGAAGTAGATGATACAAATATTAATAGTCCAATTTTTTCAGATGTGGAAAGTGAGCTAGAGGTTAAATGACTCCAGCCTCATGGTCACACAACTAGAAAGGGGCAGAGGTAGGATTAGAATCCAGGGCTTTCTGATGTCAAGTCTAGTATTGTACCATAGGAAGTTTATGTAGAGCTGGGAATATTGGTTGGAAGAATTTGGTGGGTGAACCTTGAGGAGTCAATAAGAGAGCCAAGATGCTGATTCTCTGTTCTCCAAAGACATGGAACTCAGATCATTTTCTCTGATTCTAGTTTCATGGTGTATGTAGGGTTTTTTCCCCAGATTTCTAATGGTATTTTATTTTTCTGAATATATGAAAAGTAGTTTTCAACATTTACCTTCACAAAACCTTGTGTTCCAATTTTTGTCTCCCTCTCTTCCCTCCCCAAGACAGCAGGCATTCTGATATAGGTTAAATGCGTGCAGTTCTAAATATATTTCCATATTCATCATGCTGAGCAAAAGAAAATCAGATCAAAAGAGAAAAAAAACTATGAAAAAGGGAAAAAAAAACCCAAGCAAATAACAAAAGGTGAAAATACTATGTTGTGATGCATATTCCATTCCTGTAGTTCTCTCTCTGGATGCAGAGGGCTCTCTCCATCCCTATTGGAATTGCCTTGAATCACCTCCTTGTTGAAAAAAAGCCACATCCGTAAGAGTTGATCATCACATAGTCTTATTACTGTGTACAATGTTCTTTTGGTTCTGCTCACTTCACTCAGCATCAGTTCATGTAAGTCTTTCCAAGTTTTTCTGAAATCAGCCTGCTTATCATTTCTTAAAGAACAATAATATTCTATTACAATCATATACTATAACTTATTCAGCCATTCTCCAACTGATGGACATACTATGTGAATTTTTTCTATTTGTTCTGCTGAGAAATCAAAATTTATTTTCCTCAGCTAGCATTTTATAGTAGAAAGAACCCAAGGTTCAAATTTCAACTCTGACACAATTGTGATCTTTAGCAGTTTGCTACTCTCTGTGAGATGGGGAGTCAAGGGAGGGAGATGTCGGATGCTGAGTCTTTCTTTGTTCTAAAAGTATAGAATCCCTGATTGAGAGCTGCTAAGGCCTTCACATGATATTTCGTCCACCTCCTTTATTTTACAGAAGACAAGACTGAGTCATGGCTAATGGGAGAAAGGGGTTTCAGCCCAGATACTCTGAGGAACACGTTTTCCATTATACCCCATTTTGAGTATTCCAGAAGTGGTAAGAACCTCATAGGTATGGTCATCTATGTGGCTCAGGGCCAATTTAACAGAGTAGGTAGCTACAAGGTTATCTAGTAAAGATACAATTACTCTTTGGGAAAGGTGTTAAACTGTTTTCTGGGACTGAGCTAGCTGAGCCCTCACTCACAGAAATATGTATCCCTTTTTATATCTTATCTACCTTCAAGATTTAGTAAGGACAATGCTTTTTAATTTTTTTTAAATAAATATAATTTTTAAATATTTATATAAAAATGTATTTTAAAATAAAAATAAATAATTTTAAAAAAATATTTATTTAGTATTTTACTTTTCCCAGTTACATGGAGAAACAATCTTAACAGTCCTGTTTAAAAATTTTGAATTCCAAATTCTCTCCTTCTCTCCTTATCCCCTCATTGAGAAAGCAAGCAGTTTGATATACATTATATAAGTGTAGTTGTGCAAAACACTTCTATATTAGTCATGTTGTAAAAGGAAACATAAACCAAAAAAACATACCCCAAGCGAAATAAAAAATAAATAAAAAGTGTACTTCAATCTGTATTCGGATTTCATCAATTCTTTCTCTGGAGATAGACAGCATTTTTCACCATGTTTTTCAGCATTGTCTTGGATCATTTTATTGCTTAGAAAAGTTAATTTATTCACAGTTGTTCATCTTACAATATTGCTGTTACTGTGTACAATGTTAGGAGAGCACAGTTTTTAAAATGTTATTTAATTTTTTAGGTTATACATGTACATTCATTTTAAGCATATTTCCATGTGAGTCATGTTGGGGAAGAAAAATCAGAACAAAAGGGAAAAACCATGATAAAGGAAAAAAAAACAAAAATGAAGGAAAAAAAGGTGAAAATAGTATATTTTGATCCACATTCAGGAGAGCACTTTGTTAAAAATTAAAGTGATATGTAAGTATTAGTTGATATTTTCTGACTTGGTGACTTTCCTTTTTTTTTTTCAGTACACACTCAATTTTATAGAATTCCAAGATTTGAACTAGGAAGCCCCTTTAGAGAACATTACTTGCTTGCCCAGGCACACAGCTTGTTTTTGCTTTCCACTAGACAGGTAAAGACTGAATTTCCAAACTATATATATATTATTATTACCAAGGGAAGAGTTGCTGGAGAGAATAAAGGAGAAGAGATTCCATTTGTGAATCCAGCATAACAAAGAAGAAGGGACGCCCATCAGAGTTCAGTTGGCAGCTGGTACCTAAGCTCTCCCTCTTGGTCATTGGGGGTTTCTGGGAAAGATGTTTTTCTGACAGAAAGTGACATTTTGGGGTTTTTATCGATGGTCAACAACAGTGACTGGCTCTGGGAAAGTTTTAGCTTGTCTTCATCAGGCGGGGTGACCCAGGGGCAGCAGCGAAAGGCAAGTCGGAAACCAGAGCGAAACCTAGGAAGTGAAATGTTCTGATGAAACCAACATTTGGGTTAATGGAGATTAGCCAAGAAAAACAGAAGGAAGATAAAGTCACCTGCTCCCATCGGTGCTTCATAGGGACTCAACGGTGACTCTGGCTTTGCCAGATAAGCCAAGCTTGGGCAGTGTGTGTATGTATATCAACATGAAAAGATTTCAGGTACTGCCTGGGTGACATCCTACCTAGTTTAGCATAGTGCCAGGTACTTAGTAGGTACTTAATAAATGCTATTCATTGACTGACTAGCTTAGTTTAGTGAAGCTTAGCTCCAGCATCTCAATCACCAGGTGATGAATCCTTTAGCAGCAGAGACCCACGAAACACATAAAAGTCCAGAATAGCCTCCATTCCCACGTAGCACTTACTTCTGCTTTTGTAGTTATGGTGCCATGATGGCAGAAAGTAGGCAGAGGTTGCTGAGGAACACATAATTTTAGATTGCTTATAAATACTGCCTGGTGGGGCTCTAAATGTGAGATCTTTCTCAAGTGATGAACAAGTTGACATGTTACTATGGGAACTGAATTACATAGATATTGACATTCATACTATAAATGTAATCAAAGACAACAGAAAAAAAGCTGTTGGTGGATAGAAGGATGGCTTTCAGATTCCCCTGGAAGAGACCAATTAAAGGGATTAGTTGGGTTGTGCCCATGTGCCCAAGAAGCATCATTTCATGTGATATTAGCAAAAAGATCACCATGAAGATAATTGCAGATGATGCTACAGAGAATGAAGATGGAGAGTTCATCTATAAAGTTCTTGGAAAGTTAATCTATAAGTACTTGGCAACATCATCCAAGCCAAGTCAACATATGGCTTAGTTCTATTATTTGTGGAAGGAACTATAATAATAAGCTAGAAAGTAGAGTTCCAAATTATTATTATTGTTATTATTTTTACCAAACTGTCATTTCTTTGAATATGGGAAGCTCCTGTCAGTATAGATTGGCAACTTCTCTGCACTTTCTAGTGAATTATTTAGCGTACTACTAAAAAATTAAGTATGCACAGCAAAGAACAAAAAAAAATTAATCTATAAGGAAACAAAGAAAAGATGGACACCCTTGAATATAATTTCTTTTATTATTTGATATGCTTTCTTGAAATGAAATTTATTATTATATATTTTGAATTCCCCCTAATGTTCTAGTGGACACATAATGATGGTTTTTTTAAATTTTCCTTTTTTGTCTTTCTTTTTTCTATTCTTGTTTTTTCTTATTTTGCATTTAGTTCAATAAATATATTTTTAAAAAGAGTAAGCAGCTTGCTCATGCAATGCAGGAATAAAACCTAGGAATTCTCAATTTGGGGGTGGCTTGTATCCTATTCAGAAACCACTCCTCAGTTTCCTCATCTGCAAGATGGGGATAATAAAATCTATAGTACTTACCTGAAGGGATACAATGACTTCTGACCATCTCTCTCTAAATTGAAATTGACTGTATTTCAACAGATAAGAAACAACTGGCTGTGAAGAAAAAATCACTTCCCTTCTTCATGTAGTCTATGTGCAATCAGACAGTAAGAATAAAGGTCAAAACTGGCATCAAATTGAGAGGAAAAGGAGAGATGGCATTGCATAAGAATACAACAGATCCAGCTCAATCGATTTAAACAATTTGTTGACTTTGGGAAATGGACAAAATGAAGACACTGATTTTGACTATTAATATTTATTTTCTTTTTTCCTCCCTTTTTTGTGTGTGAGGCAATTGGGGTTAAGTGACTTGCCCAGGGTCACACAGCTAGTAAGTGACCACCATTTATTAGAGAAGTTTAACTGATCTAAAATAATCACCACAATGAAAAGGCCAGACTACCCCGGAAACATCATAAGTCAGCAGATCTTTTATTTTTTAGCCAACCAGAAAGGCCTGATAGCCAAGATTAGTGGTGACTTAATATATGTTTATTAATAAAATGGAAGATGGTGGAAGATTATAAATGGTATTGAATTCTGAAACAGCAAAAGACAATAAGAAAGGGGAAAAAACCATAGGAATTTAAGAGAGAATTCAACTGTAGATAACACTAGATGGGTAGA
>JAJPUD010000905.1:11283-44363 GCA_023553655.1 Myrmecobius fasciatus
CCCCCCCAGCCCTACAACGCCATCTCTTCCTTGCTGGACACCCTGGAACCCCGAAGGAACAGTAACGAGAGCCGCAGCCTGAATTAGGCGCCCGCAGCCCCCGAGACAAACCGGTGCTGATTAAAGATACAGTATCTCTCTATGGACACAAAGGCTGGAGGTGGTGGAACTGGGCCCAGGCCAGGGGAGGCTGGGGGCTGGGGGGCAGGGCTCTGGCTGGGCCCTCAGAGGCTGCCCCGGGGCTTTCCCACCAGACCCATTAGCAGTGGCCATCCTCCCCCTGCCGCGAATGGGGGTCTGGGCTGGCAGCAGGGGACTCCTGAGGGATGGGATCAGGGGATTCGCTGGGCACCCCCACCAGGGGCATCTTGGGGAGAACCCCACCAGGATGAGGAGCTTTCCCTGCTGGTCTGGCTCTGTCATAGCAGCTTGGAAACGGGCCCCCATCTGTCTCCGGTGCCCCCCACAGCCGGAAGGCTTCATCTGCCTCCCCTGCAGCACCCGCTGGACCAGCTCCCTGGGAGAAAAGCTTGTGTTTGTGGCTCTGCTGCCCCTTCTTTACTGTTCCCTTTTGTCACCCCCAGTAAAAGAGGAAAATAATGAAACGTCATGCACCCATGTTCTGTAATGGGGGGGATTCAGATGGTCCCCCAGGAGGGGACCTCTGGCTTTGCTCTGGTTAATGCAGCTAATGGAGACCCAGACACGGAGCCCCACTCATCCTGGGTGCTTAACAACCACTGAGCGGGCACTGGGCGCTCTCCCACCAGACAGCTCAAAGCAATTAAACCAGTCTGACGGCTGGCTCTAAGCCACCGCCTCCAAGTAGTGGCTGGAATCAGGAAGACTTCAGGTCCCTGGCAGCCCACCACCAATGGGAGCTGGAGGTCCTGAGGCTGGCTGGCTGGGCACAGACGCTGGGCCCGATCTCTTCCTCCCTAGGTGGCTGGGCTGCAGTCATTTCAGCCTGTTACAATTCTGTGGGGGAGCAACATTCCAGACCCCAAGCCCCCAAACTGGCTGGGGCGAGCGGCAAGAGCCAGAGCTCCAGCTCCATAGCCAGCCCTCAGCCTCAAGGTCCTTTGGGAATTAATGCATCCTGATTGCCTTCACTGACTGACTCCATCTTAACAAGCTGTGAAGAAGCATTTTCTACTCCACCAATCTCCTGATCATCGTCTGGTACTGTATCTTTAATTCTGGTGCTAATTAGAAATTGGGTGAGCTTTCTCTGGACCTACCCAATCACCAGAGCCTGGGAGAACCACCTCTCCCCAAAAGAAGTTGGAACTTTCAAGAGCTTGGACTGTTGTCTCTTACAAAAGCTCCTGAACAATGGCCTAGAATAGCAGCTACTCCCAGTCTGCCTCTCTGGTTTGGGGGCTGCTTGAGATCCCTCCCCATCGGCAGGACCTTTAATTTGGGTTCACTGTCTTCCGATGGGGCGTCCCTTTATGGTTCTCTTTCCATCTCTCCAATGTCACATCACCACGCGGGTGCTTTCTGCAACTTTTCAGATTTTCCAAGATCACCAGCATCCCTTGTCCCTTTTTAAATGAGTTTTTAGCTTTGCTTATCTCACTGAGGGAAAAATAGGGAGAAAAAAAAAAACAGAGGAAAAAATTATTCTCTTTTGTGTCAAGTTTAGAAATGAGCTGGTTCCATACTAGGATTCTGCAACTTTTCAGATTTTCCTTTGTCCTTTTTAATTGCATTTTTAGCTTTGCTTATCTCACTGAGGGAAAAATGGGGAGGAAAAAAAAGAGAAAAAACTATTCTCTTTGTAACAAGTTTAGTTCCATACGGGATTCTGCAGCTTTTCAGATTTTCCAAGATCACCTTTTCAGATTTTCCTTTATCCTTTTTAAATGCATTTTTAGCTTTGCTTATCTTACTGAGGGAAAAATAGGGAGGATAAAAAAAGAGGAAAAAACTATTCTCTTTTGTGTCCAGTTTAGAAGTGAGCTGGGATTCCTCCAGTACTAAACTCCAGTGCTAGAATTCTCTGATCCCTGTGAGGCTAAAACCAAGTCTGGAACCTTAGGGAAAAGTCCACCCCAAGGGTGTGCAGCTCCATCCTGGATGTATTTCCCAGCTGATCAGGGAAGAAGGCCGGCTTCACTGGCCAGAACGATGGCTGACTCTCCTCCTTCCCATGGCCTTCCATGATGCTGATTTTATAGCCGAGGAGAACCACCTCCTATTCTCTGTGATTACGGCTCCACTTAAATGAATCACAAGTTCTAAATAAGTCCATGGAGCACGCGTCTAAGCTTTGAAGAAAATGCTGTATTAGGGTTCTGTGCCAAGTTCTAGACTTTTTCTTATTTATGTTGGTGTGGTTTGTGTGTGTAAGTCTCAATTTTCTGGATTTTACTATAGGCTCTAATCACGTGTTCCTTTATCTACACATTACAATTCTGTGTAGGCTTTTCCAAAGGAAAACACTAGCTGGCTTCTGCTTTTTGCCTTATTAACTAACTCACTTTAACTTGGTCAAAATTGGCTGCCTGACAGAAGAGGGTCACCACGGCCAGACCCCAGGGGATGGCGTCTCTCGGGTTCCCGATGACGGTGTTATGGGCCTCTCTCTTTGCTTTGGCGGCGTTGGGTTGTAGGGGACATCTTGGACTTTGTGGGATTAATAGTGTTAAGCCCACTGAGGTCCAAAGTCTTTCATGTAACGAACTGAGAAATAAATATATTGTCCGTGACAAAACTTGTCTCTGGCAGCCAAAGCCAAGGCCTTGTTCCTTCGTTCCTTCCTCTCTCTCGCCCGGAGACTGACACATACTCGGGGCAGAAAAATGGGGAGGGGGGATCTTGAGTCACCGCTCCCTCTCCCCGATCCAGGGAAAATGACAAAGTGACATCATTGGGAAAGGAGATCAGCTGCTGCCGTCCTGCAGTTTTGGCCAGAGGCTGGAAAATAGATGTGGCTCACCAAAAAGCCGGACAAAGTGTGCTCCAGCACAGATCTCAGGTCCGCCCCACCACATGGGGATGAACGCTGGTCCTGTGGGGGCTTTGTGGGTTTGAGGCAGCAGGTCACTGCACATCAGGGCTCAGATTTAGAATGGGCAAGGGTCACCACCCCCCAAATGTCCACAGAGATGCAAGCAATAAAGGTCACGGGACCAGCTTTCCATTTTACCATAATATTTCTTTCAAATTTTGTATTCGTTTTGAACTTTAAAGCCCCCTAGAAGGGAACATTTCCATGGACATACAAGGGGGGTTCACTATAAAGCCATAAAGGAGGATTCCATTTCCCACCATTTACTTTTTCTGAAAAACTATGTAATAAAGTACTACAATCATTTTCAAAACTCCCCTGCCTTTCTGAGCTTCATTCTAAGTTTTCTTTTGTTCTCTGCTGGGCACTTTTTTTTCCTCCCTCCCCACCATGCCCCAGAGAAGGCTACCACTGGACAAAAATATATGTATATGTCCATACCCATTTATATAAAACCAGACCATATATGCTTCTGTTTATCAGTGCTTTCTCAGGAGGTGGACAGCATCTTCCTTCATGGGTCCTTTGTAATTGATTTGAGTATTTATAATACTCAAAATGACCCAGAATATCGCTCTTTCTTACTGTGTATAAGGTTCTTTGTCCTGCTCATTGTCTGTCTTACTGTTTGGTGACCCAATTTCAGAATTTGGAAATTTCATACAAAGAGTATTTATTTAGTAAGAGCAACTCCCCAACACATATAGAGCTTACTAAGTGCCGGGTACTGGGCTATGAGCTTTAAACTTCTCATTTGATCTTTACAACAACTCTAGGAGACATTATCTCCATTTTACAAATAAGGAAACTGAGGCAATTGGTAGTTAAGTGTCTAATTCAGGTCTAGTAAAGTAAAGGATTTCCTGGCTCCCAGCCCAGCACTCTACCCACCGAGCCACTTAGCTGTCAAACCCAAATTCAACAATTAACCTTGTTCCTGGACATGTGGGAAGAAGCCAGTCCTTGGTTCTGGCCCCGAGAAAGTGATACCGGCTTCCTTTCTCCAGCCTATAATCCAGGGCAGTTCCTCTTTAGGAACAAGTGGGCAAAGTGTTACACTTGTTGGATTAAGGAAGTTCTCATGGGAAAGAAGCCTGGACCACAGCTGCCCTAATCCCCTAAATCTCCTTTTGGTGAAAAGTCCACTACACAACCTGAGCCAGTCCTGGAGTTTTAGGAGAACACACTCTGTCTGGAGGCCTCAGCCCATGGAAAGCTGCTGGCTCCCTCCTCCATCCTATGGGAAAGCCAGACCGACAGCTTGCTCTTTTGAGTCCAGGTTGCAGGGTTTCAAGCGCCCAGAAACGGTGGAGAGAGCACAAATCAAAATCGTTTTTTCCAGCTGGGAGAAGTGGACCTTCTGTGACTTACAACATCTGCATGTGACTCTGGAAGCTGGCAGCCTTGCGCTTCTTTGGGGTCTGAGGGACAATAATTAGAGGTTTCCATTATTCCTCATTTCAATTACTCCTCATTCCGTGAGCTGGAGGAAAGGTCACAAAGCCTAAGACACAAATGCCTCCAAATGCACTCTGGGCAGACTGGAGGATCCTAGGAAGAACTGGATAACAGAAGTTAGGACCTGGAGGGGAGCAAAGGGAAGAGAAGGGAGGGGTGGAAAGCTGCAAGTTTCTTCTGGCATACTGAGATAACATAACTCAGGTGAGTGTTGGGATACGATGGAGGACTCTGGGCCCCTCTGGGAACACCAGGTTTTTCAATAATAACTACAAGTCATGCTAGCCCCTTAAATGGGTGTTTGTGAAGAAGCTACAAAGCCAGCATTTCTGACCACTATGGACAGGCTCGGGCCGCCAGAAGGTCACCCAGCTGTTTTATAGCACAGTCCAGACCTGGAAACCAAGGTTTCTGGGCCCCGCCGAGGGTCCTGCCTTGTCTCGCTTCTCTAGCACAGGTTTCCATAGAGATTAGTTTGGAAACATTTTTTTTACAAAGGAGTTAGAATGAAGAAGTAATTTGACTGGGTAAATGCAATAAAGGGGACAAAATCCAGGGAGAAGGAAGGACATACATACATACGGTCAATAAGGACTTGGAGTAATTCTAATATTTCTCTCCCCAGGGACCAGTGTATGTGTTAATGGAAGCCTGCAAAGGAAACTCCCTCCACTACAGCATGGCAGAGCCGTGACTGGCACAACACTCCCCCAATAGAAAAAAGCCATTTAATGGTGGGGGGTCATGGGTAAATGCAAGGCTTGAAGAAAGGGAACCCAATGGGGGAATCAAATGACCCACACTACTTCCACCTTGTGACTCAGTTTTAGAGCTCGGTTCCCTTCTATTCAATCATGGATCTGGTCCAATTTTCACCTTATGACAAATTATGGGAACTGTGAGAAAACTTAATTGCAGTGTTTGAACAGAGCTGAAGGGTCTCACAAGTACAGGGTTCCTCTCCAGTATGAATTCTCTGGTGTTGAGAAAAATGAGTACCCTAACCCTAAATGCGCACTGTTCACTGCATCACCTTCTCCCAACTCTTCTATCTACTCACCCTGAGAAACCAGCAGCCGGTGCCTCGGACCTCTGGGGACGTCTGTGGCCCGATCCCCACAAGTCCCTCTCACTGCAGCCCACTTGTGGCTGTAAATTTCTTCTTGGGACAGTCTGTACTTCTTGAGGCCGGGTCTGCTTCATCTTGTTAATCATATCTGTTAAACTAAATTTATTGAACCGAGAGCCTAATGGCTCCGATAGGATTTCCCTATAGCTTTTAAATGTGGGCCCAGACCTCAGAGTGACCAAGACCCGACTGGCTGGGCCGGCAGAGGGAAAGCAGAAGCTCGCCAGGAAAGCAGGGGGACCCGGGATGGCAGGAGCCTAAGGAGAAGTACCAGAAAATGCAGGGGAGCCCTGGGTCCAAGGGCCCCCAACCTTTTTTCTGCCTCCTGTCAGATCTCACACTAGGCTCCCAAAGCAATCTTTTCCTTCCTTTGATTTAGGGCAGTCAAATGTGTCTGAGTGCTGGAGGTTTCCTGGGTTCACTTAGTAAGTGCTGAATAAATAATCTGTTTTTCATCCATCTCCCTCTCTAGGGGCTCTGAGCAGTAAGTACGTTGACCGCCGGGCCTGGGTCTTTGTTCAAATCTGTCTTTGGACACTCAGTAATTGTCACTTTACCCCATGTGCCTCAGTTTCCTCATCTGTAAAATGAGCTGGAGAAGGAAATGGCCGAGCCTCCAGTATCTCTGACAAGAAAACACCAGACGGGACGTGAGTGAAACGGCTGAACAACCACAGCCTGACGTGTTGAGGCTGTTCAGTTGTTTAGTCACGGTCAATGCTTTCTGACCCCACTGACCACAGTGTTCCTGGCCCTTCTGTCCCCGCTGTCTCTCCAAGTCCAAGTTCACGTTCATTGCTTCCATGAGACTTCTCCATCCCAAACTCTGCCGTCCCCTTTTCCTCTTACCCAACATCAGGGTCTTTCCCAATGAATCCATCTTCTCATCATGTGGCCGAAGTATTTTTGTTTCAGCTTCAGCGTCTGACCTCCCAGTGAAGAGCCTGAATTAATTCCTGTAAGTCTTGACTGGCTGGATCTCTTCAGCGTCCAAGGGATCCTCGGGTCTTCTTCAGAATCACGATTCAAATGATGGGTTTTGCTTACTCAGCTTTCCCAGCCCTACCATTGCTGCTGAAAAAACCCTGGATTTGACTCCATGACTCCGGAGGCAAGGTGATGTCTGCCCTTCAGAACGTGCTCTGGATTTGCCGTGGCCTTTCTTCCAGGGAGCAAGCAATGACCTTGGAGCCCAAGAACATAAAATCTGACACTGCTTCCATTTCTTCCTCCTCTACCTGCCAGGAAGTGAGGGGACCAGTGGCCAAGCTCTAGTTTTCCTGATGGTGAGCTTCGTTCCCACTCTCCCTTCACCCTCCTCAGGAGGCTTCTTAATTTCTCCTCACTTTCTGCTATCAGAGTGGGATCATCTGCACATCCAACCGCTGATGTTTCTCCTGGAAACCCTAATTCTGGCTTCTGATTTGTCCCTCCTGGCATTTCACACGAGGCACTCAGCCTTTAAGTTAAGTAAGCATAATGACAACACAGCCTTGTCATTCTCCTTTTCCCAAGTTAAATCGATCCCGTGTTCTAGGTTTGGTTCTCACCTACACACAGGTTCCTCAGGAGACAAGTACGTTCTCCCATCTCTTCGAGGATTCATATAAACTCCAGAAAATAGCAGAAAGAGATCTCATGGACCTGAGGGTCATTATACCGGCCCTCATTAATTGTTACTATGAAGTGTGGCTCCTTAAGTCTCCAGAAAGAAAAGCGTGAGGAGAACGGGTCACCCCCTAAATCACCCCTCAGGGAGGAGATGGGAAAGGCCTGAGAAGGATGAGAGAGACCTCATCCAGTCCCCATCCCCCATTCCTTCTCCCTTAGATTACTGAAATCGCAGAACCAAGTTTCTTTTCATCCACATCTAGGAAGAAGGAAATAAATCAAAATTATAAATTTATGGACTAAGACCTGAGTTAAGACCTGACTTGATTGCCTCCAACCATTCTTTCCGCTTACTGAAAGTCTATTCATCATCATTCACCATGGCTGTTCAGATTCTGACTCAGCCTTCTCCATCACCGAACTCCCCGGGGCCAACTGAGAAAAACTCCTGACTCCTTTCCTTAAAACATTTCACTAAAACAAAAATAACCCATATTTCTGAAGCACTTTAAAGTTTGCACACGCCCTATCTTATTTGCACTTCAGGTCCCATAACCATCATCCCTACACCTTCCCTCCTGCTTTTAGAGGAAGCCCTAACCCTTTCCTTTCTTGCCTCCTCCAGGAGCAAAGCTCAAATAGTACACTCACCCTTCACATATTCAATCTCTCCCTAATGGATCCTCCCAAACTGCACCCACATATGCTCTTCCTAATTCTCATTTTTCTCTCAATCTTCCTATGGCTTTTATTTCATCAGCTGCTCCCCATCACTGTACTGAGTCTACTCTCTCAAAGGTCTTCAGTGGGCTCCCCATCACGAATTCCCTCGAATTTGCTGATTTCTTAAAAAATATATATCATTTCCTGTCGCTGGCACATAGCCAATGCTCAATAAATGCTTGTTTCTTAGCTAATTTGTCAGGGTCCTTTAAATCAAGGAAAACACAACATTCTAGATATGGTTTGATCAGGAAACATCCATAGTTTTGTAGCAGCCTGAGATTATGCTGGATTTTCTGATTGCCACAGCTTGCAGTCTTTTAAAAAATAAAAACTAAAAACCCAAAAGGATCTTTCAAAAATAAAATGATTGTCTAGACATGTTTCCTCCAGTCTTTATTTTCATGGGTACTTTTGGAGAGAGTATTCGGCCTAATGGACAGAGAATTGATCTTGAGGCTGGGGTAATCTGAGTTCAGGCCGTGCCTCTGACAAATAAATCCTGCCTTGGTTGAATCTGGGCAAATTACTTCACCTTTCAGTGCTTGAAAAGAGCTTCTCTAAGTCAACCAGCACTTATTAAGTGCCTTCTGTTTACCAGACGCTAAAGGAATGAGAACCATCAAAACAGGAGACAATCCTTGCTTTCAAAGAGGAAAGCAAATGATCTCCAGACATCTCGGGTTATTTTCAGGGCAGTCATCATCTGGCCCTTTTAGAACGAGCCCGTGGGCTCTTCCCGGAGGTCTCTGCTCCCTCCTCCCTGAAGTCTCTGCTCCCTCCTCCCGGAGGTCTCTGCTCCCTCCTCCCCCGAGTTCTGCTCCCTCCTCCCCTGAGGTCTCTGCTTCCTCCTCCCGTCTCTACCAGCGAGTCTGAGGCGTGATCCATGGCTTTCCCAACGCTACTGGAGGCGACAGCTGCCATCTTCTGGTCCTGGTGCGGAAGAGGAGACATCTCCTTCCTCCATTCCTCCTCCACCGGCCTGGAGACCAAAGGGGCAGAGAGCCCAAAAAGTGAATTACCTCTGCTAAGGAAGCGGGGCAGCCCCTCACTGGAGACCAATCAGAGGAGTTCCCCAAATCCCTGAGGGATGCCCCGTGATCCCTTCAGATCGGTGGGGGCCACATCAACTAGATCTGGGCTCCCCATTTTATTTCTGGTGCTTTTGGATTATGGGCTTCTCTAGGGAAGACCCTCCCTGGCTCTAGAACCGTGACCCAGGCAACTAAGAGTTCTGGCTCCAGAATCAGGAAAACCTGAGTTCAAATCCTGCTTTAGGAATGAATTAGCTGTGTTAACCTGGGCAAGTCCTGCACCTCTCACCTTATTTCCTCACCTGGGAAATGAAAGTAACATTAGCATGTTCTTCACAAGGCTGTTCTGAGCATCAAAGGAGATCCTACGGATACAGCACTCTTCCAATCTGAAAGTACTGTAAAGGATGGCTATTCTCCTAAGAAACAAAGGAGAGAGATAAAAAGTATCAGTAATGAGGAAAGTTTTGATCAAATAGAGCTCCCTCCATTCTACATCCCAGCTTCTCAAACTCTTTTGTGACTCTATCTGGGGTCTCCAATCCATGTGGGGGTTGTAAAATTATGACATCATCAGTAATATTTGATTTGTACATTTATTTTATAAACCAATTACCCAGGATGCCGTAAAAATTTCTTAGGTTTTGACCAAGGGGCCATGATTGAAAAAAGCTTAAGAAGCCCTGATCTGCATAAGTAGTCCACTTCCTCCTTCTCCCAGAGATTCCCATCTCCTCATCCTGCTGCTAAAAAAAGCTCTAAGCATCTTTTCTCACCAGCAATGAGCCAGCTATCTGCCGGGACTGCTAGGCCTAATCTCATTGCTGTTTCTATAGTCTTTGTAAACGAAAACATTCAAATATAGACTCGTAATCAAGTCAGCAATCCATTCCAATCCCAGACCATTTCTTTGGGAAGTTTCTGAAATATCTATGGACCTATTAGGAGATAAAATGTGTAAATGTTCTAGAATGTTTGCACAAAACATGTCATTATCCAGCTATCATGGGAAACAGATCTTAATTCTGAGTTGTTAAATTTTCCAATTATTCATTAGTTTCTGATGAAAATATCAGAGTATTTTTTTCATTACTTCTGATCATGCTTTCAGAAGAGCTTTCCCCCAAAACTTTTTGTTGTTGTTGTTGCTTTTTGCTGAGACAATTGGGGTTAAGTGACTTGCCCAGGGTCACACAGCTAGGGAATGTTAAGTGTCTGAAACCAGATTTGAACTCAGGTCCTCCTGACTTCAGGGCTGGTGCTCTATCCACTGTGCCACCCAGCTGCCCCTCCCCCAAAACTTTAACTCAATTTCAAATACATGAAAAAAAGTTAAATTTTCAAAAACCAGGACTTTTTGATGATGGCCTACAAACTGAAACTTTTATTTTGTTCAGTAATAACGTTGGCCTTTTTCATTTTTAAAGCTCTTAGCCAGGGCTGTTTATCCTTTTGTGCTGTTTCTCATATGCCAGCCTGATATGTTTGGGCAAATATAAAAATTGCTGAACTTTTAAAAAAATGGACATGGCTAATGTAGAAATTGGTTTTGCATGACTACCCAAATTTGAAATGGCTTTTTGCTTTCTTGCTTTCTCAGTGGACAGGGGAGGGAAAGGAAGAAGGGAGAAAGTATGAAATTGAAAATTGATTTTTCTAGAAAAAGAAATCACCATGCTTCTCTCTTCCATTTATATTCCTGTTAGTCACGTGAGGTTCAAGCCAGAGAACGTTACCAAGAAATCGAGTTTGAGCAGAACTTTGCAATCTATTCATTCCAGGTCACATTTGTATTATAGCATCAGAAAGAAATAAGAACATGTGCTTTGCCAGTTCTTCCTAAAGGCTGCTGGGCCACTGCTCAATAACAAACGGGTCTATTGTTTTTCCAAAGAAAGCCTGGTGTTTATTAGATGGGCATTAAGGGCCAGAATTCCATTATCAGGAAATGTTTGATTTATATACCTATTTTATATACCTATATACCTGGGGTCGTGTAAAAATTTCCAGGTGAAAAGGAGTCATGAGTGAGAAAGTTTAAGAAGCCCTGGTGTGAATGACTTTTAATGACATTTCTGGCTCCAAATCTATGACCAGATGACCAGAAGATGGGATGTTACATGGGGCCCTGCCTCATTCATCCAGAGTCATGGCATCCCAGGAGATTTCTTGTGGATTGTTCCTCAGGGTCACTTGCACTTTCTGGGCTTGTGTTTCAGCTTTGGTCACTACTCCTCTACCTCACTTGAATGTCAGGTGCTTTCATAAAGCTATCACCCTGCTTCACTATTGTTTCAAACTCCTCCTGAACATAAAACAACTTTAGGTAACCAGCATTGCTTCCCAACTGCCAGATTCCCTCCCATGTCATCTCTATCTTCACTATCCTTCCTTTCCCTCATCCCTTCTTCAAAAATTAAAAAGACAAATTGGATGAAGAAATGCATTTCAATAACTTAATATAGTGAATAACTCTAAACATTTTAAATGCAGAGGGCTTCAGGGAAAGAGCAGGGAACATTGGGAGTTCTTTACCAGTTATGATGTATTTTCTCTTTCAGCAACAAGGTGATAAAAATTGAATTTCAGTTTGTAAGATACTACCCAGTTAATCATTTTGCATATAACTGTTTATATTATGCCTGTATATATTATCATAAATTGATTAAATAAGTTCACTGTGGAAAAACAAAGTAATAAAAAAGGAACAGTGATGTAGCAAGAGATGATAAATACTAAAAGACCAGCACTTTTAAATCCTGCATATTCACCTCCAGGAAAGCACGATCCTAACGGCCAAAGACACGGGTTTAAGTTCTGCTTATTCTGTGACTATAAGCAGAATGGTCCACAAGTCATTTGGCTTCTCTAGGACATTTTTTGTGTCTGTAAAGTGAAGGGAATGGACCAAGATGCTTTCAGCATCCACCCCATGATCCTTTGATCCTTCAAGTTGAACTCCATACTAACATGATAGTCAAGAAGCTTGACCAACCACTGCGAAATATAGACAACACAAGTGCAACTTTTAGGGGAAAAGGGGATACAAGGGAAGACTTTGCCAGTGCCCCCAAATGTGATTTCTGCTCCCCACTAGTTTCCTACCTGGCTATGACCTGCTAGCAGTCCAAGCCCAGGTTTTTTCCCTTGTCCATTTGGAAGGGGACCAGTGAGAACATCCAGTCTGTCTTTTGGGGTTCTTCCAAAGTAACGTGGTGATTTTATTGAGGTTAGGGGATGTTGGAGTCTCAGACAAGGTGCTAGATCTGTTCCCAAGCCAGTAAATCAAAGGAGGATGTGTCTTCTTCATGCGTTTATCCTTAGCCAAAACACGGGCTCCCTGGGCAGGATGATGCTCTAGTCGTCTCCTCCTCCCAAAGCAAGTCCTGCCACTGCTGGAAACAAGTTGGAATAATCAAAGACTGAGCCCTATCCTTATTTAAAGAACGGAGGGACTGAGGACTTCTGCTCTGACCAGGCCTTTAAATTGCTGTCTGGTTGGAGATAAATCTCTCAAAGAACAGGAAGCTCTTTTTCATCATAAATTCAATCACTGCTTTTTTCCCTTGGTTTTTCCCTTTTATTCTGATTTTTCTCTCTCAGCATGATTCAAAAAGCACTGTATATCAAAATAAATTTGTGAAAAAATTAATCAATAAATGTAATCACTTGATCATAATGCAGACTTAGTAAGAAATTCTAAATTCAAATTTTTCCCGATCGTTTAGACATTAGAGAGGCGAGAATGTGAGAAACATATTTATGAAGAAATGAGAGGGACTGTGCAGAGTATAGCTGCAGGAGCAATGTGTTGCTGGCTGGGCTGGCAACAGCTTTGCCATCGAGACTCTCGCCTGGTGCAAAGTTTATGCCTAAGTATGATCTTGATGAAAGCTGAGACATACCTAGATAGCAAAGAGATCCACCCAGGAAAAAAGAAAGAGCCTCTTGGGTGATCCTGGGGTGGCAGTATTGGAAACCAGGGAACAAGTAGTCAAGGATAGTTAGCCGGATCTGCACACCAGCAGGCCATCGCCTGACCATGAACCAAAGCTCCTTAGCAGGCTGCCCACGCTAATGGAGATGCCCTGATATCTTGCAATGAGGTTGGGTATGAAGAATATGACTTCTAATGCATTTGGGATAGAGAAGCATACATATATTATTCTTCTCCCACTGCCATCTCCTTTTTGCTCTCCTTTTTCAGACTTAGTGAGAAGTACCTGTCAGTTAGGGCCAGGCAACCTGCTATCTTGGAACTTTTTGATCTTCAGGTCACACTTCTCATTATTCGGATTTGGGGAAAGTTTTAATTCATTTTTGCTTCTTTTTTGATACATATATATGTTTAAAGGATTTCTGGATTTCATACACTTACATTTCCCACATACAAATGTTATTTGCATGTTAGATTTTGAAACAAAATTCTGCTTATATAGCCAATATGTATTTTAGTTTTGCTTCTTCAAATCTATATAAATTTATTGTGGTTGGAACCTATTAAAGCACATTATCACCACTGTCCGGATCCCAGAGGTCAGAAGATGAGTTCTATATGGGAATTTGTTTTAAACTTGTGGGAGGCTCTGGAAGAATCCAAGCAGTTTGGCTGAGAACCCTTCCCCATATCCCCATCACCCACACACACACATACATATATAAACATATTCTTCAGGTGTCAATCCAAGTCAGGCACTTCTCATGAACTGCATGGACTATTCCAAGGTAAATGTGATGGGAATATGAAAGGTAAGAAGGCAAGGTCAATCTAGGTCAAGAGATGGCCCTTGATATGCAGGCACTGAAGGATGATCTTGGGATGGTTTACCATTTCTCCAAGGTCAGGTCATACCAGATGGATGCTATCAACTTCTCCTTTAGTTGGTCCAACGAAGCTCATTTAAGAGATGTGTTGGCTAAGGCCAAACAAATGAGCCAACATCATTAATCAGTGACCCTTTGGGAGATCTGCTTCCTCTGTTGAGTAGCTCCAAGGGGCTTTACAGCATGCACTTAAAAACAATACATACGGCCCCTATGATAAAGGCCATTCCTCATAAGTGATTTGTGAAAAGAAGTCTCCCTTTTCACCCCTAGATGTCATAAGAAAAGTGATCTAGGTAACAAATCCTGTCACTTTATCAGTCAGCTCTTCAGTACAGATTGAAGGATCCAGGTTCTCCAAACCCTCAGGCTGCCCAGAAATACAAAAAGTCTTCCATGACAAGCCAGTCTATATTGCTCAAATGTTAGCTGTAAATGAGTAATAAATGAGGGGCAGCTTTTCATCACACAAGTGAGGGGAACTGAGCGATGGAAGTGACCATAGCAGTAGCAAAATTTTTAAAAAGCCAAAGTCAAAGGCTAAAAGTCAAATTGGTGAGTCAAAGAACCATGCTGCCAATGGACACAGCAGAAACAAGATTGCAGATGAGGATCAAGTGTCAAATACAGAGTGTAAGGCAATCAAGTATAGAGATAAGAATGAAACATCCCAAGGATTTAGGGAAATCTGAACCAATACATGAATTCAAGTAACAATTGAACGACAACTTGTTTTTTGCGGTCAGAGTATATTCAATTGCAGGACTTTTTCTTTTAAATGGAAGATGGACACATGCTGGACACTGCTGCTGTTCAAAGGGATGCATTGTTATATGAAGAAATTCTGATACTTGCCAAAAATGAATTTTTTTTGCTTTTTGCTGAGGCAATTGAGCTTAAGTGACTTGCCCAGGGTCACACAGCTAGGGAATGTTAAGTGTCTCAGATCAGATTTGAACTCAGGTCCTCCTGACTTCAGGGCTAGTGCTCTATCCACTGTGCCACCTAACTGCCCCCCAAAAAGAATTCCTTACTATTTCATGTATTCTCTTTCCCACATTCATTACCTTGATATAGTTTCCCCTCTACTATGGATTCCTTGGTACTCTTAAGGTACTTGTTCCACCTAAAGGTTTCCCCAGATTCACTGGGCTTTTTTCTAAGTATGACCTCTCTGATGCTGAATAAGTACTGACCCCGTGATGAAATCTTTCCCGCAGCCGTTATACTTCTATGAGACCTCGCCTGTGTGAGTTTTCTGATGTTTAGTGAGGATGAGTCACCGAAGGCCTTCCCACATTCGTCCCACTCACACGTGTTCTCTCCGTTGTGAATTCTCTGATGTTGAGTAAGGGAGGTCATGCGGCTGAAATATCTTCCACATTCTTTACATCGGTAGGGTTTTTGTCCAGTATGAACACCTGGTGCCGAGTAAGGCATACGCTCTGGCTGAAAGTTCTGCCACATTCGTTGCATTCATAAGGTTTTTCTCCCATATGAATTCTCTGGTGTTTCGTGAGCTGTCCCCTCTGCCAGAAGGTCTTCCCACATGCACCGCATTCATAGGGTCTCTCTCAGGCATGAATTCTCTGATGTTCAGTAAGGTGTGTCCCCCAGCTGAAAGTTTTCCCACACTCGTTATGCTCATATGGATTCTCCCTGGTATGAATTCTCTGATGTTGACCAAGATCTCTGCTTTGTCTGAAGGCTTTTCCACATTCAGGACATTCGTACGGCTTTTCTCCACTATGAATTCTCTGATGTTCATTAAGGTAGGTAGTCCATCGGAAGGCTTTCCGCATTCATGGCACTCCTAGGGTTTCTCTCCCGTGTGAACTCTCTGGTGTTGAATGAGTTTTGAACGTCAGCTGAAGACTTTCTCACACTCGTTACACTTGTAAGGTTTTTCTCCCGTATGAATTCTCTGATGTTTTGTAAGCGATGAGCCGTTGCTGAAAGCTTTTCCACACTCATTACACTCATAGGGCCTTTCGCCAGTATGACCTCCATGATGCTGAGTAAGGGAGGAGATCCGACTGAAAGATTTGTGACACTCTTTACATTCGTAGGGTTTCTCCCCAGTATGGATTCTCTGATGTCGAGTAAGACATGCACTCTGGCTGAAGGCTCTCCCGCATTCATCACATTTATACGGTTTTTCACCAGAATGTATTCTTTGATGTTGAGAATATTGTGCGTTTTGGACAAAAGTTTTCTCACATTCGTTACACTCATAGAGTTGTGTACTTGAAGAACTTTTGTTATTTTTGACTCGTTCTGGAGAAAGGTTGGAGCGCTTTTCACTTTTATCTCTATTTTGGGATTCTTCAGGAATAATTTGTTCTGTAAGAGGGACTGGGGTTGGACAAAAGTTCTTCCCACTTTTCTCTCGACTATGCAGTTCTTTAGGAATAATCGGTTCTGTAACGTAGACTGAGGTCGGACAAAAGTTCTTCCCACTTTTACCTCTATTATGATTCTCTTCAGGAATAGGTGGTTCTATAATAGGGACGGGGATCAGACAAAATTTTATTCCATATTCTTTACAATTAGGATCTTTCTTGTGCATAATGATCATTTGACCCAAATATTTCACTTGGGGTCTCCTTTCTAACTGGCCACCACATCCTTTGGCTTCTCCTAACTCAGCCTTTGGGACTGTTTCAACTGCAACTTGAGAAGATTCTTCTTCAGAAAGGTTTGGCTGTGGGGCTGACTCCTTGGATTCAGGCTTAATCCTGAAGCCTAAAAGAAATTAAAAAAAGTCAGATGTGTGCTCTTTTCTGAAAGAGAACAAAGGAAAAGTTCTGTGATGGGAATGGAAGAATGAAACTTATAAAAACAAGTGCAGGACACGGGTGTCCTTTCAATGAAAGAACAAGAAAGGGGGAGAAAGAACACCATCACCTACAACTTGAATGGCCTCCAACAAGTGACCTAGTCTCTGTGGGCTAGTTCTGTTCTTACCTGTAACACCATTTTTATGGAGGGAGGGGACTATAATCTCGAGATAAGGAAGAATGGGACCTAAGTGACTCTAATGGCATAGGGGTTAGTACAGACCTCAAAACAAGCAGAAAATGAGGTATTCTGTTACAGGGGAGTGGAAGGAAAGGGATGGTCAGAGAAACAGCCTAAGCAGAGGAGGTGGGGCAAACACAAACCAGCTGAGACATGACTGGAACCAGGCCCCCAGGGCCTCACGCCAGGACTACTTACTAGTAACCCCAACTCTTCTCCAGGAGAGACCGGCTGCTACCATCAAGGCAACTCTAAGTCCACATGAAAACCCTCTCACCACAATCCCAACCGGATCAGTCCATCTGCAGCCAGAGCAGCCGACTCCCATCTGGTAGCCATTCCGTCCTGGCTCACCATATCTCCTGCCTCCACCTCTCCACTGGCTGGGTCCTCTCCTTGGGATACTGCCTCTTGGGACTCCTGGTTTAATTCACGCTCAGAGCAGCGTCCCTTCTGCCGGAGGCCCTTCCTGAGCTTCCTTTCCAAGGGGACTTTCTACCTACTTGCATGTAGGTACCATAACGTGCACAGATGTAGCATGTAAATGGACAGACACACGAGTGCCCCTTTCTACACAGACATGTGGTCTTCCCCATTGAAAGACAGGCTTCTGGAGGACAGACAGGTTCACTTTTGTCTCTGTCTCTCCAGGGCTCGCATAGCCAATGCAGGGGGGATATTATCCGCCTCCGCTGAGGGGAACGATTGTAGAGGCAGCAAAGAACACCAAGATGTGTGCTCCGGGTATGGGCTGGCCATTGTTTTCCATAAAACAAACACATCCCCTCACCTCCCAGAAAACCTTCCACTGGCACAGTTTCTGGAAAACCTTCCCACATCCTTCAGCTGTCAGTCCTCTCTTCCTTCTCCAATGATCTTGGATTTACTTGTCTGAGTCTCTGCTATCTTCCCTAACAGAAGGGAAACTCCTTAATGTCAAAAACTACTCTTCTGTCTTTGTGGTCCTGGTACCAAGCACTGTGCTGGCAAACAGCAGGTGCTCAAAGATGTTCAGAAGCTCTAGACAAGGAAAGAAGGAAGACACCAGAAAGGGAGACAGCAATCATAAGATGAAGCTCTTGGAAGATGTTGGAAGGAGGGATCCAGAAAAAAAAAACAGGGAAGGATGCTCTTTGATAGGGAGGGCTCCTCTTACCCTAAGTCTGGAGGAAAGACGATGGGGAAAAGATAAAGTTTTTTAAAAACTCCGATATAAAGGATGGTGCTTTTCCAAAATCTGATGGGTTATTATATACTTACTCTATCCAAAAGCAAGCCTAAGACCAGTGAAGGAAAAGTCAGAGGGAGCAGCATTGCAATCCTGAATTATACCTGTCTAAAATCAGCCCAGATTATCTCAAAAAGCAAGAAGATCCCGATCAGTGGAAGTGTGCAAGCACAGGCCAAGGGCTCGTAACAGGAAAGCTGAAGAAATTGTTCCTATGCTGGGTGGGAGCTTGAAGAGGTAAAGTCAAGTAAAGGGAGGGAACGCCTGCCACGTAGCCTCAAGACTGCTCAAAGGCTGAAGAGCCTTGAAGAAAGACAGAGAGATTTGCCCTCTTGCCAACCATGACACCCATCGAAGGAGCTCACTCACTCACCTGGACAACTGCCTCTTAGGATTTCTGCCTCTACCACCCAGGGCTCTTTCCCTTGCTCCAACCAGGAGATCACATCTGGTTTGAAAACGTGGCACCCTGCTCATAACGAAAGAGAAAGGCCCAGGATGTTTCATCCGGTCACGATAAGTTGTCCCAGGATTCAGCCTCAGCCCTCCTGGCCCCCAGTCCTCAGAAACTCTGATGGATGAGAAACATAGACCAGCCCGGGCAGCAAATTAAAATTCCCCCATCCAAGTTATGCTGATAATATTTCATCTGGAAGGGCGCAGGGACCCAAGTTCTGGGCCCAAAAGGCTCAGGACCCCCTCCCTGGGATGCTGCAAAGAGAGCCCTTTGTGAGTCAGGGGATGCTCCAAGACCACAAGCTCCTCTTTAGGACTCTCCCATCCCACAGCCCGGACTGACATCAGTGCTTGAGAGCGCTCACACCACTCCGCAATCTGAGGAAACGGAGATAATCACAGGGGATTCTGAGGGCCAAGAGAAGCTGCCTTACCCAACGAGACCAGGTTCTGGTAGTTCTCCAGCATCACGTCCCTGTACGGGGCCCTCTGGGCCGGCTCCAGGTGCCCCCACTCCTCCTGGGTGAAGTTCACGGCCACGTCCTTGAACGTCAGTGATACCTGAAATGCCCAACACATTCCTGCTCTGGGTCCAATAGGCAAAGCGGCTTGGGAACCGACCGTCTCTTCAGGTCCCGGAGCTACCGCATCTCGGGATAGGGCCGAAGTACAAGGGCCATGTCCTGGAGGAACCGCTTTGGAAGGAAGGAAACTTTTATCCACGAAATAAATAAGAAAACTTAAGAAAGTGGCTAGCCTGGCTCTGAAGTACAAGGCACAAAGAGCCCCCACCCTGAGAGAAGGACCACAGCCAGGATTCCGAGGACAAGACAGAAGCTCAGACTTGGAAGCAGGCTCTGAAGGCAGAAATCAAGTAAGCCACAAGCATTTATTAGGCACCTACCACATGCATGCAGTGGTAAGTGCTAGGAGCTCACGGTCTTGGAGCATCCCCTGACTCACAAAGGGCTCTCTTTGCAGTATCCCTGGGAGGGGGTCCTGCAAGCAGCCATGTTTCTTGGTTGGTTGTTGAGGTGAGAAAAGTTTGACTGTTTGGCCATTGACCTCCATAGCTAAGGCACAGTGGAGCTGGAACTGGGCCAGAGACCTTGCCTCCCATTTTCAAGTCATATATTTAAGCATAAAAACACAATAAATACAAAGCTGGGAGGGGAGCCTGGGCTGAGGAGGCAGAGTCAGAAAGGTCTTTATTTTTGGTCTCTGAGCCAAGTCTTAAAGGAACAGAGGGTGTCTATGAGGCAAGGAGGAGGAAGCTGGACATTCCAGGCCTAGGGGAATGCCAGGGCAAAGACATGGCGAGGAGAGATGGGAGAACCTCATGTGAGGGACAACCGGAAGGTCTGAGAAGATCAATGAGCGTGGAAAGGGGAGGAAGAAATAATTCTGAGCTATGCGCTTAAAGCTGCGCTAAGACTTCTGGGATATCCGGTATAATGAGGCTGGTCAGATAGGTTGGGAGAAGGCTGTAAAAGGTTTAGAAAACAAAACAGGAGTTTGGATAGATTAAGGAAGGAGATTTGATACAGGGAGACCAGTTAGGAGGCAACAGTCACACTCAAGCAAGATGCAATGGGGGGAGGGGCTAAAGGGAGGTGGTGGCTTTGTGGGGAAAGGTGGAATGAATCAAAGTGACCAACATTTGGCAAATGAGTGGACTATGTAAGGTGAGAGGGTGGGCATAATGCTGAGATTATTAGAAATGTGGGAGAATGGAGGATAGGTGACATCTCCTGTCTTCCAGCAGAAAAGTTCAGAAAAACTGAGTTTTGGGGAAAAGAGATTGAATTCTGTTGTGAACAAGTTGAGTTTGGGGTACCAGGTGGTTAGTGCTGCAGGACTAGAGTTCAAGAAAGAAACAGGCTGGATCTAGAGCTCTCCCCCGCTTTCCTAATCGTGGCATTTTAATTCATTGATTATATGAATATGTATACACACATTTAGAACATATACACAAATATATTCCACATACAGGTGTCTACTCTAGCCCTT
Source organism: Myrmecobius fasciatus (assembly GCA_023553655.1). Taxonomy (NCBI): domain Eukaryota; kingdom Metazoa; phylum Chordata; class Mammalia; order Dasyuromorphia; family Myrmecobiidae; genus Myrmecobius; species Myrmecobius fasciatus. Next base: position 31,794 of record JAJPUD010000905.1, read on the forward strand.
ATGACTCATAAATCATAGGGATCATAGAGGCCATCCAGTCCAATCACCTCTTACAGGGAAGGAAACTGAAGACTAGAAAGGAAAGTGAACTTGCCTGGGGCCACACGCCTTGTCAATCTCTGAAGTGAGATTTGAATCCAGGGCTTCCTGAGGCAGCTGGGAAGCTGCAGATGGAGCATAAACCCGGGAAGATTCAAGGGTTCAAATCTGACCTCAAACATGGACTAGCTGAGCCATCTTGGGTAAGTCACAACCTTTGTTTGCCTCCGTTTCTTCAATGGCAAAAGGCAGATAATAAGAGCACCGACCCCACAGGGTTGTTGTGAGTCTCAAATGAGATAATATTTGTAAATCGCTTAAACATAATGCTTGGAATCATCCCTTCCCTCCCCCAGTCCTACCTCCAAGCCCAATGCCCTACTTTACTATTCCATGCTTACTCCAGTGAACTCTGGGCGAACTTCATTTGTTGCCTGGGTCAGCAAAGGAAAATCAAGCATGAAAATGCTGAGTAGGGCATTCTTGTGGCATCTGGACACACAGGGAAGAACTGAGGGCGCTTCTCTTCAAAAGGGGAGTCAAGCTTCTATCTGCTCCCCCTGGTGCGGGGGAAACAGCTAGTCCCATTTTCCCTCACGTTTGACAAAATAGTTTATAATATTCTCGTGGGAAAGGCAGATAATAATAGAATTCCATTCGAAGGTGAGAATTACCTTATTAAAACACACACAAAATTCGTGTAAATACACTTATAAAACACTCCTCATAGAAATAAAGGGAGACGTAGAATTAGGGACACACTGAATACTCATGGTTGGGTCATACCGAAAGACTTCCAATCAAGTTTCTGAGGATCTACTTTTCAGAACTAGACAGATTATTGACAAAATTCATTTGGAAGAACATAAAAATCTAAAACCCGAAGGAGAAAAAAGTATACATGATGGAAGCATAACATTTTCAGACCATAAACTACGTGATAAAATAGTAAGTATCAAAACTATGTTACTATTTGAAAATGAAAAAAAAAAAAGCCAGTGGAATAGACTAGATAAACCAGGAACAAAAAAGCAACCGAAAACCAAATTTGGGGAAGATTTTCTTTGCTTGACATCTGACCATCAGGCCCTTGCACAGAACTTCATAAAGGAAGGAACTCTAGAAGAAAATTTGCAGCTCCTGAGCCTCAACTCACCTGTGAGCTGACTGTCAGGATCCCAGAAGCCATTCCCTCTTCCTCTGTGTCAACCTTCAAGAGAAGGGCAATATCCCCAGAGGAAGACCTGTGCAGGAGAAGGAAGCCATGAGGAAGACTATCCATCCTAGCCTATACTTGCCAGAACTGCCTGGCTGGAAAATCCCTATTGTAGAAGGAGTTAAACTGGTTAAGAACAGAACAGAGGCTGGTTCAGGCTATGATGGAAAACAAACCCCAATGATATTTAAATAACACCCATAAAAGCTTTCTTTTATAAATATGCTTGTGTGGCAGATAGGACACTGGCCTTGGAGTCAAGGAGCCTGGGTTCAAACAGACCCTGTGTGACAAATCAGTTCTCAATGTGCTCTTCTTCCCTGGGACTGAAATGCAGGATTCATCAGATGCTACAAGGGAGAAGATATCCACTGGGAAAGCCCAGCAGTAGTGAATGGGTTAAAAGAAAATCATTTCATCTCTCTGAATCTCAATTTTGACTTCTGCAACCTAACAAGTGCTTAATAGGACTTTATCTAATTGTAACAGTACAAGCAAAAACTACAATACCTCTTGGTTTATATATATACTACCCCCTAAAATATACCCCTGTGGCTATATTTTGGTTCCCCCCCTTAAGTTACTTGTTTTTTAAATAATTAATTGTTAACATTCATTGTTTAAAATTCTAGGTTCCAAATTCTCTCCTTTCCTCCAGAGGTCCTCCCTCACCCATTGAGATGACAAGCAATTTGATCCTATTGTACATGTGAAATCATGTAAAGCATATTTCCAAATGAGCATGGGTAATTTTGCAGCTTCTCTTCCCAAAAACTGTTAGTGAGAATGTTTGTTCAATAAATCTAGACTACACAAATCATTCCCCAGTTGATAAAGGGTCAGAGGATATGAACAGGCAGTTTTTAGATGAAGAAATTAAAGCTATCTATAGTCATATAAAAATGCTCTAAATCACTATTTATTAGTTTGGTTTTTTATTAAAACTTTTTATTTGCAAAAGATATGCATGGGTAATTTTTCAACACTGACCATTGCAAAACTTTCTGTTCCAAATTTTTCCCTCCTTCCCTCCCACTCCCTTCCCTAGATGGCAGGTAGTCCAATATATGTTAACTATGTTAAAATATATGACAAATCCAACATATATATATATATGTGTATATATATGTATGTATATATAATATTTATACAGTTATCTTGCTGCACAAGAAAAATTGGATCTACAAAGAAAAAAATCTGAGAAGGAAAACAAAATGTAAGCAAACAGCACAGAGCAAATCACTATTGATTAGAAAAATGCAAATTAAAACAACTTTGAGGTCACACCTATCAGATTGACTAATATGACTGAAAAGGAACATGATAAATGTTGAAGAGGATGCGAGAAAATTAGGATACTAATACATTGTTGGTGGAGTTGTGAACTGATCCTTCTATTCTGGAGAGCAATTTGGAACCATGCCTACAGGGCTATAAAGCTGTGCATACCCTTTGATCCAGCAATACCAATGCTAGGTCTGTATCTCAAAGACATCATTAAAAAAAGGAAAAAGATCCACATGTGCAAAATATTTATATCAGTTCTCTTTGTGGTGGCAAAGAACTGGAAACCAAGGGGATGCCCATCAATTGGGGAAAAGGCTGAACAAATTGTGGTACGTAAATATAATGGAATTAATTCTATTGTTCAATGATGAGCAGATGGATTTCAGAAAAGTCTGGAAACATGAACTGATGCTGAGTGAAGGTAATGGAACCAGGAGAACACTAGACACAGTAACAGCAAAATTGTGCAATGATCAACTTTGATGGACTTTGTTCTTCCCAGCAATACAATGATATTATTCCAAAAGACTCATGATGGAAAATGCTATCCACATTCAGAGAAAGAATTATAGCCTGAATGCAGATTGAAGCATACTATTTTCACTTTTTTGTTTTTTCTTTCTTGTGGTTTTTTCCCCTTTTGTTCTGATTTTTCTTGTATAACACGACTAATGTAGAAATATGTTTAATATGATTGTACATGTATAAGCTATATCAGATTGCTTGCTATCTTGGGAAGAGAGAAAGGAAGGGAGAAAAAAATTGGAACTCAAAAGTGAATGCTGAAAACTATCTTTACATGTAATTAAAAAAATACTTTTAAGTAGAAAAAGAAAAAAGAAACAAAGACAAAATCAATAAATCTAGATTTTTTTTCAAAGCCCAAGGGATCTCTTTATGACTGTTACCAAATTTCTAAAGCTGAAAGAACAATGTCTGAATCCTCCTTCCCTCACAAAGATGATATGAATTCAAATAAGGTGATAAATCTCGGATTGCTCAAGACCCTGAATTCTGTCATTTCAGACCTATAAAACCCTGGTTAAGCCACTTCCCCTTTCTGGGCCCCAATTTCTTTATCAAAAAAAAAATAAGAGGGTTGGCTTATGGTTCCTTCCATCTCTAAAAGTATGATTATATGGTCACAAGCCACTTCCTCACTAAATCTATCTCTGCTACTCTGAGCTGAAAGAGTTTCACCCTTTTCAAGTTTTCCTGGATAATTTTGTCAGTTTCTTTCTTTCTCTTCCTTCCTGCCCTTATCCTTTACCTTCTCATACAATAATCAATTCCAAACCTATTATGTCTCCAATACTGTAGACTGGGAGTTCAGCAAGAGCAAAGACCCTAGCTCAGCCACCCCCCAAGGAGATCATGTCCTCAATTTTGCCACCACCCACAAATGCTCTTCTTCCATGTTCACAAACTCTGAAATTTCCTGACCGATCCCAACCATGTCATTCCATATCTCCCTCTGCCTTGCATCTCCTAGCCCTCTTCTCCCAAGACTTCCAAAGTCTAGACCCCTCATTTCTCTGCCAGACCATCACCTCTGCATTAATTACATTCATTTCTCTACCCCATCTTGACTCATTGGCAAGCTAATCCAATTCTACACTATCTTCTTTTCTCAAGTACCTAGTCCCTATACTCTACTGGAGATAAGATAAATCTCAAAACCTGCCCAACCTCAATTTTGAATTACTCCCATCATACACCTCTGTTTCTACTCATGCTGCTGAACGAAGCTAGGGAAAATCATGTAATTGTGCTGACTGGACCCCTTACATAATCTCAGTTGAGCCCTTACCACAACAAACCAATACCTTTACCCCTCCCTAAGTGACTCATTCTCTATTTTAATGACTCTTCCAAACATTCTCATCCCTCCACAATCTCCCATCCTCACTTTCTCAGCTAAAAAAATCTTGATTCATATTTCACTGAAAAACTAAAGCCATTCACTCAAGAATTCCCTCTTGTCCCATTGTCCCCATCTCACTCAGATGCTTTCTGCCATTTCGCTTCCCCTCAAGGGATCTCTCCATTGCCAAGGTCAACCTCTTTCTGGACCCAAGGGATTCCATTGTGTCTTATCTTCTCCAGAAAACTGCCCCTTTGTTTTCACCATTCTTTTAATTATCTTCAATCTCTGTCTGCTGGTTGCTTCTTCCATCCTCACTGGATCATCCATCCCAGCCTGCCATAGTCCTCTCTCTTTCCTCTTTTTGGACTAAGCTCTTTGAGCAGGCCATCTGCAATACCTGCCTCCATTTCCTTTTCTCTCCCTATTCTCTTTTAACCCTCTAAAGTCCATCTTCAGTTCTTATCATTCAACCCAAACTGCTCTCTCCTAGTTGCCAAGTCCACTGGCCTTTTCTCATTATCCTGATCATCCTTTTTCCTGGATACTCTCTTCTCTCTGAGACTTGTGAACAGCACTCTCTCTTGATGCTCTTCCTGCCTCTCTGACTGCTCCTTCTCTGTCTACTTTGTTGCATCTTTAGACATTTCTGTGGAAGTCCCCAGGGATTGGTCCTGATGCTCTTCTCTCCTTCTATACTACTTTCATTTGTTGATCTCATCCTGATCCCATAAGTAGCATCGCTCTGCTGACCTCTAGTGTCATACGATGACTGGATACTCCACCGACATCTAAAATGCATCAAGCCCCAAACTGAAATCATTCTCTTTCAGAGGCAGCCGGTGGTGCAGTACAGAGTGCTGGTCCTAGAGTCAGAAAGAACTAAGTACAAATTGCTGTGTGACCTGGAAAAGTCCCTTAACTTCTGTCTGCCTCAGTTTCCCTAAGTGAAAATGGGAGTGATTGTGAGGCTCTAAAGAGATATTTATAGTGTTTAGCACAGTGCCCGGCCATTTAATAAATGCCTGCTTCCTTCTTTTTCTTTAACCCTAAAGAAGATTCTTCCCTTCTTTATAACTACCCTATTACCATGGAGAGTACTGCGTCCTTCCGGGTGCATTTCACCACTGCAGCATGTCTTGTCCACTTCGCCTCTGCAGCGTCTCTTCTCCATTTCACCTCTGCATGCCTCTTGTTCATTTCACCTCTGCAGCACCTCTTGTTCATTTCACCTCTGCAGCACCTCTTGTCCATTTCACCTCTGCAGCACCTCTTGTCCATTTCACCTCTACACCATCTCTCCAATAAGCCATGTGCACTACTCCCACCCTGCTGCAGGCCCTCATCACCTCCTGCCTGAATCACAGCAGTAGTCTTTGGGTAGATTTGCCTGCCTCGGGTCTCTCTCCATCCAGTCTATCCTACATTCTGCCACCAAAGTGATCTTTGTGGAACACAGGTCCTACCATGTCAAACTCCCTTCCCCATTCGATTACTCCAGTGACTCCCCAATACCTCCAAGATTAAATCAAATGTAAAATCCTCTTTTTGGCTTTTAAACCTGGCTCCTTCTTAGATTTTTACTCCCTTCCACAGTCTAAATTTCAATGGCACTGACCTCCTAGCTCCTTGAGAGCAGACTCTTTTTCCTCTTTTTTTAATTCTAATATTCAGCACAGCACTGGGCATATAGTAAGCACTTAATATTTATTGATTCTCTCCAATATAGACAATAATGTCTTCCCTCCTCCCCCCACAAGCATACAGGCGAAAATAAGCATAAGGCTCTTCCTTGACACACAGAGAAGATTATTTCTTCCCTGACATACAAAACACAAGTGTATTTGGGTTCTTCTGACACACATAGCTAGATTTCCAAAGAGCTTTATATATGTTTGCGTGTGTATGTATAGATATGTGTGTGTATAAATATATAAAAATGAACCCCTGATTTAGCTGGATTCCTTTATTTTACAGATAAGGAAAGTGAGGCTCAGAGGCTTAAGTGACTTGGGATCACAGGTTTGGACTTTTAACCTGGGTGTTTGTTATTTATTTTTTTAATATTTGGATAATTATTTCAACATAACTGGATTCCTTTGTAATTTCACGTTACGAGAAGGGTCTGTCCATAGGCTGCACCAGGTGCTCCAGAGGGGCAAAACACAGAAACAGGGTAAAACCTACTTTCCATTTTGGGGCGGGCACCCTCATTCACACAAAAGGAAACGGAGGCCCAGGGAGGCCACTTAGCCCCAGGTCACACGCGCCCACGTAGGTGACCCTTCTTCTGGGCTGCCCGATTCTCCACCGCGAAGTGGGGCCAGCAGAATTTCTTGCTCTCCAACCTCCGACCCCAGACCCCCTTCCCTGGGCCAACCCACGCGCCTGCGCAGAGCTGTCTCTCCGACTACCCTCCAGAGCCCTCTTACATTCCACTCCCGCGGGTAGTGCGCCTGCGCACTTGGAGGTCCGTGGTCAAACCCCAGAGGTGTCTCCGAACAACCCCAACCCCTCCCCGCGCCTGCGTAGAGAGAGCCAGCGTCCTCCGGAGCGAGGCTCCCACGAACCAGAACGCGAGCCAGCCGGCTGACTCCGCCTTCGGCCCGCCCCCCCACCGACATCATCGCCACTCTCCACTGAAAACAAACAAACCCTCTCCAGATATTGCGACAACCGCCACCCTGGCCGAACACTACCTGCCGCCTCAGTCCGATCGAGACACGGAATCCGTCAGGAGCGAGGCGGGCAGCAGCTAGCGGTCCGGGCTAGAGATGGCGGCGCGCCTGCGCGGGCATCCCATCTAGAAAAGCCCCCTCCTTTGGGTACTATGAGGCACCTCGGAGCCCGAGAACTACAACTCCCAGAAGCCTTAGGGCCTCCATGCTTCTACTTTACCACGAGGCCGTCGAGGAGGCGGGGCGGGAACTCTCCGGGAGGCAACAGTCAGGAGGCGCGTGACCAAGAGGGCGGGGTCTCGTGCCCCAGGACACGCGTTATGGTCCAGGTCTCCCTGGAGAGAGTCCCTGAGTCTGGAACTCTTACTTCTTGAATCCCTTGGTTGTCATTTTCAGTTTCCTCATCTCTAAAATGGGTATAATAGCTCCTACTACACGAGATTGTTGGGAGGATCCAATGAGACATTTGTAAAATGCTCTGCAAACCGTTTTGATTTCTAAAGTGAGATAATGTTTAGGAAATGCTCGGCCCGCAGCCGGCGCATAGTAGGCACTGAAACGATGTTTGATGGTGCAGGCCGTGGGGAGCCACGGGAGTTTATGGAGGGGAGGGTCTTTGGGACATGAGGCCACGCAAGAGCGGGTGGAAGCCTGGGAAAAGTGGGGCTAGGAAGCGACGAGCCTGGGGAGAGTGCTGGGAGATGGGAAGCAGCCGGTGCCCGAAACAGACTGATGGACTTGGGGAGGGGTTTGGGCATCCAAGGAAGGCTCCGAGTCCAAAGGAGGATCCGCCCGCGGGTGATTAGAACCACGGATGGCGCCCGTAAAGACACGAAGACCAGTGCTTCCCTCCCTCCCCTGCGCTGACGTGCCGGTTAGCTTTGCCATCTTTACCAAGGATGGCCCTCTGGCTAAAAAGAGCACTAGGTGGCACCAAGATGGCGGCGGGGAGGAAACATTTGGCCAACTGCTCGCAACCTTTCCCTCCAAACAAAATAATGCCTCAAATCAAGAAGGAAGACAAAGGAAGACGTAGTCAGAAGCACAACACTTCATGGAGAGAGAAGGATAAACCAGAAAATTAAATGGAGAAAAAGGTACTTTAAGCATATTGGGAATGGGAATGGGATATGGTTACTTGCAAGATGGAAACTGATAGCAGAATGGGTTAAAAACCAATATTATGTTGTTTACAAGAAACAAAGAGATAACACACAGAGCTAAAATAAGGGCCTGGAACAGAATCTCTTGTGCTTCAGCTGAAGTTAAAAAGAAAAAAAAAAGGCAGGGGTAGCAAGCATAATCTCAGAAAGAGAAAAAGAAAAAAAACATCTAATTAAAAGAGATAAGCAGGGAAACTACATCTTGCTAAAGGACATCATAGACAATGAAGTAATGTCAATACTAAATGTATATGTCCCCAGTGGCATAACATCCAGATTCTAAAAGAAAAAGTTAAATCAATTACAGAAGGAAATAGGAAAACTATACTAGTGGAGTACTTCAACTTTTCCCTCTCAGAGCTAAATAAATCTAACCAAAAAATAAGTAAAAAGTCAAGGAGTTGAATAGAATCTGACAAAAGTTGGGTATGATAAACCTTGGAGAAAATTGAATGGGAATAGGAGTATGACTTTCCCTTAGCTAACTGACCATGCATTAGAACATAAAAATCTCACAATCAAAAATAGGAAAACAGAAAAGCTAAATGCACTCATTTCAGATCATAATACGATAAAAATTATATTTAAAACAAGGTCCATGGAAGTATAGATTAAAAATCAATTGGAAACTAAATAATCTACTCCTTTAAAAAAGTGTGTCAAAGATAATTTTATTAAAGTGAATGACAACAGTCAATGAGCTGGGTATACAAACAAATACGAAATTACCAGAAAAAGAATAAATTAAGAATCCCCAATTACACCCTACTAGAAATTTTGAAAATCAAAGAAGAGATGAACAAAGTTTTAAGTTTAAAAAACCCAAATATTTAGCTAATAAAACAAGGAACTAGTTTCACAAAACAGCAACAAGAATAAAATAGATATACTATTGGTTAATGCAATTTAAAAAAAAAAAGACCAAATTACTAGGACTAAAAATGAAAAGGATGAATGTTACCAATGAAAATAAAATTAAAGCAGTTGTGAAGTTATTTTGCCCAATTATATGCCAATAAAAGTGAAAATTAAAATAAAATGGATAAGCATTTACAAAAACATAAATTTCCTAGTTTAACAAAAGAGAAAATATAATATTTAAATAACATTATCTTAGAAAAAGAAATGGAACAAACCATAAATGAGCTCCTTAAGAAAAAATCACAAGTATCAGACAGATTTAAAAGTGAACCCCAGAAAACATTTAAAGAACAATTAATCCCTACATAAACTATTTGAAAAAATAGTTAAAGGAGTCCTACCAAATTTCTTTCATGACACAAATATACTTTTAATACCTATCTCAGGGAGAGTGAAAATAGAAAAAGAAAATTTCTCTAATGAATATTGATGCAAAAATTTTTAAATACTAGCAAGATTACAGCAAGAAATCTCAAAGAATATACACTATGATCATTTGGAATTTGTACCAAGTATGCAGCTAGTTCAATATTAGGGAAACTATTAGCATAATTGATCACATCAGTAGCAAAACCAATAGAAATCGTATGATTATCACAAAATACGTAGAAAAAGAATTTGAGAAAATATCACACTTATTTCTTTTAAAAAACACTAGCATAGGGGCAGCTAGGTGGCGCAGTGGTTAGAGCACCAGCCCTGAAGTCAGGAAGACCTGAGTTCAAATCTTGTCTCAGATACTTCCTAGCTGTGTGACTCTGGGCAAGTCACTTAACCCCAATTGCCTCAGCAAAAAGCAAAAAAAAAAAAAAAAAAGCAAAAACAAAACAAAACAAAACACTAACATAGTAATCAATGGAGGTTTCTTAAAATGATAAGTATCTAAACCAAAACCAACCAAAACTAAAACCAAAAGCAACCATTATCTGTAATGGAGACAAACTTAAAGCCTCCCAATAAGATCAGAGGTAAAGCCAGGATGTCCATTAATATCTCTTTTATTCAATATCATCTTTTAAATGAAAATTACATTAACCATAGTATATCTATTTTATTCTTGTTGCTGTTTTGTGAAACTAGTTCCTTGTTTTATTAGTTAAATGCTTGGAAAAGGCTATAGCAATAATACAAGAAAAAGAAATTAAAGGAATAAAAAAGGAAATAAAACCATCATTCTTTGCTGATGATATGAGTATAGTTAGAAAACCCTACAGAATAAATTTTAAAACTGGTTGAAACAATTAACCTCAGCAAAATTGTATAAAATGAAATAGACCTACAAAAATTATCAATATTTCTATATATTGAGCCAAGATGGCGAACTGCGGACAGCTTTCTCTGTGAAGTCCTGGGACGTTCCCTCAAACCCAGACAAAGTGAGCTTTCCAACTGGTTTTTGAGTGAGGGCCCCGCTAAGCATTTGGACTACAACGCACTTTTATCAAAGATCTACCTTGAAAGAACTCCGGAGAAGGTTAGCCTCAGGGGAAATCGGCCGCTGGTCGCGATCAGACGCCAGCCGGGGCGGAAGTCAGGGCTGCGATAAAGGGGCGGATTTTGGGCACCCAGGAAGCCCCTGGGAGATGCCTGGACCACTTTGCGCTGCTTGCGGGCAGGTACTTTGGCAGATCTGCCTTTGGAAAAGGGTGGATCGAGAGCAGCTGAAAACGTGGTCCTAGTGCGAATGTAGCCCGACCAGCCTCAGACCAGAAGTCAACTCGGCAAACTGCCCCAGGGCAAATACAAATTGTTGCAGTTTTCTCTGCTTTTGACCAATATCCCAACTTTAAATCATGAGCAAGAAGCAAAAGAGAGCTCTCACCATAGAAAGCTTTTACGGAGAAAAAATAGAACAGTCCCCAGATCCTGACGTTATGAAAACAATCCCAGATGAAGCCACAAAGGCAGACTTAAGTTGGTCTCCCTTTCAGAAGGCTTACCTGGATGATTGCATTAAGAATCTCAAAAGAGAGCTAGAAGAAGAATAGGGAAATAAATTGAGATCAGGGCAACAGAAATATCAAAAACTGGAAAATAGGACTGGTGAATTGGAAAAAGAAAACAGTTCACTGAAAAACAAAATTGGTGAATTGGAAAAAGACAACAATTCACTGAAAAATAAAACTGGCAAAATGGAAAAAGAATGCATTGAATCAAGAAATTCAATTGGCCAGCTACAAAAGGAGCTAAAAAAGATAACTGAAGAAAATAATACTTTAAAAATTAAAATTGAACAAATAGAAGTAAACGACTCAATAAGACTTCAAGAATCAGTTAAACAAAAACAAAAAAATGAAAAAATAGAAGAAAATATGAAATATCTCCTAGGAAAAACAACTGACTTGGAAAACAGATCCAGGAGAGACAATTTAAAGTTATCGGACTCCCTGAAAGCCATGATGAAAAAAAGAACCTGGATGCTGTCTTCCAGGAAATCATGAAAGAGAATTGCCCTGATGTTTTAGAATCAGAAGGCAAAATTGTCATTGAAAGAATTCACCGATCACCTCCAGAAAGAGACCCCAAAATTAAAACCCCAAGGAATATCGTGGCCAAATTTCAGGACTATCACACCAAGGAAAAGATATTGCAAGCAGCTAGAAAGAAACAGTTCAAATACCGAGGAACTGTCATTACAAATACACAGGATCTGTCAGCTTCCACATTGAAGGATCGAAGGGCCTGGAACCAGATATTCCGAAAGGCAAAAGAACTTGGATTACAGCCAAGAATAAGTTATCCAGCTAGAATGAGCATCATCTTCCAGGGAAGAAGATGGTCATTCAATGATACAGGAGAATTTCACCTATTTCTAATGAAAAGACCTGATCTGGGGGCAGCTAGGTGGCGTAGTGGATAGAGCACCAGCCCTGAAGTCAGGAGGACCTGAGTTCAAATCTGGTCTCAGACACTTCCTAGCTGTGTGACCCTGGGCAAGTCACTTAACCCCAATTGCCTCAACAAAAAAAAAGCAAAAAAAAAAAAAAAAAAGACCTGATCTGAACAAAAAATTTGACCTCCAAATAGAGAACTCAAGAGAAGCATAAAAAGGTAAAAAGGAAAACTCTTGAGAACTATATTCCTACTATAGGTATCCTTTAAAGAATGGCAGTATAATTTGATTTTTCTTTGATAATAATGGAAAAGAAATTAGAGGTGGAAGGGATACCATACTGAAAAAGAAAAAGGGGGGAGGGGGGAAAAGGAGGCAAAATAAAGTAAAAATAAAGGAGGTAAAATAAGGCAAAATCTCATAAAGAGACATAGAAGATCTAATATAATTGAGGGAAAGAAGGGAGGGCAATGAGTATTGTGTAAACCTTACTCTCATTAGATTGGACTCTAAGAGAGTATATCAGACACATTTGGCTTCAAAGAAAGCACTGACCCTCCTTGTGGGAA
>JAJPUD010000905.1:49363-101756 GCA_023553655.1 Myrmecobius fasciatus
TGTGTTTCCTTTATCTGATATATCGTTTGTATAGACAAGATTTTTCTTGCACAACAATGACAAGTTTGGAAATATGTATACATATATTCGATTTGCCAATATTTTAACATAATTAACATGTAGTGGATATCCTGCCATCTAGGGGAGGGGTGGGGAGTTGGGGGAAAATTTGTAATGGAAAGCTATGTAAGGGTTATTGTTGAAGAATTACCCACACATATGTTATGCAAATAAAATAAAAAAATAAAATAAAATAAATAAAAAAATATATTTCTATATATTACTAATAAAACTCAGCAAGAAAAGATAAAAAAATTCCATTTAAAATAACTATAGGCAATATAAAATACTTGGAAGTTTACTTAAACCCAGAGACATTATGAACATAATTACAAAACACAAAAATAAAGATGGATCTAAATAACTGGAAAAATATTATTTGCTTATTGGTAGGCTGAACCAAGATAACAGAAAGTTAATTTACTTATTCAGTGCCATACCAATCAAACTATCAAAGAATTATTTTATAGAGCGAAAGAAAATAATAAAATTCATCTAGAAGAACAAAAGAATATCAAGGGAATTAATGGGAGAAAAATGTGAAGGCAGTTTTAACAATACCAGATTTCAAACTATATTGCAAAGTGACCATGAAAACAATCTAGTACTGGCTAAGAAAGAGAAAAGTGGACTAATGAAATAGAGTAAGGACACAATTATACAGTAGTAACTGATAATAGTAATCTAGGGTTTGATAAACCCAAAGACCCAAGATTTGGGTGTATGAATTCACCATTTGACAAAAATTGCTGAGAAAACTGCAAACTAGTTTGGAAGAAACTAGGTAAAGACCCAACATCTCGCACCATGTATCAAGATAAAGTTAAAATGGATAAATGATTTAGACAGAAAGGGTACTATGAATAAATCAGAAGAGCATGGGAAAATATATTTGTCAGATCCACAGATAAGGGAAGACAGAATACCTGAATAATTTTGATTAAATTGAATAAGTTTTATATAAACAAAACTAATGGTTAAAATTAGAAGAAAAACAGGAAACAGGGAATTTTCAGCAAGTTTCTCTGATAAAGGTCTCATTTCTCAAATATGTAGGGAACTGAGCCAAATTTATAAAAATATGAGCCTTTCCCCAATTGATAAATGGTCAAAAGAAATGAACCGGCAGTTTTCAGAAGAAGAAATCAAAGTTATCAATAGTCACATGAAAAAATTATCTAACACACTATCAGTTAGGAAAAAGCAAATTAAAACAACTCTGAGGTACCACCTCCCATCTATCAACTTGGCTAACATAACAGAAAGGGAAAATGACAAATGCTGGAGAAGACATGGGAAAATTGGGACACTAATGCACTGTTGGTGGAGTTTAAACTGGTCCAACCATTTTGGAAAACAATTTGGAACTAAGCCCAAAGGACTATAAAAACTGTGCATACCATTTGACACAACTTTGAGCAAGACAATGATCCAAGACAATTCCAAAGCATCCATGATGAGAAATTGATATATACTTTCAGAAAATGAACTCATAAACTCTGACTGCAGAATAAATGTTGCAAACCTATTGATGGCAATGCTAGATTAGGAGAAGTTTTCAGTATTATGTTTTTTTTTTAAAAGAATATGATATACTGTATAAGAATCGTATTAGATCATGAATGAAAGGATTTCAGGTAATATTCGGATTGAATGTAAGTTTGCAAACAATAGGTTGAAAATGCCCCTCATGCAATTGCTTGCCTGGAAAAATGAGTAGGAACTAAAATGTTTTCCGATTATTACAAAACTAATCAACTTTATGCAAATTTGTCCACCAAAATTAAAGCTCTTTGCAAAATTATGTGATGACATATTGAAGGCAAAGTATAGGAAACTTGCCTGATTTTCTTCTGCCAAAGTACTCTGAAAAGTGCTTGAATTACAATAACATTCATGGGGCTTTTTTTCAGTAATATGAATAAAGTTGGATTAAATTAATTTTGTACCAAAAATCTCCCTCTTTTGCATATTGGGCAGAAATTTTGGAAAGAATGAATACTCTAAATAAATCAAAGCCTGATTGTCAAATTCATATTGTGACACAGAAAACTCAAGTGATTGCATTGATGAACAATCTAGAATCATGAATATACATTTATATTATTTTGATATTTTTCCATTGAAATATATGTTAACAAAATAGAAAAATAAAGATTTGCTCTTATTATTTATTTGACCATCCTATAGAAGTTATCTTCATTTCAATTTACCCAGAAATTTCTTAATATAAGTAGATAATGAATTGACTTGCCATAGATACATAATACATTTAGCATTACTCTATCTGAAGAAAAAGGGTTAGTAGACATCTTTTGTCATCTAAGTTTTGACTTTGGTATTGAGATCAAAACCAATAGTCTGGTCCTCAAACATGCAAAGGGACTGAATATTGATGTTGTTCCACGTGATAAGTGGTTGTACTGATCCTTTCCATGGGTTTCTGATGCCTGATGCATCTTTACCATGGAGACCAAGGTTGATTTCAATATGAATCTGCTTGATCCTGGTGGAGGCTTTCCTGATTCTGAAGCTGTCAAGCTTAAGTTTGAAGAAATCACAAGTGAAATAAGTCTAGCATTGGTTAAATAAAAAACTTTTTTGGTTTATCAAGTAAAACAATACAAATCTCCCTACTTTTCATAACGTCCTGTTTGTGTCAAATGGGATTTTTCTGCTATGGCTGTCATAAAAGACAAAACATTGGGAGTGATTATTCCTTGGAAAAGAATTACAAATAGTATCATTAACAAGTTCACATTTTGTTCTGAACAGCACTTATTATAGTAATTATTTTATATTATCAATTAATATTATTGTGATAACTATCGATGCTTAGGGCATTCTGACTTTTTTTTTTAACAAGTAAAACAAATCTGTTTTGCTCTCTGGTTTTTGATGTTACTATTGGAAAATGGCTAATGGATTTTTTTTCAATAAATATGCACCTGTTCCTCTATTTTAAGATTTATGTCATAAATTTGTAACGTTATTAACGCTATTGAATAAAATATGAACTAAAAAAGTTATTTGCTTATGTCAGAGAGATCATGCCAGAGTGGCCATTTCTGATTACCCAGAAACTTGGTGGGCCTCCCTCTCCCCCCGCCTCTTGACTCTCCACTGAGTCAATTATATGAAATGACAGACTCAGTCCCTGTCCCCATGCTATTGCTGTGGGAGAGCTTTTGATTCAGAGAGAGTAGGAACAATCAATCGCACAGAATTCTCATGAAGTCAAAGCTTTATTTCCCCCAAACTATGGACCAAATAACATGGGTAACAAGTCGCCATTAGGGTTAGGGAGAAGAAAGCTTATATACCATAATTTTGGCTCTAGGCCATTTTAGGAATATTAAAGCTGCTCAAAATAGCATCTTTCTCAGCCAGTAGCTTAACCAGAGGGTCTGTTAAGTTAGTCAAAACAGCAACTGGGTTCAAGGAACAGTTAACAAGCAAGTGTGGGCCCAGCCAGTCTAAACTTACCAACTTATATTAGTGATTTTAGAAAATGTGATGTTAGTAATTTTAGTAAGCTGGTCAAGGATCCAGGGTCGGGGTCCAGCAATGTTTTGGGGATACGAGCCCAAAAATAACACCATTGTCGTCATAGCTAGGGTAACATCCGTGATGTAAGGTTAACAAAGCGCTTTTATAAATATGATTTCATTTGAACCTCCCAACAACCCCGGGAGGAAGATGCTATTATCATCCCCACTTTACAGATGAGGAAACTGAGGCAGACAGTGGTTACTGCCTTTCCCAGGGTCACGCGGCTGAGCAAGTGTCTAGAGGCTGATGTTGAACACAGTCCCTCTTTTCCCAAGTAAGAGACAAAACAGACTTGAAAGATTTGCTAATTTTAAAAAATGGTGAAACTGAGGTCCAGTAAAGCTTGGAATTGGCTCCGTCCCCATGACCTCGCTCTGGTTGGGGAGCTACGGTGGGGGGCGGGGCGGGCGAGGCTCAGGCAGTCGCTATAGAAACGTCCGTTAAGTGGGAGGGGCGGGAAAGGAGAGCCTTCACGAGGCCTCTGATTAGCCGGTAGGAGTACGGCAGGAGCCGCCATTGGTCCGTGGAAACAGCGTCTTCTGGGAATTGTAGTCTTACAGCTGCCTCTGCGCAGGCGCACTGCTCACGGGCCATTCCAGAGGCAGCAGCTGGGAGGCAGTTCCGAGGTGCTCTCAGCCAGGTATTCGCTGACCCCGCCCCCGCCCCCACCTCTCACGCGCCCCCCCTCCCCTCCCGCAGCTGTAACGGTGCGGACAGCGCAAACTGAGCTCGCGGAGCTGCGGGCATGGCGGAGAAGAAGTCGGTCCCTCCGGCGCCCCCTCCCATCGTGCTCATCCCCAAGGCCGTCGCCCGCCCCACGCTGCTCTTCAACCCCGAGGTCCCCCCGCGGCCGACCATCTTCAGCTCCGAACCTTCTCCCCGGCCCTTCGGCTTCTGCCCCGAAAGCCGGCCCCTCTGCCCCGCCATGACCTCCTGCCTGCCCCGGCCCCAGGCCACCCTCTACCTCCGGGCCGAGCTTCCCGCCGAGCCCCACGCCATCCCCTACCTCCCCGGGCCCCAGACCTGGCCCTCCCTAGTCCTGGCAGACAGCCCGCCCCGGCCTCCCATCATCATACCCGGGGACCCACCACCGCAGCCGCCCGTCGTCGTGCCCCCCGACCCCCCTCCCAAGCACCCCGTGGTAGTCCACTCGGACCCCGTAAGGAAACCCATCGTCTTTTGGACGGAGGAGCCCTCTCCCAACTTCCCCTCCGTCATGGGCGTCCCGACCCGCCCCAAGCAACCCCTCCGTCTGCCCACCCCGGGGAGGCGCAGCAAGTCGGAGCCCCGAAGTTCGAAGCCCCGTCTTATTCCGCGGGACATTCCTGCTTCAGCTCCCGACAGCTCGGGAACCCCTCCTCCTCCAGCCCCCGTTAGCTCTAGGACTCTAATTTCACCTGCCCCCGACAGCTCGGGGACCCTTCCTTCCCCCGCCCCCGACAGCTCGGCAACCCCTCCTTCCCCCGCTCCAGACAGCTCAGCTTCTCCCTCACCTGCCAACTCAGTGACCCGCCTTTCTCCCGCCCCTGACAGTTCTGAGACCCCTTCTTCCGCCCCCGATAGCTCTGCGACCCCTCCTTCCCCTGCCCCCGATAGCTCTGCGACCCCTCCTTCCCCTGCCCCCGATAGCTCTGCCACCCCTCCTTCCCCTGCCCCCGATAGCTCTGCCACCCCTCCTTCCCCCGTCCCCGACAGCTCTGGGACCCTTCCTTCAGTCCCAGACAGCTCCGTGACTCCTCCTTCCCCCGCCCCCGACAGCTCCGTGACTCCTCCTTCTCCCGCCCCCGACAGCTCTGCGACCCCTCCTTTTCCCGCCCCAGACATCTGTGCTACCCCTCTTTCCGTCCCCGACATCTCGGTGACCCCTCCTTCAGTCCCCGACATTTCGGTCCCCCCTTCTTCCCCCGCCCCCGACAGCTCGGTGACTCCTCCTTTCCTCGCCCCCGACAGTTCTGCGGCTCTTTCCTCCCCAGACAGCTCAGGGACTCTTTATAGTTCTGGGTCCCCTCCTAGCTTACGCTCCAGCATTGCCTCTAGGGGCCGCTTGGGGACCCCTCCTAGTCCCCGCGCTGTGCTCACCTCTGGGAGTCACTCGGAAACCCCTCCCAGTCTCGGAGCTGTGCTCACCTCCGGGAATCACTGGGGAACCCCTCCTAGTCCCGGAGCCACACTCAGATCCGGGAGTCACTCCCCTCCTAGTTCCCATGGAGGGCTCACCTCTGAGAATTATTTGGCGACACCTGTCTCAGGGACCCCTCCTAGCCTGCGCTCCCTCATGGCTTCTAGAGGCCGTCTGGAGCCCTCTCCCCGCCCCAAGACTCTGAAGCCCCCTTCTCGTCCTGGGGGCCTTAGCATCTTTAGGAAGCGTCTGGAGTCCCCTGCTCCCCCGCAAACCCCCAGCATCTCTGGGAGTCGTCCAGAGCCCCTTCCTCGTGCCAAAGCCCCCACTTTGAAATCCCTCCTCAAGCGCCCCAGCAAGGTGACGGAGGCTTTGGCTGCTGAGGCTGCCCGGCCCTACTGGATCACTGTCCTGAAGACCCATAGGGAACCTGGCCCCAAGACCGAGCCTTTGGTTTACCCCTCCCTCCTCAAGGCTGATCCCCCTCCTTGTATGCCCTTCATCATAAAGGCTGAGCCCCAACAACCTCCACCCCCTTTCCTCAAGAATGAGCCTCAGACGCCTGTCCCTCCCACCGTCAGTTCTGAGTTTCTTCCTTACCCCTCTATCCTCTATATTGAGCCTTCAGTTCGAGTCCCCCCCATCATCAGGTTTGAGTCCCCCATCCTCAGACCTGAGACTCCTTCCAACTCCATTTCCGAGAATGAGCCTCCTGCCGACTCCTCCAGCAGCTCAGAGCTTCCTCCCGTCTCCTCCAGTTCTGACCCTCTTCCTGACTCCATCACCAGGGCTGAGCCTACCGACTCCTCCTCCAGCTCTGAGCCTCTTCCTGACTCCATCACCAGGGCTGAGCCTCCTCCCGACTCCCCCATTACCTCTGAGCCTCTTCCCGACTCCATTTCTAAGTCTGATTCTGACATCAACTCTAAGCCTACTTCTGACCTCCCCATCATCAGCTCTGAGCTGCCTCCTGGCTCCATCACCAGGGCTGAGCCTCTTCCCGACTCCCCCATCACCTCTGAGCCTCCTCCCAACTCCATCATCTCTAAGTCTGTTTCTTCCATCAATTCTAAGCCTACTTCTGATTCCCCCAGCAGCTCTGAGCCTCCTCCCCCCTCCCCTATCATCAGTTCTGAGTCTCCTCCCAACTCCTCCAACTCCGATCCTCTTCCTGGCTCCATCAGCTCTGAGCCTCCTCCTGACTCAATGACCAAGACTAAAGGTTCTCTTGATCCCTTTATCAGCAGCTCTGAGCCTTCTTCAGGCCATTAGTTTTGAACCCCTTAATTCCTCTCCCATCATCTCTGAACTCCCTCTTTACCCCCCTCTCTCATCAGCATCTCTCAGCTCCCTCCTCGCTCACCCCAATCAGGCTCTCTGAACTTCCTCTCTATTTCCTCTGTCACCTACATCATTAGCTTTGAACTAACTTATCCGCCATCTTTTCTATTGCCTCTGATCCCCCTCCTCTCTATACCACTCTTATTAGCTCTGGGTCCCCTTTTCTCCTCCCCATCATTAGCTCTTGGGCCCCATATTCTTTCACAACCATCACTGATCCTGAGCCCCCTTCTCACCCCTCCATAGGGGTGATCTCAGCCTCTTTTCCATTCCCTATTATCAGATCTCAACCCCTTAATTAGTTTGAGCCCCTTTTCAGACCTTTTTACTGAGCCTGTAGACCTTAGTCCTCCCTGTTCTAGGCCCTATCCTCTCTAGCTGTGAGCCTCCTCCTTCCCTCTCACTATCCTTATTCCACTCAGCTTTGACCTAGTCCTCAGGGCCCCTGAGACCCCTTTAGCTCTGAGCCCTCTTTTTCATCTTCCTCTCCCAGCTCCCAAGTTGAAGTTTTCTAGCCGCCTTAAACACAAACTGCCCCTACCCTAGTTCCAAGCTTCATGTCCTCTCCCTTGCTCAGATTAGCCTTTCCAGCCCTAATTCCCACACCCTAATTCTTCCTTTTCAACATCACCTGATTCTCCAAGTCTCTCTTGCTCTTATCCTTACATGGCCCTGCTCCCCCTGGGCAAAGAGACAGCTCAGTGTTCCTCTGTGAAAGTCTAGAGGAGACTTTAGGAGTTTGTAAATACGCTAATTTTTTATAACTTTAAATATGATTGGTACTATTTTGTATTTTATGCATTAAAAAACCGAGAAAGGATCCGTAGGTTTCCCCAGACTACTACCATGGTGGTCCAGGATACAAACACTAACCCCCCAACTTCAGGAAGACATTTTCTGGATACAATATCTGCTTCTGCCTTGGCTCAGAAATAAAAGACGTGGACCAAAGGAAGACCAAAAGTTGAGCATGTCAGTAAACTCATGGTAATGAGTCATTGGATTGAAAAAGGTAGAACAAGATGGCAGAAACAAAGCCCTCCATCTAGAACTACCCCTGTCCCCACTGTCCACACATACACAGAGAAATGTGCACCCATTTTGAAGCTCTGTGCTCAACTGGCACCCAGTTCCCCTGGGAATTCAAAATTGCTGCAGTTTCTTCAGCAAAAGAAAAATGATTGCCAGAAATCATTGTCGTTCCACTTCCAATTTATGTCGTAGAAACAATTTTCATAGAATCCTTTTTTCTTTGAAGGAGATTCCATTTGAAGTTGAGCAAATGAGTATTATTTGAAGTTTCCATTTTTAGTTTAGCTCAGGTCTTGGTTCAGACCTCCATGTTGGACAGATTCTTCATCTGTTTAGCCTTTCCAGTCTGGGGAAGGGGAGAGAAGGGGAAGAAAGGCCCAGTGCTGATGTATTTCTGGGGACAGCTGTTTTTCTCTTGGAGTTTCTGTTTATGACTCGAATGGAACTCCCCTATCATAGGCTTGGGTCTTGGCAATCTCTGAAGGGTTCGGGATTATGTGTTTTGGGCTGCTGGGCACCTCAATCTTGACTCTGCTATCTACCTTCAAATGTACAGGTGTTGAGCTGCAGTCAACAAGACTCACTTCCTGGTGGCGACATGCATTCAGCTCCCCAAGTGAAGGTCCCAGCTAGAGAGATGGTATCGCTTCATAAGGTAATAGCTGCTTCTGAGCCTCAGCTGGCAGAGGAGAAAGTGGGCACCTGGGGTTAGAGGTGCCCTGGGGGGATGGGAAGGGAGTCCTTTGGGTGGGTTAAAGGTGCTGGCTTCTGATGGCTCCAGGATGTTCCCTTACATATTTGAAATATAACAGCTTACATTTATGTGCCAAGCCCTGTGCTAAGCATTTTATAGATATTAGCACATTTGATCAACACAACTCGGAGAGGTGGGTGCTATTATGAGCCACATTTTACAGATAAGGAAACTGAAGGCAGTCTAAGGTGAAGTGACTTGCTTAGCGTACGCAACTAGGAAGTGTCTGAGGCTGAATTTGAACTCGTCTCCCTGACTTCAGTTTCAGTTCTCTACACTGTGCCATCATCACCACTTTTACTTAGAACTTTTATATCTATTGCCTTATTTACTGTTTGCTAGAAATCTATCATGAGGAGGATGAGAAGATAATGGAAGATTTCAGGGATATGGGGTCCTGGATTGGAAGGGACTTTGGAGAGCATATCATCTGGCTGTGCATTTATTTTATAGATGAGGAAACAGGCTCAGAGAATAGTCACAAAAATAGTAGGATTTAAACCCGACTCTTCAGCCTTCAAGCCCCTTGCTTTTAGTCTTGGTTCTTTTCTGCTGACTTTAGTTTGCAGGATGGGAGATTCAGGAACTGGCCATGGTATAGGTTTAAATTTGGACTACTCACTTTCACCCTTGGTGCTTGTGCCCTTTAGGCAGCATGGCCCAGGGGATGTGGCTAGGATTCCAGCTCCAGATCTGCCACTTTTAACCTACATGACCATGG
This sequence comes from Myrmecobius fasciatus, assembly GCA_023553655.1. Classification (NCBI taxonomy): domain Eukaryota; kingdom Metazoa; phylum Chordata; class Mammalia; order Dasyuromorphia; family Myrmecobiidae; genus Myrmecobius; species Myrmecobius fasciatus. Next base: position 58,943 of record JAJPUD010000905.1, read on the forward strand.
GCATAACCTCTCTGGGCCACAGTTTCCTCATTTGTTAAAAAAAAAAATATGTTGTTTATGCTAAATAAATTTTATGGTCTCTTCTAACTCTAAATCTGTGATCCATCTGACTCCATGGTGCTGTCCAGGTCCTTGTTACTGCGCTCCACTCCCTACACTCTTTATTTTTCTATGTCTTTGGCTTCATCTTCTCTATGTATTCTCTATCACCATCATCATCATCAATTCTGATTTTGGTGTGCACATTCATGACAATTTGTCTAATTTCTCCAATCTAACTTCTTTATTCTCAGTCAAACTTAAGAATCACTCCAAACCATTCACTTTTAAGACCCTGAAATCAGAAATGGCCTTTTCTGACCACAATCTCTTTGTCACCCACCCCTTTCCATTCTAATGCCCTCCACTTTTGTTCTCTCATCATGACCTTGATACTCCAGCTAATTCTCTCTTCTCATAATCTCCTTCTTTTTTTAATTAAAGCTTTTTATTTGTATAACATATATATGAGTAGTTCCTCAGCATTGATCTTTACAAAGCTTTCTGTTACAAGTTTTACCCCCAGTCCCCTCCCCTCCCCTAGATGGCAGGAAGTCCACTACATGTTAATAATGTTGAAATACTTGACAAGTTGTGCAAGAAAAATCCTATCTACAAGAAAAAAAAGAAAATCAGAGAAAGGAAACACAATGCAAGCAAATGTCAATAGAGATCATGAATATGTTATGTTGTGGTCCATATTTCATATCCCTCTCTCTGGGTGTATATGGCTTTCTTCATTGAACAATTGGAACTGGTTTGAGACAATTCTTTGTTGCAGAGAGCCATGTCCATCAGAATTGATCATCATGTAATATTGTTGTTGCCGTGTATAATGATCTGGTTCTGCTCATTTCACTCAGCATCAGTTCATGCAAGTCTCTCCAGGCCTCTCTGAAATCGTCCTGCTGGTCGTTTCTTACAGAGCAATAATATTCCATAACATACATATACCCCAATCTCCTTCAGGACATAAATCCTGTCCAAAGCAAGAAATAAATGATTATTTTCTTTGTCCTTTTAAGAATAGGCATCTCCCTGGGAGGATGAGGAATGGAGAGGGAGAGACTCCTGAAAAGGAAAAAAAATTACAAGAATTTTTAAAATGTTTTAGGCTTAAAAAATCTTTAAACAGAATTTTCATATTACATTGACTTGAAGGCCATGGGCAATTCATTTATTCAATTTCTCAGTACCCCAGGTGATTCCCTGCAGGTGTTCTTGATCTGGGGTTCATGAATTTTTTAAACTAGTTTGATCACTGCATCTTAATATAATTAGTTTCCATTGTAATCTTTAAGTATTTTATTTTATATAACAATTTCATTCTAAGGAGTCCCAAAGAGTTCCTGGTCTCACAATGGGGAGGAGTCCCTGATCAGGATGATGGACTGCACTGGGGACAGGAATTTGGGAAGGGCATCCTCTGGAGTTGCTTCCCAGCTTTCAGTTCTTTGCATCTGTAGTTGGGTGATTCTGTGAACCTGAGTATGAAAGCCAGCCTTTCCTGCCTGGGAGCCCCAAGGTTGGTTCCTGGCTCCCAGAGCTCATCAGGAGCCAGGCTGGGCTCCCCTGTGTCTTTTGTGACCTTCTGATTCTTAGTGCAATGATCCTGGAATGAACACAGATGACGTTGATGTTTCAGAAGTCCGTGACATTCAAGGATGTTGCTGTGGATTTCACCGAGGAGGAATGGAGACGCCTGAACCCTGCTCAGAGGCAGCTATACAGGGATGTGATGCTGGAGAATTACAGAAACCTAATTTTTCTAGGTAAGCTCTCATGAGTCCGTCTTTCTTTTCTGATTTCTTTACTTGCTGTGTTATAAAACACATGGGATGCTCTAAAATGATTAGCTGAGCTTTGGATTAGTGTGTGAGGGGAAGGGGCTGATAAATCCTTTTTCTTTTGGACAATAGGAGATTCTTCTCTTTGTTCCCTGCTGAAGAGTTTGTGGTTTTGTTTTTTTTTTTAAATAAAATTAGTGATGGGTAGTCATTAAGTAGTTCTTAAAGCTGAGTCTTCTCTGATATTTGCAAATATCCTAGTGTTGTGGGATGTCCCCAGTATTTCTGTGAGAAGATTCCATCTTAACCAGGAAAGGGACAAATGAGCCTTCCAAACTTTGATCCTATTTGTGATTTGTGCCCCTATAGTTTCTGGAAACACAATAATGAACAAACACTACGAGGTTTTTCTCACTACTCTTTGTTTTGCCTTCCCGCACATGACTTTTTTTCCTTAATGAAAAGTCTAGGATTGAATTTTGAGATGTCTTTAATTCCATCATGAACAAACATCTTCTATTTGTTTCTCCACAAGTAGGGCTTTCAGTTTTCAAACTGTTGTTATCTCTCCTTTAGAGGGAGGGGAAGAGCCATGGACAGTGGACAGAAAAATCTCAGGAAGCATCTGTGCAGGTAAAGGAGTAAAATTCAGGCAGCTTTGAGTAATTGCAAACACTTAGATGACCAGCTGGGAAATGGGAGTCTCCTAAAAGTTCCCCCAGCTAGGTGATTGCAGCTCATAAGAAGAGGTACCTCTTCTCTTTACATGGAACCTTTCCACCTTTGCTTTGGAGCAGAGATTATGAATTTCTTTAGTAGCTCCCTTACAGGCTGGTTCTCTTGTTCCCAGTGCTTAGGGTGACCCTTTTTTATTAAAAAAAAATTTCTTGCCTCTGCTGCTCTTTCCCTAGTTTCTCATCATTTTACTAACATGTTGCCTATATCCAGGTTCTACTTTTTCAAATGAGATAATATTTGTAAAGTGCTTAGCACAGTTTCTGGAACACAGTTGGTGCTTAATAATCAATCATTTCCTTCTTTAGCTTCTGTTCTCAAAAGTCCTCCAGATAGGCTTCTGCCCCAGCACAACCCCTTTAAACTATTCTTGAAGGTCATGACTGCCTTCAGGCGAAATCACAGGGCTTTTCTCTAGAGGGTTCTTATCTCAATCTTGATGGTCTCCAGCATCTTTGCTTTATTTTTTGGTGGGGGACATCATAACCTTTTGACTTTTTAAAAATTGATTTTTGTTGATTTTTTTGATTTTGTATTGCCTAATTTCTCTAATTCCCTCTCCTTTTGCACTCCCATATAGCCATCTCTTAAAATAAAGAATATTTTTAAAAGAAAAAGCCTGAAAGGAGTAAAATTGACTAATATTATCTAAAAGAAAGCATCCCCCAGGTGGTCAGTATAAGTCTGGGCCTGGCAAGTCAATGAATGGTCAGAAATGGATATTTGGCTTTGGAAGTCATCAGCACAGAAAAGCAAGAAAATGGTATGAATCCATGAGCTTCTGAAAAGTAGGCGAGCACAAGACAGAGCCTTCAGGGGCTCACTGAAGCAGAAATCATGCCGTTTAGGTAGTAAAATGATAGTAGGCAAAAAGCTAATTTTCACCATCCTTTTTGTCGTCATGCTAGAATATTTTGCATCATGATGGTTCTAGGATTATACTTCTGTTGAGACCCAGTGTGACCCTTGGATACTACCCAGAGAAACACGGTATGAGAAAAAAACATGGATGAGAGATTCTGGAAGTTCAGGAGGATTGAGTGTATTTCATTTTTCAGTTCGTCCAATGCTATAATGTGCCAGATGACAAAGAAAATGAGCTTGGTGATGAGCAAGAGCATCAGCACTTAGTAGAAAGTAGCAAATATGAATATGTCATGGCTTAGGGGAAAGAGGAAAACAGCATTGGCTGAAGTGACTGAGAAAAAGGCTGACTTCCCTTATCTTCTGTCCTAGGAATCTTAAGTTTATCACTTTTGACTCCATCTCCTCCTGCCTTGTTCCTGCAATCATCTTGCATCTTCTCCCTCAAGCGCCTTCAGTCTTTCCCTTCCTATTGGTTACTTCTCATAGGCTTAGAAATATGCCCTGTTCTTTTTAATTCTAAAAAAACCCTGATCTCAGTGCTTCTACCCTTTTTCTCTACTGAACTGTCTCCAAGCACAACAGCTTCCTAATTGTTTCTTGACCTGAGAGGTATCATGCTTTCCCCATATTTTTACACCTTTTCTGTCTCTTTCACTGGTTCCTCTACCTTCTCCCTACTCCTTAAAGTATGGATTAAATTATTGAATTTCTCCATAGTTTTTTTTTTTTTTTGAGAATTGAAACATTTGTCCATTTCCAGTCTTCTGGCAGTTCCCTCCCCCTTGATTTGTCAGCAATAGTTCCTCCTCACATCCTTAGGTGGTTCTTTCTGGTTCCCTGTGGTGGTATTTGCTTAGACCTGATTACTTAACCTAATTTACAAGGATTATGTGTCCTTTTTTCTTCCTCACAAATCTGGAGCTTAAGTTGATGTTTCAGAGGCAGTGCCATATAATAGCTCACTAGAGTAGAATGGGGTTTGATAGCTAGCTTTTCTTTGTCAAAGATATAATCTTGGTAAAATCATTCCTCCTTTCTAGATCTTATAAAATGTAAAGGTTAACATTTTACCTTTATTTATTACTGGATTGTGAGGAGAAAAATGAAGCAACAAAACTATACAAAACTCTTATTTGAAACACTGCAGATGTTGGATTTTATTGTTTTGCTACTCTTTCCACTTTGTAGAAGATTATCCTTGATGGAGACTACAAAATTTTTCTTTCAGAACAATCAACAGCATAGTTTATTTCATTGGTTATTTTTTTCTTCCAGATTGGGAGACTAATCCTGAAACCAAGAAATTGACTCCAAAACTAGACATGTCTGTGGAAGAGTTGTCCCTGCAAAGCTTCGAAAGGATTAGTCCCCATGACAATGGGTTGGGAGATACCTGGAAATATGATGTCAAGTTTGAGGGACAGCAGGACAAGCCAGAGAAAGATTCTGTACAAGTAACAGTCACCCAAAGAAAAGTTCCTAATAAACTGAAGGGCCATGAATGTAACAAATATGGAAGAAGCTTCAATCTTGGGCCAGTTCTTGTTCCACCCCAGAAAATTCTTATGAAAAAGAGTTTACGTAAATATACTACATATGGAAGAAACTTCAAACAGTATTCCAGCTTGATGAAATATAGTAGAATCTCCTCCGAGACTTGTAAGGGTAATGAGTCAGGCAAGGCCTTCTGTTACTATTCAGACTTTCATCAACGTTATAGAGTGCATATGGGGAAAAAAGCTTATAAATATAATGAAAGTGAAAAGGCATTTAGCCAGAACACACACATTACCCAGAATCAGAGAATTAGTCCTGGACAAAAGTACCATACACGTTATGAACCTTGTCAGGTCTTCACCCACAACTCATCCTTCACTAAACATCTGAAAGTCCATATTGGAGAGAAACCTTATAAATGTAATGACTGTGGGAAAATCTTTGGCTACATTTCATCCCTTATTAATCATCGGAGAATACATACTGAAGAGAAACCCTATGCATGTAATTCATGTGGCAAGTCTTTCAGGGACAGGTCATACCTTACTCAACACCAGAGAATTCACACTGGAGAGAAACCCTATAAGTGTGATGAGTGTGGAAAAGTATTTATCCGAGGCACACATCTTACTCGACACCAGAGAATTCACACTGGAGAGAAGCCCTATCATTGCAATGAATGTGGGAAAGCCTTCAATCAGAGCACACACCTTATTCAGCATCAGAGAATTCACACTGGGGAGAAACCCTATAAATGTAACGTCTGTGGAAAAGCCTTCAGCCAGAGCGCTTACGTTATTCAACATCAGAGACGTCACACGGGAGAGTACCCCCATAAGTGTGGTGAATGCGGGAAAGCCTTTAGCCAAAGATCTTCTCTTATTGAGCACCAGAGAATCCATACTGGAGAGAAACCCTGTGTGTGCAGTGAATGTGGCAGAGCTTTTAGGAGTTACCCATCTCTTACTAAACACCAGAGGATTCACACTGGAGAGAAACCCTATTTGTGTAATGAATGCGGGAAAGCCTTTAGCCGGAGTGCTTACCTTACTCAGCATCAAAGAATTCATACTGGAGAGAAGCCCTTTAGTTGTATTGAATGTGGGAAAAGTTTCATCCGGAGTGCGCACCTTATTGAACACAAAAGAATCCATACTGGGGAGAAACCCTACCAATGCGGTGAATGTGGAAAAGCCTTCAGCAATCGCTCGTCTGTCACCAAACATCAAAAAATTCACACTCAAGCAAAACGCTATGAATGCAGTGAGTGTGGGAACACTTTTATGAAGAAATCATTACTTCTGCAACATCGAAAAATCCATATTGGAAAGTAATTGTAAATATAGACTATGGGAAACTTCCAGTCACAGCAACCATTAACTCTGTATATTCACAAGAGAATTCACACTAGCAGAAATCTCCAATGATGAAATGAATATTGGATAGGCTTCCGACACAGATTATCATTTGGAAATTCAGACTAGAAAATAATCTTGGGATTCAAAACATTTCATGATCTTGTTGATGTGGGTACTTTTTCTTCCTGATGTAGATGATAATCTCTCTCTACTTTGACGTGGTAGAAAGAACCTTGTTTTTATAGTCAGGATTTTGTCAGTCATTTTCAGTCCTGTCTGATACTTCATGACCCCGTCTGGGATTTTCTGGGCAAAAAGAATATGGGAGTCAAATCCCAGTTATTCTTTTTCCTGTTTTCATGATCTTCGGCAATTCCTTTCCCTTTCCGAGCCTCAGTTTCCCCACATGATGGGGTTGGACTAGATGAACTCTTAAGGTCCCTTGAAGGTCTAATTTCTGTGATCTCATGAATTGTTATGGTCAAAAACAAATCATTACCTGTTGTCAAGCTTCTGGTGATGAACCTGCTTAGGCGTAAGTAGGCTGGTCCTTGGATTGCAGACTCCCCCTGCCCCTTGGATCACATCATTGTCCCCTACTCAAAAGGAATTCCAACTTAGTAAGAGCTGCCCAAGCTTGTGTTCCACTGGTGTGTCTGTCCAGTGTCACCTCCACATCATGTTGAGTCTCCAGAGTAGGATGCACATATTATCATCCCGATGTATTGGGGAGAGGATTGGTGGAAGTGCAATGGTAATAATACTCCAGGAGAAATTTCACCTCAATTGTTTATTTTTTGCTTGTAAAAATATGTTTTGAGTGGTTGTCAGGTCTCCCTCTATGATCCCTGTGACTTCTGTGTCATGTCTCCACATATACAACTACTCTTTATTTCAGGCTTGGATCACCACTTGCTTGAACTATTGTAATGGCTGTCTGATCTGGTCTTCCAGCATCTTCCCTCTCCCTCTCCATTTTGTTGCCAAAACATCGTTTTCCCATGGCTTAGTATTGAAGTTTTAAGAAGCTTCAGTGTCTCCTTATTGCCCCTGGGATAAAACACAAATTTACCCTGATATTTAAGGTCCTCCACAGTATGGTTCTAACCTCTTTCTCACTTTCCACCAGTGTTTGTTCTACTTTTTTTTTCCTTACACTAGACATGACACTTTGTAAAATTTTATTTCTTTCTCCTGACATTCAATACTGTCTGTCTCCTACACCTGGAATATACTATTTTCCCAGCTTTATTAAAAAAAATAGCTGGAGGGGGGCACTTCTGGAAAACCTCCTTTGATCTTTCCAACTGAAAGTGCCTTCTTCCTTCTTTAAAGTTCTCTTGTAATTGAATGTAGGGGTCACAAAGTGATGATTTATTATCAGCAAATATTTGATTCATATACATGTTTGATATATCTGTACATCCAGGGTCATGGAAAAATGTCTTGGGCAAGAAGGGGTCATGAATGGGAAAAGTTAAGAAGTCCTGCTCTAGAGTACTTTATCCTTGGCTTTTTCTATCTTCCTATCTTATTCTACCCAATCCCTAGCAGAATGCAAGCTTCCTGAATACAGGAACTTTTGTTTTTTTCCCCTTTTATTCTCTAGCACCTCAGTGCCTCACACAGTGCCCTGCACATAGGTAGGTGCTTAATAAAATTTAGTTGACTCATATTTTCAAAATGGTCTTATCCCATTTTGCTTCTCTTTATAATTATTGTAGTAATTTGATTATTGGGTTACTTTTAACTTGAACCATCTGGGAAAGAATAAGATCCTCGGAAGGAAACATCAGAGCAGTGCAATCATTGGTCTTAATGAAGTAGGTCAAGGTGCTGCACCTAGGGGCCGCCTCAGCATGGAAAGGGTCAAGTTTGGGATTGAGGATTTGGGGTAAGGGTTAGCTGGCACCTTTCATGACATCAATTAACCAGTTATTCCATTCACATGTGAGAATGACCCCATCAAACCCTCCTGGATTACTGCTTGAGGCAGAGGGGATCTTAATTATAAGCCCACTCCACCGTGAGGTTGACATAACGTGGCTGGCAGATGTAAGAGAAGGATCTAGATCTCTCAGTAATGGATGATGATGCTTTAAGGTTCCACGCGCTCCCCTCACACCTGGGAAGGAGAGTTCTCTTATTGGGCCCATTTACAGAGGAGCAAGCTAAGACTTATAGGAAGGGGAGGGACTTCTGTAACGTGGCCCAGCTGGGACATGTTGGAGCATTTTGAACGACTGAAAATCAGTGCTCCTCTCTTGCCTTCTAGAGAGCCCATCACACGTGCCCAGGGTTCGTTCTTCTAAGCTCTTCTTGGCTTCCACGAGTTCCCGGAGGTGAGAGAATGTGGCTCTGTCTGCATGTTTATATCCAGGCCCGCAGATATGGGCCCATGTTTAACACGATTGGGAAGGAGATGGGGAATCGCCTCCCTTCATTCCCTGGGGCTTTGGTTGAGTTCCCCGGCCTTCACTGAACACTGTAGCGGGATAGACAGTACCCCACATCTTGCCACGTGCTATCTAGCTACTGGCAGAGTCTGGAGGGGACACAAAAGGTTACAGGGATGTCTGAAGATGAAGTCACGTGCAGGTGGAGAACTAGGGAATCTGAGGGGGGAGTAAGGTTTTGTTTAGGGCTTAGACTCAAGAGAAAAGAAGGGAATGACTTCTAGTGGGAGGGAATTGTGAATAAAAGCAGGGTTCAGGGAGGCTCCATGTTGGGAGCAGTGGGTTCTCAAGAAAGGGTGATGGTACCAAACACCAGGGTAAGGTGGAAAGACTTGATAGTGCCAGCATTTCTAGGTACCTGCGAGGTGCCAGGGATGGTGCAAAGTGCTTTATAATTTCTCATCCGACCCTTACAACCACCCTAGGAGGTGCTCTTATATTAGAACCCCCAATTTACAGATAAGGAAATTGGAGACAGACAGGTGAAGTGACTTGCTCAGGTCACAGCTGATGGGTCAGGATTCAAATTCAGGTGGTCTTGACTTCAGATTGATCCATTATACCCTTCAGATGGCCTGGCAGCCTTCTTCCCTCTGGAGGCCCGTGTCCGACAGCTGCCAACTGCAGCCTTTCTGCGGCCTGGATGCTTCTGGGAATAAACCTCGTTCTCACCGTGTGGTGGCTTAGGACATGAGTCCTGCCTGTGAGGGGCTAGCCAGTGAGGAAGGGGATCAGGTCCCTGGTGGAGGCCTGGGAGTCCTCCCTGCCGAGAATCCCCATGAATCCTCGGGAGGGCCTCCTGGAAGAAGCAGCTTTGGAGTCATATGTGAAGGAGAGCCTAAAACATCAGTGAGGGCACCGAGTGTGCTGAGGCGGCGAGGCTGGAATGGAGAGCGCCTGAGAACAGATAGGTGGGAGTGGGGGTGAGGCCCCCTGCCCCTGAAAAAATTCCCCTGTCCCTCTGAAAATAGAGTGCCCCCCCGAATTTCCAGGCTTAGGAGGAGAAAGCTGGAGGAGGAGGGGAGTCTGTGGACCCTCTTTGGTTTCCAGCTCCCTCAGCCCAAGTGCTGGTCACCAGATGCCGCCTTCTGGGGCGAACAGTGGTTAGAGCCCTGGGCCTGGTCAGGGAGCCAGGTGGCCTCTGCTTGCCTCAGTTTCTGCTTGCCTAAAGTGGGGATAACAGGCCCTTCCTAACAAAGGGACAAGTTGGTGACCTCAGCTTTCGAGGGCTCAGTGTGGCCGCCATCTCCGAAGCAGTTCTCTGGGGTCTCCCCCTTTCTCTGCCTCTCCCCTTCTGAGGTCTCGCTTCTCAGAGCCTCGTCCTATGGGCAATGGCAGCATCTGGGCCGAGGGACCCTCTAGCTCTGCCTTCCTTGGGACTGAGAGTGGCTGAACCTAAGTCTTTGCCTTCCCCGGGGACTGACACAGCCGGACATTGTCCTCCAGGAAGCTCAGCTTCGGGCCTTTGGGGCCCACGGGCTCTGGCCTAGAACTGGCTGCTGCTGCTGGTGGGAGCAGGGCCTGACTTTCATGTTCCAGAGGGACACCCCACAAAGGAGAGGCTGTCTTTGAACCCTTCTGATCTGGGGGGAGAAGGGAGAGTCATGGAACTGCAGATGAATGCAGAGAGGAGGGGGGTTGGTCAGGGGGAGCCCTAAGGCTGTGGGGCTGGGGTACAGAAGGGCTTAATAATGGAGAGGGCCGTTGGGCTCCAAGTAGAGATTCCAAGTTCTCATCACGATCAATGTTCTTCCCCTTACAGGCCAGTTGCTAAAGAGCTTCCCTACAGGGGACCATGTCCCGGAGCCTGAGTAGAACATGCGGAGAAGGGATCACACCTGGAAGGTGAGAGATCATCTGATGCAGGATAAGGGCCAGGGATGAGACGACCAGCCTCTGGGAGCCCAGAACTGCAGAAAGGACTTCTGAGAGGACAAAGCTGGTGAGGGGCGCCCAGAGCATGCTGTGAGCCAGGAAGAACCCTAGGAAAGAAATGGCGGGCGGGGGCAGCGAGCATTCACCTGCCCAGAGCGTCGAGGGAAGAGGCGCTAGGTGGGGGAGCAAACAACTTTTTCCAGTTTATTTTTCAGTTGCCAAGTATTTTTTCTTTGTCTCCCTAACCCCTCCTACCATTTAATAGGAAAACAAAACTCTTGCAAAAAATACGCATCAGGCAGAGCAGATTGCCAGTATCCATATTCAAAAATACTCGTTCTGCTAGTTTAGTAATAGTAGTCGTAGGTGGTGAGGAGTACAGATCATCCTAATTCCTCTGGAATCATGGTTGGTCATTGCATTAAACAAAGATCTTGAATCTTCCAAGATTCAATTTGTATTTAAATGCTGTTAAATTATAGAGAATCATAGTGTAAGCCCTTGCTTTGAGCTGATACGAGGAAGTCCTGTAAGTCACTAAGGAGGTGTAACGGTAGCTCATGGGTGGGTATTCTTTCCTAAGGGTTTGAATAAGAGTTCTGTTTCCATTAACTTGTGAATAAGATTGTTCTGCAGTTCATTGATGGGTACTCTTTTCTCTGGACTTGGTCGTTAGCTCTGTAGGTTTCTAGTAACTTGTAAATAAAATTGTTCATGTTATGAGACATGTGAGCCCATGTGCTTGTAAGAAGATCTGGTGGTGAGGGTGCTGTCATACTCAAGTTCCCAAATCATCTGGAGGCAGGAAGCAAGAGGGTTTAGAGGATCCCAAAGTATACTCAAAATCTCTGAATGGGGATGGTACCTCTGGCAGGTTTTTGCTACATTTATTATTAGTTTTCTTCCCAGAGACACATAGGTACACCGAGTCTGGCTTCCTCCTCCTGTTATTTTTACTTCTTAATCCCACTAAATATCCCTGAATTGCTAGAAATGCTGTCAGTACTTCCTTCAAACTCTCCCCAAAATGTAATCGACTACTTTCCCCTTCTCTACAGTGGAGCTAATAATTTTGACAGCCAACCAAAGTGACTGATCTGTGTCTATAGTCTTACACTCAGGGGCATATTTGGGCTGTGGATCTCAAAGGATATAAACATCTTTACAAATTCAAACCAAATGGGCTACTATGTTTTTAATCTGAACAAATAACAAACATTTCTGTATTTGAAATAGGACAGAAAGAGGCTCTTACATGAAACTGTAAATCTTACTTTCCCTTTTAAGTTAATATAGGACTTGCAAGTTGACTTCTTTGTGTCAATTTTGTGCATTAAAATTGCTTCAAAGGCTTTTCCTTTTACCACCTTATTTCCCTTATTTTCCATCTTGCTCCCTTCACCCCCTCCCCAATTTAAGAAAACAAAAGCAGAACAAAACAAAATCCTTGTAACATATAAGCACAGTTAAGGGGAAAAAGTCTTACCATTGACTATTTCTGAAGAGATGACTGATTTTGAGTCGATCTCCTTCCCAGATTAGCTATCGGGCTATAAGGCAAACTTGTCCTGCTGCCCAAGAGTAGGCCTTTGCGTTTATCCCTCCTGAATGTAATCTTATTAGACTCAGTCCAATGCTTGAGCCAAATCCTGCCCTCCTCTCCACTCTCCCCTCCATCCCCATAAGTACCTTCTGAGTATTTTAGAAGATGGGAATAAAACTCCATTCCTTAGTCTTCCCAACTTGGGACATGTCTCCAAAAACTCTCTCTACATTATCCCTCTACTTACAAAGTCTTAGCGCCTAAATGGAAAGGAAACAGGTCAGATAGATTGCTTACCTCCTTAGCCTTTAAACTGGGTTTAAACTGGGTTGATTCCTTCAACCCAGAAAAGGCTTCAGGAAAAAGCTTTAGAAAACACTTCAAGGTGTTGGAGATGATCCAGTGAAGGGGGCTGTGGAGAGAACCAGGAGAGAGCAGTACCAGGGAAAGTAAGGAAGATATTTTTCCAAAGTACTTTCAAAGGACAGGAAACGGTGTTAAAAGGAAGAAATGAGAACTGAGCAAAAGCACTGAAATTTAGCAATCCCAGCAAACTCGGTCAGCAAACATTCGCTATGCAATAATTTTTATAAAGGAAAGCCAAACACACAACTGCTGCACAACCTTGATTTGGGGAAAGCATTTAAAAATTGAGAGAAAAGCTAGGTAGGATCCCCTAGCCTAATCTACAGGGGAAGTTGACTGAGAGATTTAGGAAACAGGAAATTCTAAAGACACAAACATAATTACTTTGATGAAGAAAAAAATTAGGGTTTGATTTTTAAAACACAATGTAGCTAAAGAGTGGATGGAGATCTAAGGAAAAAGAGGAAGCCAGAAAGTGATTGAATACCAGGTTATGATGGCAAATGGAGCAAGGGAATGGACACTGATCTCGGCCCTCTGATTCCGACTCACTGGACTGATTTAAGTATATGGATTGGGTATCAGGAGACTGGTTTCAAATCTCTGATCTCACCTGTGTGACAAGTCATTTCATTCTCTGAGCTTCGGTCTCCTTACTTATCAAATGGAGTAGGTGACATACAAAGTCTCCCCAAGCTCTTGTGACCTTTTAATCTGGTGGCTCCCTCAGAATAAATAGGATATGACAGAATAATCCCCCTTCCCCTCAAGACTCAGGGCTTCCTAGGCTACAGCCATGGGGACACAATCTATGGCCCATCCATGGATCTCTCTACTTACAAATCATCAAAATTTGCCTCACCTCAGGGTGGTGTCCCTGAGGGTCCAGGACTACCAGTGATCCTGAATGATTTTAAGGCCAAAAGCTTTAGGATGAATGGACCAGATAGGGCAATACCAGATCAGGCCAGCAGGTGGTAACATCATCCCATTGTGGAAGCCCATCAACCCTATTCTATTTGGTGATGAACTTGACCCCCTGAGGAGCTGTTGGTGGTGGCAGGCAGCTCAGCAACAAGACAATGCAAAGGGGTTCAGTGGAGAAAGCTCGCCCAGTCCAAGTGACTTTGTCACTAGGGAGGAACACTGAAGGAAATCCAACTTAATTCTTCAGATCAAGCAGAGAATCATGGGTCTGAAAGGGACTTCTTGAGAAGCTGCATAGAGCTGAGGTGTTAAACTCACCACCCGCAACACTTCTGAATAAGAGCCAAATTAAGATTCAAATGAAACAAGAAACCGTGAGCTGAAATAACTAAAAATACAGCCAAACATAGATATTAGATTTTGCAGCTTGCATTATATCATTGCTCTGGATCAGGGCTTCTCAAATTATTTCCACTTGCCTTTTTCCCTCCAGAAATTTCTCCATGACCCCAGCTACAGGGGTATATAACCAAACTTTTACTATATGAACCAAACTTTTACTGATGACAAATCATAATTTCACGACCCTCACATTCAATTACATGACCCCATATGGGTCGCAACCCACATTTGAAGAAGCACCTTCCTCATTTTACAGCTGAGGAAACTGAGACCCAGGAAAGTTTTGACTTAGGTCAATCAGAGGTGGAATTTGAAACCAGATCCCATGATTCCAAGATCACAGCTCTTTCCATTCAATTTATTGCTGTATTCAGGATGCCTGGGTTTATACTGGAGCATGCTATAGAAAAAACAGGAAAAACTTGGGGGAAGTTTCTACTCTTAGGGGGAGTGTTTTGATGACATTTGGTATTTTCTAAGAGCCATGGAAATATCAACCAGTGGGTCCATGGCACAGAACCCTAGAACAACTACAAAAAGAAATTGAGCTCAGCATAGTGGAAAGAGCATTGAGCTGAGAGTCAACCACCAAGCAGAAGACCAAGCTCATTATGTGTTTGTTGACTTGGGCAAAGTGATGTGGTATTATAATTAGAGCAATAGATTGGGAGTCAGGACAGCTTGAGTTCAAATCCTCCTACCTCTGATACTGTGTGATCCTGACCAATTCACTTAGTCTCCCTGGGCTTTTGGGTTCTCATCTTTAAAATGAGGGGATTGGGCTTGAGGTGTTCAATGCTTTAAATCTATGATTCATTGGGTTAGGAGTCAGTAGACCAGAGTTCTAACCTACCTAAAACTAAGTGGCAGCATAACTTTATCAAGATACTTTATAACTCAATGAGCCTCAGGGTTCCATCCATCCATCCATCCAGCCAGCCAGCCAGCCAGCCAGCCAGCCAGTTACCAAGCATTTCTTAAACACCTACCAGATGCTAATCATCATGTTAGGTGCTTGGAATACAAAAACAAAAATGAAACAGTTCCTGACCCCAAAGAGCTTCCATTGTGCTGACTGTACAATTTGTAATCATAATAATAATAGCTACTATTTAGGTAGCTCTTTGAGGTTTGGAAAGCACTTCACAAATAGTACCTCATTCATACAATTCATAGGTGCTATTATTATTCCCATTTTACAGATGAAGAAACTAGACAGAGGTTAAGTAATATAATCAGAGTCACACAGTCACTACCTGTGACCAAGTTTAAACTCTAGGTCGAGTACTCTATCTGCTGTTGAGCAGATGGCTAAAACTGTTGTTGTTCAGCTGCCTTAATTGCGTCTCATTCTTTGTGATCCCATTTGGAGTTTCCTTTGGCAAAGATACTGGAGTGGTTGACCACTTCCTTCTCGAGCTCCTTTTACAGATAAGGAAACTGAGGCAAACAGGATAAAGTGCCTTGCCCAGGGTCACCCAGCTAGTAAGTGTCTATGGTAATTTGAACTCAGGTCCTCCTGTCTTCAGACTAGGTATTCTATGTACTGTACCACCCAGCATTTATGTAGTTTAAATGAACTCAAAATAACCACTCTACTGAATCCCCTAAAATGAAGAGGTTGAACTAGATGAGCTTTGAGATGGTTTTTGGCTCTCAAATGTTATATCTCTCACTAGGGAGCCAGTAACTAATCACAGCAGTAGCATTTTGGTATTTTCTTGAGTTTATCAATGAAACCTTTCATGAAGTGAGGGACTGTAGTTTTCACCTGACCCACCAGAGGGCAGGAGTCACTCATGCTAGAAACCAGTTCCATTGCTCGATATAAGTGCCTTAAGAGTTTTTGTTGCTGTTTTCAGTCATGTCTGACTTTTGGTGACCTCATTTGGGGTTTTCTTGGCAGAGACATTTGAAGTGGTTTGCCATTCCTTCTTAAGCATTTTACAAATAAGGAAACTGAGGCAAACAGGGTTAGGTGACACACAATTAAGTGTCCTAGGTCAGATTTGAACTCAAGGAAAACAAGATTTCCTCAATCCAGGATTTCCAACTGCACCAACTAGTTGCCCAGTTTTAGAGACCTAAGGAACCTCAAAAGTTATCTGGCTCAACTCACTTATTCTATAGATGAAGAAATTAAGATCAAGACAATTGGAATGAGCTGCCCAGAGTCACACAGGTAGTAAGCAGGAGGAATGATTTGAAATTAAATCTTCCAAATCCAGCTTTCTTCCCATTGTATCATGGTGCCTCCCTAGGGAGCTACCATAGGTCCATTAGTAAATCATTTGCATATGTGCTCCTTCATCCTGCAGATGATGACAGAGAGAATATGGACAATACAGTGGACTCTAAAATGGGGCATGTGCACCTCAAGAGATATAGAACTGGAGGTTTAACCTGGAGGAAACTGAGAAGACATGAGAATTGTCTTCAAGGGGGCCGCTAGGGGGCACAGTGGATAGAGCACCAGCCCTGAAGTCAGGAGGACCTGAGTTCAAATTTGATCTTAGTCACTTAACACTCCCTAGCTGTGTGACTCTGGGCAAGTCACTTAACCTCAATTGTCTAAGCAAAAAACAAACAAACAAACAAACAAAAAGAGAATTGTCTTTAAATATTTAAGGAGCTATCTTATGGAACAGATGATTTTTAACTTGAAGAAGACTTAAGGGGGACTATAAAAATATAACAGACTTTCCAGCATAATGTTAAAATATTGTGTTTGATTCCCAAAAGTAGACCAAGGAGCAATGGATGAGAGCTGTGAAGAAACCCAGTGTAAGGACAAATATAAATAATAAGAGCTATCCCAAAGTAGAATGTGCTGATGGGCTTCCCCTCAGTGGAGGTCTTTAAACAAAGCATGGATGACTTTCTGTTAAATACTTATGTAATGTAGAGGGGATTTTTGTTCAAGCATGGGTTGGTCTGGATGGTTTCTGAGGTCCCTTCTAACTGGACAGTCTGTGAAATGTCCCAGGAATAGAGAGATGCTTTATACCTTGACTCCCTGGATCCTCACCCATTAGATTATTTGCATTACACCAGCCCTAAATCGGATCCAAACTTTGACTTTGTCATCCAATAAAAAAAGAAATTAATCATTTTATGGATAAGCACATTTTCCTCATTTCCACCTAAACCAATGACGATGTGTAAATCCTATTCCAAATCCTATATACTAGACAAATTTCAAGGACTCTGGAGCTCAAATGGAGCACCTGCCACAGTGCTTTGAAGTAAGGCATCCTGAAGGAGAGGCAGGAAGGGGCATACTTCCTGGCAAGTCAAACTACCACCTCCCATCAGATATCCAGTTGGAATAATCCAGAAAGGACTCTGCACCCAAGAGCCTTGGGAATGGCAATGTCCTCAAGGTCACTGTCTTAATGCCCATCACAGCCTGATAGCCAGCATGATCACTGCACACAGCCAGAGAAATGATCACTGCAAAGAAGGGACCTTCCCTTTCACTACCACTAACATCAACTGCTGACCACTGCTGTTGTCTTTTCCTTTTGTATCCTGGGGGCTTGGCTATGTACTTTACATATAGTAAACACTTAGGTGCTTTCTTTTCTCTTTCCCCCTCCTTTCTCTTTTTCTTTCTTCCTCTCTTCCTTATTCCCCTTTTCTCTCTTCTTTCCTTCCTTTTCTTTCTTTCTTCCTTTTCTTTCTTTCATCCCTTTCTTTTTCTCTCCTTTTGTCTTCCCTTTCTCTTTTTTCTCTCTCCTTTCTTCTTCCCTTCCTTCCTTCCTTCCTTCCTTCCTTCCTTCCTTCCTTCCTTCCTTCCTCTCTCCCTCTCTTTCTTTTTTCTCTCTCTTTTCTTTCCCCCTTTGTATTTCCTGTTTCTCTTTTCTTCTTCCCTTTCTGTCTTCCTTCCTTCCTTCTTCCTCCATATCTTCCCTCTCTCCTCCTCCTCTTTTTCTCCTCCTTATTTCCTCTTCTTCTCCTCCTCCCTTTTTTCTTCTTTCCTCCTCCCTTCCTTCTTTCCCCCTTCCCTCCCCTCCCCTTTCTCTCTCTCTGTGTCTCTCTATGTCTCTCTCTGTCTGTCTCTGTCTCTGTCTCTCTCTGTGTGTCATATGGCTTCAGATACTTATCAGCTTAGTTAATCTACTAGAGAAAGAAATGGGAAAGCACTCCAGTATCTCTGCCAAAAAAATCAATGGACAGTACAATCCATGGGATCATGAAGAGTTGAATGTAACTGAACTACTAAACATCACCACCTGTACCACTCAATCCTACACATGGTTTCCAGCTTCTGTACTTTCTTCTCAGCTATAATCCTCGAGTTGGGAGAGTTGGGAGGGAGAAGTGAGAGGGGGAAGGAAACACCTCAGAACACACTGTCAGTGGAACATGGATCTGATTATCTTCAAATGCAGCTTTTTCAAACAATCTCTTTTACCTAGTCTCAATTGGCCTCAGCTTCATGTACATACACATGTGAACGTCAATTTTTCTGAACTTTCTTGTATCTCCCTCAGGACATGAACAGAGAAGACAAACTCTCTGCTGTTGATTTCCACAGTAGGAAATGGCAGAAAACAACCATATCCATTTTCTACTCACTTAAATAAATCTTGTACAAGAGATAGATGTAGATCAAGGGCCAGGTCTCCATGATACCAACCATCTGGATAAGAAGTGAAAACAGATACCTAAGCGTTTCCAAACATTCTATCACTTAGTCAAATATATATTATGGAAACAGAAATAGTGAATTTTGTTTTTTTCCCTTTTTAAATGATCCTTTATTGAATATAATTTTATTGCCTTGTAGTCAATGAAGGATGTTATTTAATATTTGTTTTTCTGTATTTGTTTCTAAGGACTTTATGCCCAAATACGTGGTCAGTTTTTGTAAAGGTGACATATAAAGATATGTATACTCCTTTCTCTTCCCATTCAATAATCAGAAATTTATTATATTTAACTTTTAAAATATTCTACATATGCCATTAACTTCCTTCTTGTTCATTTTTGTTAGATTTATCTAGATCCAAAAGGAGTACATTGGGGTCCCCCACTATTATAGCAAAACTAGTGAATTTTGGAATGAGTGACCTTGAGGTATTGTTGAAAGAGAATTGGACATGAAATCAGAAAGATATGATTCAAATATTACTTCAAATATGTACTGGTTGTGTGACCTTAGGCAACCTCTTAACCCAGGATCTAAGCATTTAATGAATTATTGTTTCCTTCTTTCCTTTCTCTTTGTGTCTCAACTTTTTATATATAAAATGGGGCTCAAGCACCCCATTTTGTTAGATGGCTGGGGCTGCCAAGCCAGATGAAAGGAAGTATGAGATAGACATCAATTTGAACTTGGACATTGAGAGACTTGTACTGAAGATTGTTGTATTTAACATAGCCTCACTGTAACAGCCTTAAGGAGAAAGAAATGCTGTCTCCAGCACTGGATGCTCATCAGTTCTTCTCCTGGCTCATAGCACCAGAAGGAAGAGCAGACATGTTTTTTTTGCTTCCCCCCAACCCCTGTCACTTCAAAGCCCAAGCTCTACCCTATTCAGTCAGTGGTCTCTAGTCCAGATGAGGTTCACTCCATCCAGATAGATCGATCATTCCTTGTACATGGAAGGGGCTGGTCACCTGCCTGCTAACACTTAGTCTTCCTTTATTTGCCAACCTCCAATTTAGCTTTAGGGGCTTCATTTCCAAGAGATGGCCTCTCTTCCCAGTTCTTCAGCCTCCTCAATTCCCTTGATCTGTACATTTTCCTCAACTATTGAAACTGATAAAATTTGGGGGCAAGTAAAATGCTAGGAGGTCTTAATTTACTCTTTCAGTTCTAGTGGGGACCTTTTCTACTGAAGATAGATAAGTATGTTGAGAGTCCACTCTCTTCCCCACCCCCTTCCTCTTCCAGACACCAAATTACCCATTAGAGAGGGAGAACATGCTCATTCTATTATTCAGCACTCATTGTGTGTTTTATTAAGGACCAGGCAAATCACATAAGCCTTTAAATCTCATTTTCTTCACATGTGCAATAAGGGGCTTAGACTCACTGACTCCAAGATTCTTCTCGGCTATAAATCTATGATCCTATGAATATTTTTGTTTTCTCCTTGTCAATTGACAGGAAGAATCAAAAATTGGAAAAAGACTTACCATATCAAAATGTCTGAACTTCAAACTTTAGAAATTGGCTATTTGTGTTATAAAATTATCTAGTGCTTTAAATAACAATAATCTGAGACATTAGTAATTTAATGTTTACTGTGAACCTGACATGCAATATTTCATTTAGCTAAATCTCTTAATCCATTTGAAATAGGATTCCACTTGCACAACTATTTGGGCGCATTTTTATTGCACAAAGAGAGGAGACACCTGTATTTTTCTTTTTTCATTGCCTTAAAAAAAAGTAGCCCAAGTGATGGGGCCTAGATCTTCGATCTAGACTTTGATCTAAAGTTATATCTGCATAATGCTAACTATCTGGGTGAAAACTTCAAAAAAAAAAAAAAAGAGGCGAATCTCTGTATATTTGCAAACGTTTTATTATACAGTCAAACATATACCAGATAGATGAAATATAAATTTTGGAAGTTAATACTTTACTTTTTTATTAGATAATTATCTGATTTCTCTCTCTCTCTGTATATCTATATTTATATGTAAATATAAAATCTCCATGACATTTGAAGTCATATACAGATTTGTGGATATGAGAAGCAATATGCTATAATGAATAAAAACTCTGAATTAGTAACAAGGAAGACTCAAATTCCAATCCATTATCCAAAACATACTAGCTATTTGACATTGGGCAAATCACTTAATTTCTTTGTGTCTCAGTTTCCTTATCTGTAAAGGAGAGTGTTAGATTTGATGGCCTCTAAGAAATCTTCCAGGGCAAAACTATGATCCTCTAAGGCTATGATCTCATACTCTAGCTTTTAAAGTCCTAGTGATTCATGGGGAAAGAAAACATACCAAAGAAATCACCTTTTCTTTACTATTGCAAAATACCCCAAGGAGGTCAATGAGAGAAACAAAGACTGTCTCTATAAAAAGACTTAAAGCAGCTTTCTTTGGGGTAGAAAATTCTTAGATTAAAATAAATGGGGCTGGCCACACAAATTGTAATTTATGATGCTAATGGAATATCATAAGAAATAATGAATATGAGGATTTCAGGGAAACATGGAAGAACATGGATAAAGTACTGAAGAGTAAAGAAAGCAGAACCAAGATAAAAATATGATGACGATAATGATTATAATGACAATGATAACACTAAAAAGCAATTGAATTGTGATGAACAATTTTGATTCTGGAGAACTGATAACAGCAACAATAATAACAGTTGACATTTATGCAATCCTTTCAGTTGTACAAATCACACACATATCTCATTTGATAAGGAAACTCATGTTCTTTTTCTCAATAGAGAGGTGGAGACTACCAGGAGGAAATGAGATCTAGGATGTAAGACCCGAGTGTTATGTCATTTACCAGTTCTTATTTTTCTTTTTGCCATTGTGTATTAAAAGAAAAGGTAAAGAAGTTGGTTAATGAAAAATTGTTATGATACAAAAACAAGACAACAATAAAACTATTTTTTAAAAAAAGGAAAAAGAAATGTCTCTCCAGTCGGGATCATTATTGGTTGCAATATGAGCAGTGGTCTTCCCAGTTGGGATCATTATTGGATGCAATATGAGCAGTGGTCTTATCAATGACACACAGTGAAAGAACATCCAGATAAAGAATACTCTTAGGTCTGTTTATTCCATGGGGATTCAAACAACAAGATATAAAAATCAGAATACCTCTGAATACACTTCTTCTTGTTAAAAGCCCTGAGGAAATTTCCAGTGATTTCTTTCCTAGAACATAATACTTCCTTGAGTTTCTGACAAAAAGCTAGGGTTTTTTTTTCCCTTTCCTTCAAACCTTTTAAAATTTTTTTTAAAGAAGTATTTTATTTTTCCCAATTATACATAAAAACAATTATTAACATATATTGAATTTTTTTAAGTTCTGAGTTCTAAATTCTGTTCTTCCCCCCTCCTCAAGAAGGTAAGCAATCCAATAAAAGTTATACCTGTGCAATCACGTAAAAATTTTTCATGGTAATCACTTTGCCTTCCATCCTTTCTAAAACTCATGCCCCTTTTCCCTCAGAAATGAAGGTACAAATAATGGATGTTCAAAGCTTTTATTTATACTAATGTTTAGGTTAATTGTAGACATGGAAATTTTTAAACATTTTGAAAAGACAAAGAATAGATAAGGCTCTAGTTTTATCATTATAGGTGTGTGCTTAGGAATTATCCAACATTTAAAATATAAGTCAAAGTTAAGTGATCAGTTTTTATACATTTATAGAATACTATCAGCTACTACTTTAGTGAAAATCCTAGAAAAAAAATTAGTCCAGCAAGTTGAGCCTCAGTTTCCTCATCTGTAAAGGAAGATGATTAGACTCAAGGTGTCTAAGGCTTTTCTCACTCTAAATCCATTCTCCTAAACAGGGGTATTTGCCTCTGGGAAATTTGGCAGGTGTGGACACAAAAAGAAGGTGACTATAGAGAAAGGGATCAATTCTCTGAAATTTTTTTGACCTAATGGGAGAATTAGGACGAGGGGATAGAACTATCTTCTCTAAGGGGAGAGTTGTTAGGGAAGATGGCACTTATTCAGATATGCCCATTGTGAAGAAGAGAAAACATTGCCCATTAAAAAGGAAGCCCCAAAGTGACCATGAATACCTGTTTTCATCTGATACTTTTTTGCATTTTTATTTTTTATGTGTTTAAATTTTGATCCCCTTCAGCCCACCTCTGTGATCCCCATGAGACTATAAGTATTGTCTCATCTCTTACTTGTCTCTCCTACAGCACCTCATACTGAACTGACCACATAGCAAATACAGGGAATCAAAAAGTAGACTGAATGAATGAAATAAGCAAAGTTCAGTGTTCTCTGGTGGGAAATAAAGGCAAACTTTTGGATAACGGAGATCAGAGTTGTGGAAGTTTAGATTGCTCTTTAAGGTGGTCTCGAGGGGATTTTTTGGTGCTTTTCTTTTTTTCTGAGGCAATTGGGTTTAAGTGACATAACTAGGAAGTATTAAGTATCTGAGGTCAAATTTGAACTCAGGTCCGACTTCAGGGCTGGTGCTTTCTCCACTGCGCCACCTAGCTGCCTCTCTTTGTTGCGCTCTTAAGTCAAGGTTGTTCAACATCATGATAAAGAAGGAAACCACTGAAAATGGAGTCATTTACGTTATCCGCGTAGAGCCCATTCTGCTCTCCATCCCCGTACACCTGGAGCCAGACCTCCTCCCCAGACTCCAGGTACAGTAGGACAGAGCCTGAAGCTTGGTCAACATTTTTTTCCTGGAATTGGTCATAGGTGAAGATGGCCGCCTTGTCCTTCTTGAAGAGGCTGACCTTCACATCCTTCATATACACCGTGATGTGGTAGGAGAAAAAGTACAAGCCTGGGAAGTTACAGCGGAACTTGCCAGTGGTGACGTCATAGTGGTTCTGCTCATTGTAGAAAATCTTGGTGAAGCGGATGGGGACATTGGGAACTGGGGCTCGGGTGGCCAGCCCCACGCTGAAGGCTGAGCGGTACTTGTAGGCTGCCTCTCCCGGCTCTCCTTTCTTCCCTGGAAGTCCAGGAAATCCCCTGGGACCTTCAACTCCTGGAACACCTATTTCACCAGTGTCGCCCTTGGGACCCAGCAGACCTGTTGTATAAGAGACCATCGTCAGCCCCGGGGAACTGAGCGTTTCTTAATCTGATTCTGACCAACAGAACTCCGATCCCGTCAGGACCCGCGGCCTCTCGGCCCATCATGGCAGAGCGAGCCGGCAGCAGATGAACCTTAAGGGAGAGACAGCCCATGTCTCTTTCATAGTATCTAGTAGGTTTTCCGTTAACAATTGCTCATTACTAATTTCTCTAGCCTCATAAACTAGCAGGTAAAAGCCCAGAGAGGTATCTCTTATTCTGGCCAGATTGGTCTCTACACTCCCTCCATCTCCTTGACTTAAAAGAGCACCAAAGAATCCCCTTAAAAGGCAATCTAAACGTCCACCCCTCTGATCTCCATTATCCAGGAGGTGAACATGGATTCTCATCTCATCTCCTCCGCCCACAACCTTTTCCCTACATCTCTCGTTAGTTCGTGGCCGTCTTCCTACACAAATTACATTGTATTTACTTATGTGGACATATTGTATTTCTTAGCATAATGTATACTCCTCCGAGGTTTTCTTCCTATATTTGTATCACCGGGGTCCAATACTAGGATGTAGTAGACAAAATAAATGCTTGCCATTAAATTTGCTACCCCAGTCATTCAATTGACAAACATTTGTTAAACTTAGCCTGGATACTAGGGAGATACGAAGCTGGGCCAGGATCGGACATGTTTCGGTCAGGGTCAAAGGATTCCTCCCCAAGAGGGTAACCCATTGATGGCAAGCATCTTGGTACTTCGTTAGGGTGGCCCTCAGAAAGCAGACCCAGTCCGATCCCAGGACTAAACGCAAAGCTTTTCCGGCAAGGGAAGATCCGCACAAATCATGGCAGGGTGAAGTAAACAATACACGCAATGCCTACCATAACGTAAATGAAAACAACTCTAAGAGATCCCTGAACAATCTTAGTTCCAGGGGATAGATTTAGAATTTAGAATTAAAAGGGATCTCAGTGGCTGTCTAGTTCAATCAAGGTACTGAGAGATTTGCCCAAGAGCCTACAAGTAATGAGCATCAAAAGCAGAATTCGAATGCAGTTCTTGTGATTTCAGAGTCAGGATTCTTTCTTCTAGGATGTATTGCCTCCAGAAAAGCTTGATAGAGGTGGGAGATGGGGAATCCTAGGGTTGAGGAGTGTTTTACATATTGTCAGATATAATCTCTTTGTTGACCGATTTTCTTTAATGATTTTTCTTTGTTAATAAGGGAGTTTAATAGGGCAAAGGGGATGAGATAATAGGAAATGACTAATTTTAAAAATCTATTTAAAAAAAGAAAAAAAACCCAGCTCATTGAGGGGACCCAGATAGATAAAGAGTTCCTAAGAATGAATGGAAGGCTGGACAAATAGCAATGAGTCAGCTGAGAATACACATCACCAATTTATAGTGGGAGAATTCTGTTTAATTGGGTAACTTTCCACCAAGCTTAGCAACTCATGACACTCATTTCCCTTCCATTGTTTATGATCTCTTTTATTCATGCTTACACGATTACATACTCCCTGTTATTATTGTCTAATCGTTTGATGTGTCTTATTTTTTACTCCTAGCAACCAGCATTGGGCTGGCTAGAGAGCAAAACCATTGCCTGGACTTGAGTGAAATGGAATGGAATCAATAGATAGATTGGAAAAGAGACAGAGGATGTCCCCATTGTTGGGGTGGGAGGAGGGGAGGGGATATTCAGAGTGATTGTCAAATTTGGGTCCCATTACAAACTCTCCAGACTTTTCTATTTTCTTAACAGCAGCTTTTGGAGCCTAGAGATACCTCCACCCTTCTGATCCCTTCTTCTGATTGGTGACTTCCTGCCCAAGACCATCATTTCATGAAGTGTCCAAAACATCAGTGTTCACACTGGACCCTCCCACCTTTTTGCAGCTTTCTTTTGTATGATGTTTTACTTTTTTAGAATATAAGTTCTTTGAAGTTAGGGAAGAAGAAAAAAGAAAAAGAAGGAGGAGGAGGAAGAAGAAGAAGAAAAAGAAGAAAGGAGGAGGAAAGAAGAACAACAAGAAGAGAGAGAAAGAAAGAAGAAAGAAGGGAGGTATGGAGGAAAGAAAGAAAAAGGGAAAGAAAAAAGAAAGAAAGAAAAAAAGGGAGGGAGGGAGGAAAGAAGGAAAAAAGGAAAGAAAAAAAGAAAGGAAGAAAGGAAAAGGAAGGAAGAAAGGAAAGAAAGAAAAAAGGAAGGAAGGAGTAATAAAGCACTGTCTTTTTTGCTTATATTTGTGTCACTAGGACTCATTATAGAACCTGGCACATTTACTAATGCTCTACCTACTATGGGTTATATAAGATGGACTGAAATTGTAGTAACTTTCCCCATAACATTTGTTGTTCAGTTGTGTCAATCTCTTTGTGCCCTTATTTGGGATTTTTGTGACAAAGATACCAGAATGGCTCACCATTTCTTTCTCCATCTCATTTTGCAGATGAAGAAACTGAGGCAAACAGGGTAAAATGCCCAGCTAGTCAATATCTAGGCCATATTTGAGCTCAGGAAGATGAGTCTTCCAGACTATCGGCTTGATGCTCTATCTACTCAGCCCCTCTTTAAGATTACCCACCATCCACTCTCTCTATCTTAGAGGTATCTCATTAGAATTACTTGAAAGCCCAAGATGTTTTTGCCTTTTTTTTTTAATCTTTTGCTAGGTTACTGCACAATGCCTGGCACTTAGTAAGTGCATAATAAATGCTTTTTGCTTGGTATTTCTCCCAGTAGAAAGGAAGCTCCTTGAAGGGAGCCCTTGTCTTTATAGCCCCAGTGCCTAGCCTAATAAATGTTGGTTCTCAGTCTAAATTGCAACTGTATGGTTTGCTACAGTGTTCACAGTGATAATCCACTTAACTTTATCCATGACCTGACACCCATCTCTTAGTCTTCATGCATAGTCTTTACCCAGAAAACCCAGGAAAAGATATGCCCTTTGAGCTCACCTGCATCTCCTTTCTCTCCCTTTTCACCATTGATGCCGTCTCTCCCATCCCGGCCTGGAGCCCCATTGTAGCCAGGGTGGCCTGGGGCACCCCCCATCCAGTTGGTGCAAGCTCCCTTGGGTGGTAAAGGTTGCAAATCCTCCGTGGAGCTGGTCAGCTCCGAGCAGTGACACAAGACAGCCAGCAGCAACACCCACAGCATGGTCCATGGTGCCATCGTGAACCCTAGAATTCACATCCATAGCATCAGTCTTTTGAGGAGATAGGTGGCAAGTAGGGGGCTGATCGCATCTATGCAGGAGGCATCTGCAGGTCTTTTTATAATCCTGACATCTCGGGAATCAGTCCAAATTTTCCCCCCTACCTGTGTGACCCAGATTTCTTTTCTTTTCTTTTTTTTTCTTTTTTAATTTTTTTATTAAAGCTTTTTATTTGCAAAACACATGCATGGGTAATTTTTCAGCATTGACCCCTGCAAAGCCTTTAGATCTCTTTTCTTCTTTAGTTAGTCTTCCCAGGTAACCCTGCATTTTTCTTTCTGATCTCCTACAATTTAGACCAAAGTTTCTTAAACAGTTTAAGACCCATATGAAGTTTCTTAATTGTATATGGCGTTTGTGAAATTATGATTTATCACCAATAAATGTTTGATTTGCATGATTTTATATACCTATATGTGTGGGATGGTGTAAAAATGTTGAGGTGAAAAGGAGTTAAAAGTGGAAAAAGCTTAAGAAGCCCTGATTTAACTATTGATCAGAGAAATGCAAATTAAGACAACTCTGAGGTACCACTACACACCTGTCAGATTGGCTAAAATGACAGGAAAAGATAATGACAGGAAAAGATAAAGACAGGTGTTGGAAGGGATGTGGGAAGACTGGGACACTGATGCATTGTTGGTGGAACTGTGAATGGATCCAGCCATTCTGGAGAGCAATTTGGAGCTATGCTCAAAAAGTTACCAAACTGTGCATACCCTTTGACCCAGAAGTGTTTCTATTGGGCTTATATCCCAAAGAAATCATAAAAGAAGGAAAGGGCCCCACATGTGCAAGAATGTTTGTGGCAGCCCATCAATTAGAGAGTGGCTGAATAAATTATGGTATATGAATGTTATGGAATATTATTGCTCTGTAAGAAACGACCAGCAGGACGATTTCAGAGAGGCCTGGAGGGACTTGCATGGACTGATGCTGAGTGAGGTGAGCAGAACCAGGAGATCATTATTCACGGCAACAACAGTACTATATGACCATCAATTCTGATGGACATGGCTCTCTTCAACAATGAAATGCTTCAAACCAGTTCCAATTGTTCGGTGAAGAGAGCCATATACACCCAGAGAGAGAGATGTGAAATATGGACCACAACATAATATTTCCATGCTCTCAATTGATGTTTGCTTGCACTGTATTTCCTTTATCGGATTATTCTTTCTTATAGATAATGATTTCTCCTGCACAAAAATGATGTGTGGAAATATGTATACATATATTCGATTTCTTAAGTATTCTAACATAATTATCATGTAGTGGATATCCTGCCACCTAGGGAGGGGTGGGGAGTAGGGGGGAAAAATTTGTAACAGAAAGCTTTGTAAGGGTTAATGTTGAGGAATTACCCATACATATATTTTGCAAATAAAAAGTATTAATAAAAAAATAAATTAAAAAAAGAAGCTCTGATTTAGACCAATCAAACCACACATGTAGCAGTGAATCAGACACCATCAGTTATTGTTCTCTAATTGTCTTGGGTATCAAATCTCATTTCTAAATGAGATTGAATGAGATATGAACTCCCGTGCTTTCATTTTCTCTTACACTTAGACTCAGAAATGTCTTGTTAACGCTACTTGTTAAGAAGCCATCATGTATAAAGGCATCATTTTTCAAACATATAGAAAACTGAGTCCAATTTATGGAGATAAGATAGCAGTTGATAAGTGGCTTTGAATAGGCAGTTTTCAGACAAAGTCAAGTGAAAATGCTTTAAATCACTACTGAGAGAATTGCAAATTAGAACTCTGACCTACTACTCATACCAGTCAGATTGGCTAATATGACAAAAATGGAAAATGACAAATGATGTAGGGGATGTGGGAAAATGAAAACACTAAGGTACTGTTAGTGAAGTTGTATACTGATTCAACTATTCTGGAGAGCCATTTGAAAGTATTTCCAAAGTATATAAAACCATATATACCCTTTGACCAAGCAATACTACTATTAGGTCTGTAATCCAAAGAGATAAAAAATAAAACAAAAAGGAGAAGGACCTGTGTGTCCAAAAAAAAATATTTACAGCAGCTTTTTTTAGTAGTGGCAAAGAACTGGAAATTGAGGGGATGCTCATTAATTGGGGGATGGCTGAACAAGTTGCTGTACAGGATTGTGATGGAATACCATTGTGTTATAAGAAATAAGCAACAGAAAAAATAAATATGAGCCATGTGCTCTCAGAAAAACTGGAAAGACATAAATTATGCAAAGTATAAGGAGCATAAGTAGGAGAACATTGTACTCAGTAACAGCAATATTGTGTGAAGATCTACTGTAAATAGCTTGGCTGTTCTCAACAATACAATGATCCAAGACAATTCTGAAGGATTTAGGATGAAAACTACTGTTCATCTCCAGAGAAAGAACCGCTGGAATCTAAAATCACATCGAAGAGATTCTTTACTTTTTTTTCTTGAACTGGTCTGTTTTCTTTTATAGACTCACATGGTTTTTTGCAAAGTTACACACATGTATAACCTATCTTAAGTTGTTTGTCTTCTCAATGAGAGGGAGGGAAAAATTTGGAACTCAAAATTTGAAAAAAAAAGTCTTATTAAAATTGTTTATACCTGTAATGGGGGGGGAATAAAATATTAATTTTTTTTAAAAAAGAGCCCATCATGTATCAAAGGATCATGGATCCCTGGGACACTACCCTGGAGATCTCCTACCATGTAGGTAATGAACCATTAATAAGTACTACTTGAATCTGAGCATCCAATCAGTTCTGAAGCCATCTGAATGTATTATCATCTGCTCTCTTTCTCCTCTGCAAGTACAAGATGAGATTTTATCAAAAGCTTTGCTAAAATCTAGGTCAATTATACCCATAGCATTCACCTCATCTGTGACTTCAGTATTACTATGGGTGGAAAATGTGATTATTCTAGCATGACCTATTCTTTTCTTCATTCTTTCAAATGAAATGTATTTCATTTGTCCAAATACATAAAAAGATAGTTTTCAGAATTCATCTTTGTAAGACATTCTGCTCCAAATTTTCCTCCCTACCTTCCTCACCTCTCCTCTCCCAAGGCAGCAAGCAATCTAAGTTAAATACGTGCAATCCTTTTAAACAAATATTCCACATCTGTCATGTTGTACAAGAAAAATCAGATCAAAAGGGAAAAACCAAGAGAGAGAAAAAATAAACAATAGATACAAAGAAGGTGAGAATACTGTACTTCAATTCACATGCAGTCTCCATAGTTCTCTGCCAGGATGTGGATGGCATTTTCCATTCCAAGTCTATTGGAATTGTTTAAAATCACTGCAATACTAAGAAGAGCCAAAACCATCCCAGTCCGATCATATAGTCTTGCTGTTACAGTGTATAATGCTCTCCTAATTCTGTTCACTTCACTCAGTATCAATTCATGTAAGTGTTTCCAGACTTTTCTGAAATCAGCCTGCTCATCATTTCTTATAGAACAATAATATTCCATTACATACAAATATCTTAATTTATTCAACTATTCCCTAACTGAGGGAGAATTTCCAGGCTCAATTTCCACTCAATTTCCTCTTTCTTGCCTCTACAAAAAGGGCTGCTACAAACATTTTTGCAAATAAAAGTCCTTTTTCCTCTTTTATGATATCTTTGGGGGATAGACCTAGCAGAGACACTAATGGATCAATGGGTATAGCATGGCTTTTTTTTTATGCTGAGGCAATTGGGGTTAAGTGACTTGCCTAGGGTCACACAGCTAGGAAGTGTTAAGTGTTTGAGGCAAGATTTGAACTCAGATCCTCCTGACTTCAGGGCTGGTTCGCTATCCACTGCACCACCTAGCTGCCCCAGCATGGCTTATTCTTGATAAAATAACACTGGCTTTTTGTAATCACCATTTCCTTCTCTGGATGTTCAGAGTATCTCTCTAGTGATTCATTCTAGAATTTCTCCCAAAATCAAAATTAAATTCACTCATCTATCCTTGGCTAAGTGTTCTTTTTCCTTTTTTGGATTATCTTCCCTTATCCTATCTTGTGGGATCTCTACTATTTTCTATGATTTTTCAGGAATTACTGGTAGTATTTGACAATCACATTTTTCTGGAAGGTAGCTCCTTGGTTCTGGTGACTTAAGGACAATCAACAAGGACCAGTAGGTACTCATTAGCATCTCTTTCCTTATCTTAGATCCTGACTCTTGTTAGTAGTTTATGTTCTGTCATTTTGTGTTAAAGGTAATTCTTTTTTATGATAAATGTTTATCGCCTGCTTTGAAACTTAAAGAGAAAAAGAGAATCTGTAATAACATCAGATTGTCAGATTTTTTTTTCTTAAAAAAAATCAGACACAAAAAGATCTTCATAGGAAAGAAAGCTTTTTTATCTAACAAGCATAGAGTCAAAGTCCAAATGAAGGCGATAACTCCATCCAAATCCTCCCAAATATGAAGCAAAATCTTAAGCAGCTAAGGTAATTCTTTTTTGCAAAAAAAGAAATTTAGTAACACTACTTTCTTTCTGTTTTTATTTTTCCCTCCACCCAGAACAAAGGGTTTTTCCTTTCTTTTTCCCCTCTCTTTTTGCCTTTTATAGATTAGAGAAAACCCAAACAGGTTTTGTTTTGTTTTGTTGATTAATCTCTCTCTCAGGCTCCAGATTAGGCTAGAAACTGGAATTAAGACCCTGCTCTGTTTCTGGGTCTGATTCATACTGCTCCTGCTGCTGCTCCTTTTCAATTTGCTCCTGTATTCATCAGCCCATCCTTTCCCTTGTCCACCCTGGATCTGTGACCTATAATTGTGTAGTGAGCAATAAGACTGCCAGTTCATACCTTTGGAATTGGGATGCTCTGGCCTGGATCTGGGGGTGCCTGGGTATGGGCCTGGGACCTCCTCTTACCCTGGTGCTCAGCTTCTCCCTGCACTGGAATACTTTCTACATGATCCTTTTCTGTCAGATCCTGTCCCTAATGTCCACAGACTTCTCCTGTCCCGCAGATGTCAAGCTGAACTAGAAAAATAACATACTTTGACTATTTCTTGTATTACCCAATAGGATTCAGTATGGTGTATTTTTTTTTTTTTGCTTTTTGCTGAGGCAATTGGGGTTAAGTGACTTGCCCAGGGTCATACAGCTAGGAAGTGTTAAGTGTGTGAGACCAGATTTGAACTCAGGACTCCTGACTTCAGGGCTGGTGCTCTATCCACTGGGCCACCTACCTGCCCCTCTGGTGTATTTTCTAGATCTGTCTGGAGAAGAGCTTGCTGTACTGAGTCTTTGTACCCCACCATCTTGATTCTGCCCTTCAAAGACACTTAATAACTTTTGAGGATAAACTAACACAGTAAATAAGGGATAGGGCCTTAGGATTTTGGTTTTCCTAACCTTCCCTTCAATAAATTTGTGATTCTCTTCCCCAGAAATATACTCAACCCTCAGAAGAGCAAACAGATAGAGATCACCCATGTGTATAATGCATGTGATCAGCATACATATATGGATGGGGCACATATAGGGAATATGTATGGCGAGTATTCTCACATGTAGGAGTAATCCAATGCTGCTCACACAGTAGGGCTGCCACTGTTTTCCAGTAATTTCTTTTTCTGCTCTTTTGACTCAGCTTTCTGCTGGGTAGGACATCTCTATGGTTCTTCACTGGTCTGTCTTCTGGACCATTTTTTGTTGCTTCTATCTTCTGGGCCCCAGCTTTAGCCTGCATCTAAAATGTTACCTACTCCCCATAACAGGAAGAGCTGACGGCTGTTTTTCATTTTTCTGATAAGCCAGAAAATAAGCGTTAGTTCTTGGAAAGGCAGGCTTTTGACAGTTAAGGACTGTATATTGTAGACCACAGTCAGCGAACTAAAGCAAAGCCATTTTCTTGCCATAAGGAGACAGGTGTGTTAGCAAATCTGTACCCCATAGACTAAGCTGTTTTAGAGCACATGGGCCAGGCAGTTAATTAGAGCTTAGAAATTTGAGTCTGTTTTTTTGTATTCACTTTCTCCTGCTAGCAGGATCAACATCTCTAACCATAGTCTATTCAGATTAGAAAATACATTTAGCAAATTTCAGGTTTTGGAAAAAACTTGGAAAGACTTACACAAACTAATGCTGAATAAAGTGAGCAGAACCAGGAGAACACTGTATACAGTAACAGTAGCATTATTGCTATTGTGCAATGATCAATTACGATCGACTTAGCTCTTCTCAGCAATATGATGATCTAAGACAAATCCAAGAGACTCATGATGGAAAATGCTATCCACATCCAGAGAAAGAACTATGAAGTCTGAATGCAGATCAAAACATTCTATTTTTGCTTTTTTTTTCTTTCTTGTGGTTTTTCCCTTTTGTTCTGAGTCTTCTTTCACAACATGACTAATGTGGAAATGTGTCTAACATGATTATACATGCATAACCTGTATCAGATTGCTTGCTGTCTTGGGGAAGGGAGAGGGAGAACACTTTAGAACTCAGAATCTTACAAAAAGGAATATTGAAAACTATCTTTGCATGTAATTGGATGGGGCAGCTAAAGAGCATAGTGGTTAGAACACTAGCTCTGACGTCAAGAAGATCTGAATCCATATTCAACAACCAACATTTAACATTTAATAGCTTCGTGAGCCTGGACAAGTCACCTAACCACAATTGCCTCATTATGTAATTGGAACAACAATACTATTAAATACAAAAAAGAAAAAAATACCCTTTCACTTTAGTCAGTTTCTAATCAGCAATCTGTACTCCTCTTCAAACTTTTTTTTTAATTGGGGGGAAAAGAAATCCATTTTAACGAATCTCCAAAGGCTTTAACCCCTGGTTCTTCTAAAGCACCATAGTTTTCCCTCTGCTCAGATTCACATATGAATGAATGAGGGAGGAGGGAAAGGCAAAAAGAAATAGTTGCTGCTACAAATCTAAATATTCTCCAGGCCAGCTGAGATGCTTTTTCTGAATTCGTGCACACAAGTGTGACTGGAGATCAACCTGTGAGTCTTGGGGTTGTCTAGGTCCTGTGGATCAAACTCTAATGCCCTTTTCCCTATCCCATTCTATTTGTGCAGTAGTCCCCTTATTATTATCACACAAGGCATAAAATAGGGAGACAAATAGAATATTATCACACATTAGATATAGAGTTGGAGAGGACCTCACAGGCCCTATATTCCAATCCTTTAATTTTACAATTAGGAAACTGGGGTTTAGAGAGATTAATCCACATAGGATGTGTGTGTGTGTGTGTGTGTGTGTGTGTGACAGGTGAGTTTGAGGTCCTCTTGTCTCCAAATTCAATAACCTTTCTTTTCACAATGTTTTCTCTATGGAAGAAGCCAGGTCTTTCTCTTATCTTCCCCATTCCATTTTAGGAAAAAAAAAATTGTGTTTACATTCCCTAAATTTCCTGCTGAATCTTTTCCCTTATTTTTTTTAATTTAATTTTTGGAGAAGCAATCAGGGTTATGTGACTTGCCTAGGATCACACAGTAAATGTAGGAAATCTGAGGTTGGATTTGCACTCAAGTTCTCCCAACTTGGCAGGTGCTCTATCCATTATGGCGCCACCTAGATGTCCCTTTCCCTTAATATTTAGCCTGTTTCTTGGACACAACACTCAGCCCTTCTTTCAAGTGTGGGTTTTTTTTTTTTTTTGCTTTTTGTTTTTAGAGATTTTGCTACTAATCACTCCAGGAAATGTTATATCAGGTCCCAAAACAACATAGATTGAAAACTGCAAGGTTTGTAGCAATTTAGCCTTCATAGCACTGTGTCCCAGGCTGGAAATTTTCCTGGCTTTCTCCTTGTTTTGCTTGCCTCGGCTCCTTTTCCCTAGTATTGTTCTCAGAGTCATCTCCAGTCCAAGATTTTTATCCAGTGTTTTCTCTCCCCTGGGTGCTTTTGGAGTTTCCTTAAAAATGCTCCTTCCTGCCCCATTACCAGTAAGTAACATCCCAATGTTCTTTCTCCCCTCACTTCCCAGCTAGTCCCCAAGTCTCCAGAGTGGCTCAAGTGGTAGAGGCAGGATGAATTGACATCTCACAGAACCTTCTACATTAAACATCCCCTTTTTCAGGTGAGAAGGTCATTTGAAGTCATTTTTCCATAGCCTCACTCTCTCTCTTTTTTTTTTTTTAAGATGAGGAAGCTGGGATCCAGAAGAATGCTTCCAGACCCCCAGCCCAATGTTCTTTTGTGCTTCAAAAACTTCCATTTTCCAGAAATGGTCCAAAAAATCTCTTAGCTCAGATTCCTATTTTATCACTTTCTGGAATGGAAACTTGTACCAACAGACATTCTGATCAAATAATAATGGTTTACTTTGCCCATATTAAGTGTGGATTTTATTTCCCCTTCAATGGTTGCATTTGCCTTACAATAGGATTTATTTTTAAAATATTGTATTGAGATGTGGCTATATGTATGCATTCATGTGTATATAAATGTGTATGATATATATATATATATATATATATATATATATGGTATGTGTGTATGTATGTACACAGCTATATCTATCTATCTACCTACCTATCCATCCATTTATCTATCTATCTATCTGCCTATCCATCAATCGATCCATCCATCCTTCTTTGGTAATCTGTTAAAACATTTGCTCTCCCAGGAGGCCATTGTAAAAATGAAAGTCTTTATATACCTGTTTGGATTAACCCACTGCAGCTCAGAACACCCAGATTCAAGAGATCCCCCAGTTTTCCTGGTGGGTGGGATTGTAGGTGTGGATCACTATGCCTGGTTGATTTTTGGTTTCATATCAGCTCATGGATCATAGAACTAAAATTGGAAGAGATCCCAGAGGCCACCTCCCCAATTCCCCCAATTCTAGATGAGGAAGCTGAGGCTGAAACAGTTGAAGTCCAAAGTAGTAGTACCTCAACAAGTCCCAAGTTTTGCTCCTAGTTCAGCAGAAAATTACAGTACTCTTTTTTTTTTTTTTTTGCTTTTTGCTGAGGCAATTGGGGTTAAGTGACTTGCCCAGGGTCACACAGCTAGGAAGTGTTAAGTGTCTGAGACCAGATTTGAACTCAGAACTTCCTGACTTAAGGGCTGGTGCTCTATCCACTGTGCTCCCTAGCTGCCTCCAGTACTCTTTTCACATTAGCAACTGCTAAGATCCTTCATCTATTTCTATGTCATGGTAGTCTCATGTAGCCTATAAACTGCCTCTTAGAATTATTAATTCATATTGGAGGGAAATGTTAAATTTCAATTAGAGGCTAATGAAGATAATGATATTTTTTTCCTTTTCAACTTCACAAACTTCTTCCCCTGAAATCTATCCACAGTATCCAGGTTAGTAACCCTTCCCCTATGCTCTCCCATATTATCGTTATTCAGTTCTAGCAAAAGCTGCAAGTCCCAGAAGCCCATAAATAATCTTACCACCAGTTTTTTTGTGTCCGATTTTCTGGCTAGTCAGTACAGAAGTGTGAAGGAAAGTACAATGGCACCACCAATCTGAGACCTCCAGGGGATGTATGACTTTGTCTTTTATACTCTTTTCCCATTGGTCTATACATTTGGAACAAGGAGCACAAATCAGCTCCCATCTCAGCATCTGGGTCTCAAACCAAGTCCTTTGGGAATCCTGGTGTAATGCTTTTGAGAAAGAGATGGTGTTGACTTAGCAAGGTTTAAGCCAACTGTAACGTCCTTCTTGGAACTGCTGTTGGGTTTTGGGTAGGACTTCTAGACCAAGTTTAGTTGGCAAGGGTTACAACCTTACAACAGGACCATGTGGTTGAGCAAGAAGAAAACATCTTTTTAGTGTTTGGTGTTTAAGGGTGAATTTTTATTTTAAGTGTTCTTTCCAAAAGAACCACAAAGCATTCATTGCACTCTGAGTGTTTCCTACAGAAGAAACCTGTTGACCTACAAATAGGCTTCAGTGAACTAAGAATAGATAAAAACCCTTGAGTTTTCCAGGCTTAAAGGAACCTGGGAATGAAGGAAGAAAGAGGACACGTATGAACCTGAATTTCTTCCTTATCTTTGATCAAATTATGATTTTGTATAATTCAATATTTCAGAGAGATTAATAATTCACCAAGTCTTTCACTGATCTCCTTTGTGTGCCTAGCTCTCTCATCTATTGTTTAGACCAGGCAGGAAGGAGACATGATCCCAAGTCTTGAGAAATTTTCAGTTTTTTCTTTGTGGTGAGGCAACGTTCCACTGGGAAGACAACTGAGAGGGTAGTCATTGGGAAATAAAATGTTTTTAAAATTAAAAAAGTTACTGTGAACTTGGTAATCATTAAACAAACAAATATTTCAATATATGAAGAAAAGGTAATATGTTTCATTTGGCTTATTTTTTAAGAAGTACATAGATAGATATATAGGTAGAGATATAGATAAAGTTTATATATAATTTAACAAAGTAGTAACCAAATTGCTCTATTTGTTTGTGTTCCCTTTTGCACTCATTTTTGTTTTCTTCTTCTATGCATTTAAAAATAGTTTATTGATGCTCTTTTGGGTGTATCTATCACAAACTACTATCCTTTGTCCTCCCATCCTCCTGAAGATGGGCTTGTTCAAGGCTCTATTCTTTGAATAGGAATAATGTGGTCTATATTCTTTTTTTCTCTAAGTATGCTCCTTTGGGATATTATCTCTAAAAGCCCCAAACTTGGGAGCCCACAAACTTGGAAACTCTTGTTCAGTATCATTTGTGAGGCCCTTTTTTTTTTCCTTTGGCTAAAATCTAGGATCATTCTCCCTAGAAAATTCAGCATCTCTCTTCCTCCGCATAATAAATATTGTTCAAAGACTCAGTGGTGAGTCTTTCTCCGCCATATGCAAATTCAAGGAATCTATCCGTGCCCTGGTTGCTACCATTAATGAATCTGGGAAAGTTCGCTCTCAGGACCTCTGCTCTTGAGTCACCTGTAAGCCTACTTCTGCCTTAGACTTCTTTAGTTTTGGGTTGTTACAAAGAGATATATTTACCGAAAAGATATAGTATAAACAGAAGCACAAACATTTTCCCCCAAAATCCAGGGTAATACCCTTCTTTATACCAGCTTGTTCTTTAGAGGAAGAGGGGTTCAAACTTAAAGGACCTTCTATGAACATTTGTCTAATAAGTTTACTTCTGAATTTGGCATAAATGTTGGATGAGCATGGGTCATACTGGGAATTTGTCTGTTAGGAAATTCATTCACTTTCTCAACTTTTTAAGATTCATGAAGCTTTGAACCTAAAAATCAGATAAGAAAAGAAGCCTGTAATCATGGTCCTGTGTGGACTTAAGTGGATAGGTTAGGGGAGGAAGCTTCTTTCTCCACTCAAAAGTTTACAATTTGCTTTTCCTTGGTCACGGAAGGTAGGTTAGTGTTTTTTGTAAGCATTCTCAATTCCTATTTAAAGACTCTTTTCCTTCACAAAGCAAATAGATCCAAGACAATGTCATGCATGCTCTCACGTCTCCATAGTGATTGCATGCTGAGCCCCACAAGGGGCCATTGACTCCTCCCATAAAGGTGAGACAGCTAGGGAATGTCAAAGTACATGGAATGCAGGGCTTGGAATCAG
Organism: Myrmecobius fasciatus; assembly: GCA_023553655.1. NCBI lineage: Eukaryota > Metazoa > Chordata > Mammalia > Dasyuromorphia > Myrmecobiidae > Myrmecobius > Myrmecobius fasciatus. The sequence goes on from JAJPUD010000905.1 coordinate 97,294, forward strand.
GGAGCCTCATCTTCCAGAGTTCAAATATAGATGCCTGACCTTGGATGAGTCACTTAACTCTGTTTGCCTCAGTTTCCTCATCTGTAAAATGAGAAGAAAATGGCAAACCACCACGTTTTTTGTTATTTTTGCCAAGAAAACCCCAAATGGGGTCATGAAGAGTCTGACATGACTGAAAAAATGATTGAACAACAACTGACTAAGAAGGGCACAATGGGGAGAGCACTACACATGAATGCTGACTTAGATATTTTCAGCAAAGGCTGTATAAACATTTTGGGGGAGTGTTATGTCTGTTCTCCCCATACTAGCCATGCTCATGAACATCCCAGTGCATTAATGGACTCTTCCCCATGCTTGGAATGAACTCCCTTATTTCCTTCAAGGCTTGGTCAAGCACTTTCTGTATGAAGCCCTCCCCAGTTCCCAATGTTGCTAGTGTGTTATCCCTACCCCTCAAATGTACTTTAATCTATCTATTTTCCATAATCAATATCTACATTGTATATATTTTAATATGCACTAAGCCTGGAGGACAAAGGCTCTCACTCTTGTCTTTGTATCCTCAGGATTTTAATTCCAAATCATAAATGTAGAGCTAGAGATCAACAAGTTCCTGAGGTCACATAGCTGTCAGTCCCTGAGACAGGATTGGAATTGGTGTCTTCTTGCCTCTGTGTCCAGCGCCCTTCCCACTACATTGTGCTGGAAATAACTCTCCAGATTCCTATCCCTTAAAATACTAGAGTTATTAGTTGACACTTTTCAGATGTTCATTCCAGAAAGAAGCCAGCAGAAGAGCCTGTCCTCCTCTACCCCATCCCACCTGGACTACCTTCTCTCAGCACATGAATGTTCCCTAATGGATCACAAAAGCTTAGGACGGTTTCCTCTTAGAGACATAAGACAAGACCCTCTCGATTCAATATTGAGGATGTCACCTACTTATGAGTAGTCAGACTCCTTTCCAATGGTACTTTTGCTGATAGAATATCACTTTCAAGTTTCCAATATAGATGCATAATATTACCCCAAAGATAATGGAACTGAGAGGAGCCAGATGACTGGGAAGGAGACCCAATTTCATTGGAATTAATAGACAGCACCTCTAAAATTCTGGCCATTGGCGGTTCCACCCGCCATTCTCTTACTTGTCTGTTGAATTGATGATTCTGGTGTCTTTGTTTCTGCTTTGCCCTTGCTTCTAATTGCTACCTAGGAAACTCAGGAGCTTAACGGTTCTGTTCCTAATTGCCATTCTTGGTCCAGAAGGAATCCTTTTTCACAGGGAGTTCCTACTCTAGAATTACTTCAATTGTATCAAGTCATGGGTAAGTCTGACCTAAAAAAAAAAAAAAAGGTTAAGAATTTCTTCACACCCTTGAGTTTATTATGCTCCTAACTCAGAGTCACAGGGAAAATCTCTTAATTAATGCTTAGTTATAATAACTCTCCTCCTCAATTAAAGTGATCTCTTTTAGAAAGGTACTCTATATCCAAAGTTACAGATATCAGATATGGGACAGTTATTTATTTTTTCTGCCACAGAAGAATGGCTTAGGATACAAAAGTCACCTGAACTCCCTAAGTCTGTTTCCTCATCTATAAAATAAAGGGATTGAACCAGATGACTTCTGTGGTTCCTTTCTGATTAATAGCATCTATCTAAAATTATTTCTAATAAAAATAAGTTAGAAGCCTTTCCAGTAAAATCAGAGGTAAATCAAGAATATTTATTATCACCACTTGTTAGTTATAACAATAAGAGAAAAAAATTAAAAGAATTAGAATAGGTAGATAGAGCACCAGCCCTGAAGTCAGGAGGACCTGAGTTCAAATCTGTCTCAGACACTTAACAGTCCCTAGCTGTGTGACCCTGGGCAAGTCACTTAACTCCAATTGCCTCAGCAAGAGAGAGAGAGAGAGAGAGAGAGAATAGTCATTGAGGAAATAAAACTATCATTCTTTACAGACTTTATGATGGCATGCTTAGAGAATCCTAGAGAATAAACTGAAAAACTAAATTCAGCAAAGTTGCAAGATATAAAATAAGCCTATGTAATAAATTATCAACATTTATTACAACAAAGTCCAGCAAAAAAAAGATAGAAAGAGAAATTCTATTTAAAATAACTGCAGACAATATAAAATATTTGGGAGTCTACCTGCCAAGATTAATCCAGGAACTATATGAACACAATTGCAAAACACTTTCCACAAAAATAAAGTCAGATCTAAACAATTGGAAGAATATTAGTTGCTCATGGGTAGGCTGAGCAGGATGGTTTCAGAAACACTTGAAAAGATTTATATGCACTTATACAAAGTGAAGTGAGCTGAACCAGGAGAACATTGTATACAGTAATAGCAATATTATACAATGGAGAACTGTGAATGACTTAACTACTATAAATGAGACAATGTTGTAAAATAGTTCTAAAGGACATGATAAATGCTATTGACTTTTAGAGAAAGAGTTGCTGGAGTCTGAAAGAACATCAAAGTATACTTTAAAAATGTTTAATAACAGCTTTTTATTTTCAAAATACATATAAAAATAGTTCTCAACATTCACTTTGCAAAACCTTGTGTTCTAAAATTTTCTCCCTCTCTTCCCCTAGTCCTTCCCCTAGACAACAAATAATCCAATAAAGGTTAAACATGTGCAATTCTTCTAAATATGTTTCCACATTTACCAGAAACATACTTTTTAAACTTTATTTTTCCAGGTTTGTTTTTTTGGTCTGTGTTTTCTTTTGCAAGTTATACTTCACATGTATAACATACATCAAATTGTTTGCCTTCTTAAGGTAGTAGGAAGGAAAGGATGGAAGGAGAGAATTTGGAACTCAAAAGTTTAGAACAATGAATGTTTATGATTGCATATGTATAATCTAGATCAGATTAGTTATTTCAGAGAGAGAGGAGGGAAAGAGGGAGGGATAGAATTCGGAACCTAAAACTTAAAAAAAAAGGATGTTAAAAATTGCTTTTATATGTAATTGAGGGAAATAAAATATAATTTTAAAAATGAATGTTTAAAAATATTTTTAGATTTAATTGAGGAAAAGAAAGAGGAACATTATATGAGCCTGTTTCACTGGGGTTTCAGCTAGAAGGAGGGGGTTTATCTACATTCCCCATTGTTCTTGTCACTTGCTGGCCAGTCTATCAATCAACATTAGTGCTGGGCATGATGAGGATTGGTGGCTGAGCCAGCCAGTTATCCTTCTGGAGTGCCATTGTATTCTCCTATGCATTTTGTCTAGAAGGGAATCTTTGGTGCAGTAGGAAGAAAATAGTCTCGGAGTCAGATGAGTTGTATTCAAGTCCCGCCTCTGTCATTTCACCTATCTAGTTCTCAGTTTGCTCATCTGTGAAAGAAATGGATTGGACGACATGGCCATCAGGTTCTTTCCAGCTTTAAACCTGTGATCCTATGATGTTATGAAAATATTTATAAGTGGTTAGCTAGAGGGCACTATAGAGCACCAAGACTAGAATCAGGAAGACTCATCTTTATGAGTTCAAATCTGGCCCCAGACACTTAATAGCTGTGTGACCCTGGGCAAGTCACTTCACCCTGTTCGCCTCAGTTACTTCCTCTGTAAATATGGAAGGAAATGGCAAACCACTTGAGTTTCTTTGCCAAGAAAACCCCAAATGGGGGTTTTGTAGAAGTCTTGGTGACCTTATCTAACTGCTTAAATGGTGTGAGAAAAGGGATATGGGAAAGCTCTTACTCCTGCATTATCTCTATTGGCTCATTATGGTGCCTAACATTCTTTCATTAAAGTTCTTTCCACAGATTAAATGCAAATGCCTCTGGGAGAAGTTTAAAAAAGAAAGAAAGAGAAAGAAAGAAAAAAAGAAAGAAAGAGAAAGAAAGAAAGAAAGAAAGAGAGAGAGAGAGAAAGAAAGAAAGAAGAAGAAAGAAAGAAAGAAAGAAAGAAAGAAAGAAAGAAAGAAAGAAAGAAAGAAAGAAAGAAAGAAAGAAAGAAAGAAGGAAACAAGGAAGGAAGGAAGGAAGGAAGGAAGGAAAGAAGGAAGGAAGGAAGGAAGGAAGGAAGGAAGGAAGGAAGGAAGGAAGGAGGAGGGAAGGAAGGAAGGAAGGAAGGAAGGAAGGAAGGAAGAAAGAAAGAAAGAAAGAAAGAAAGAAAGAAAGAAAGAAAGAAAGAAAGAAAGAAAGAAAGGAAGGAAGGAAGGAAGAAAGAAAGAAAGAAAGAAAGGAAGAAAGGAAGGAAGGAAGGAAGGAAGGAAGGAAGGAAGAAAGAAAGAAAGAAAGAAAGAAAGAAAGAGAAGGAAGGAAGGAAGAAAAAGAAAGAAAGAAAGAAAAGGAAAGGAAAGGAAAGGAAAGGAAAGGAAAGGAAAGGAAAGGAAAGGAAAGGAAAGGAAAGGAAAGGAACAAGGAAAGGAACAAGGAAAGGAAAGGAAAGGAAAGGAAAGGAAAGGAAAGGAAAGGA
>JAJPUD010000905.1:102156-113544 GCA_023553655.1 Myrmecobius fasciatus
AAAGGAAAGGAAAGGAAAGGAAAGGAAAGGAAAGGAAAGGAAAGGAAGGAAAGGAAAGGGGAAAGGAAAGGAAAGGAAAGGGGAAAGGAAAGGAAAGGAGAAAGGAAAGGAAAGGAGAAAGGAAAGGAAAGGAGAAAGGAAAGGAAAGGAGAAAGGAAAGGAAAGGAGAAAGGAAAGGAAAGGAGAAAGGAAAGGAAAGGAGAAAGGAAAGGAAAGGAGGAAAAAGCTAACAAAACATGTCATTTGCATTTCTTATATGAATGAATTTCAGTTATTTCCAAGGGAATAGGTGACCAAGAGGAGAAACCTGTAGGAATGAGACCCAAAGTAGGTACATGGAGATGAGGAAAAGTTCGGGGGAGGAAAAGACCAGGGTCACCGACAGTGCTGGGGATCCCGGAAGAAGGAAGAGCAGTATTGAATGGGTTTGGATTGGCCCTAAAAACAAACTTCACCTTCTCCCACATTTTGAACCCCTGGAGCTGACCATCTTCTCCCGGCAGGCACGGCCGGAGTCCTAAGAGATCTTTCTGGACCTGGGCGGAATTGTTGTTGGCAAAGATTGTATTTACTGTTCTTGGAGGAATGTGTTTGGACATCCTAGTCTTTCCTGTTTTGCAAGGCAAGTTGACTTTAGCCCCTAAATCCACAACAAGATTGAGCTGGGAGCCCAGATGGCGGCCCGTGGCCTTGCATCAGGGTGCTGTTCTGCAACGCTGGGGGGAAAGGGTTTGTACCACAAAGTTCATCGCATGGAGACAGTCGCATCCCTAGAGGGGATCTGTCTAGGACTGACTCAAGGCTTTTTCTTTTTCCTCTCATAATTCTCTGCTCCAAAGAGGAAATGCTAAATCTAGAGCAAAAGAAATAAAAGTTGTAATTTCCTTCGAGGTATCACGCTGGCAATCCAAGTAGTTGTCATTGTGTTTCTGGGGTCTGATCTATATGAGTGGCTTCTCTAGCTAGGTCATTTTTTAGTTAGGCCATTTTTTTTTCTACTCAATTTTGCTTGTATATGAAAAAAACAGGCTTTGTTATCAAGACAACAATTAGTTACTAAATTAAAAAATTTAAAAAATATATATATATATACATATACATGTATGTGTATATATATATATATTTTAAATTTATATATATATAATATAAATGTATATATATATATATATATATACAGAGAGAGAGAGAGAGAGAGAGAGAGAGAGAGAGAGAGACTTAAATGGGTGTGAAGCTGCCATTGTAGTCCTGAGTTCTAGTGTGATACTTACTAGATGTATGTCCCTGGATAAGTCACTTGATTGTTCAATGGTCCAGTCAATTCTCTCAAACTATGGAATAGTTGTGGATTTGTGCTGGTATTCCTTCATCAAGAATTCCAGTTGTTGTTAATCTGTCATTTCATTCTTGTTCAACTCTTGGAGATCCCATTTGGGGTTTTCTCAGCAGTGATACTGGAGTGGTTGGCCATTTGCTTCTCCAGCTCATTTTACAGATGAGGAAACTGAGGCAAATGGGGTGAAGCGACCTGCTCAGGATCACACAGCTGGTAAATGTCTGAGGCCAGATTTGAACTCTGGGAGATGAGGCTTCCTGACTTCAGGGCCAGTATTCTATGCCTGTGGCAGCTCCTAGCTGCCCAAGAATTCCCTACAACAATGAAATTACAGGTATGGACCGAAATAAATCACCAGATAAACAAAGTGATATACAGTGTAAAACCAGAGTTAAAGAAATACAAATACCTGGTACAATAAATAATGGGCCTTGTGCTCCCAGGACGTGACTGTGTGTTCTAACAGTGATGAGCAGGACTAATGGTTAGCACATTTTAGCATACCTGATGCATGCTGGTTTTTGTTAAGAATTTTCTCAATAATCTTTTTTCCCCTGAGGCAATTGAGGTTAAGTGACTTGCCCAGGGTCACACAGCTAGGAAGTGTTAAGTGTCTGAAGTCACATTTGAACTCCTCCTGACTTCAGGGCTGGTGCTCTATCCACTATACCAACTAGCCTCAATAATCCTTAATTAGTATGAGTTAGTATTTAGTCTGAAAAAAAAATTAATCTTTTTCTTTATAGTTTTCATCAATTGAACTGAAATGAAAACCTTCCTAGGATGTGTACATAATGGCTTAGGGTTTTAAATTAGCTCTGGACCCTTAAACCCTTACATTATTGTTTAGATGTAGATCTACCCCATGGAGCCTTGCATGTCCCCTGAAGGATGGCCCTGTTACTCTATGTACCTGCAGTGGCTATAACTGAATCCTTTGAGAGACTTCTGGAAGAGAAGCAGGAAAGGAGATGGGGAAAGAAAAGGTGAATGTTGATGGGGTTCAGGTACAAATTGGACTAAATGTCATCTGACAGTCTTTGAAACTCTGCTAATCATAGGTCATAACCCAGAAACACTGAGACAACGACTTGGATTACAGGAAATCACTTTTATTTCTTTTGCTCTAGATTTAGTATTTCCTCTTCGGAGCAGAGAATTATGAGAGGAAAAAGAATTTTATCTTCTGACTCATATTTACATAGCCTTTTTATCAATCAACCAATCAACAAGTATTTGTTTTATTAAAGCTTTTTATTTACAATACATATACATGGGTAATTTTTCAACACTGACCCTTGCAAAACCTTCTCTTCCAAATTTTCCCTCCTTCCCCCACTCCCTCCCCTACATGGCAGGTAATCCAATACATGTTAAATATGTTAAAATATATTATTAAATACAATATATGTATACATATTTATATAACTATCAGCAAGCATTTTTCTTTTTTTAATTAAACTTTTTATTTATAAAACATATTGCATGGGTAATTTTTTAACACTGACCCTCGTAAAACCTTCTCTTCCAAATTTTCCCTCCTTCCCTTTACCCCTCCCCTAGATGGCAGGTAATCTAATACACATTAAATATGTTAATCCAATATATTATTAAATCCAGTATATGTATACATATTTATATAGTGATCAGCAAGCATTTTTCTTTTTTTAATTAAACTTTTTATTTATAAAACATATTGCATGGGTAATTTTTTAACACTGACCCTTGTAAAACTTTCTATTCCAAATTTTCCCTCCTTCCCTTTACCCCCTCCTCTAGATGGCAGGTAATCTAATACACATTAAATATGTTAATCCAATATTTTATTAAATCCAATATATCTATACATATTTATATAGCTAAAACGAGCATTTTTAAAGCCCTTACTGTATGTCAGCCACTATTAGGCCCCGGGGAGTCAAAAAAAAATGAGTGAGTCCCTTTTCCAAGGAACTGACTTGGGATCACCGAGGCGACGGATGTCCATTTAAGCCGTGAGCATTTTCATGCTGCGGACAAGGTCAATCTGAGGCATTGGGAGAGGAGGCAGCTGGGTTTTTGTAGGAGAGACAGAACTCTGAGGACTTGGTCAAGTTCATGGAGAGCTGCTCCCTGGCCTGGAATGGAGTTGGGGGGGAGGAAGATGTTCTGGCTTGTTTCTCCAATGGCCCCGTGAAGAATCACTCTTGGCTCTCCCAGGTCTGTCTGGTCCCTCCCAACCCTGATCACTATCAAGCAACAGCAATCCGCCAAAGTCTCAGGAGACTAGGGCAACTGTGTACGTCCTCTGCCTGCCAGAAATGATCTATCAATAATATCAATAGCATCCTTTATTAATAGCACTAAGTAATAACACATTCGTTTGTTTATTTTTGCTTAGGCAATTGGGGTTAAGTGACTTGCCCAGGGTCACACAGTAATACACATTTATTAAGCTCCCTACTACATGCCAGGTACTGTGCTAAGTGTTGGGGATAAAAATAAAAGCAGAAAAGCTGAGTTCTGATGCCCCCATAGGACAGTTCGGAGCTGACGGGGGCTTCCGTCTCACTTCTTTAGCAGCTCTTCCAGGGGGTGAGCCCAGAGACTGGGGCCTCAACAGGCAAATGCAAAGCGCATCCACATACATGGAAAGGATTTTCCTGGGGCAGAGGAGGGTACTGGGGACCAGGAGGCTGAGGGAAGGCCCTTCTTTGCCCGGGCAGGGGTGGTGCTGGAGCTGGCTTGAGGGAGCTGGGGTGCCGGGGCAGAGGTAAGGGAGGAGCAGCATTCCAGGAATGGGTGCCAGTTTGGGCAGAGCCCCAGAGGCATGGGCCAGAGGGCCGTGCCCTGGGCAGAGCTGGGGAGGAGAACGTGGAGGAGTGGGGAGTCATGGGCAAGATTGCAGGGGCAGCTCAAGGGCACAGGGGGATAGAAGAGGGTGACTCTGACCCCAGAGGCCGAGGGGAGTGAGGGGCCAGAGCCATGGGGGTGTCATTTTGGAGGCTGGGTAGAGGGCTGATGGGAAAGGGGAGAGGGCGAGATAGAAGTCTGAAGTCTCTTCCAGCTCTGAAGTTCTCTGAATCTGTGAAAGGAATTCTATCTGCCCCTGAACGTTCCCATTTTACTCTGAATTTGTGTGTGGGGGAGGATGGGGATTATGGAGAGGGCAGAAGAAAGGGAGGAAGGGAAACAGAGAGGGAGGGAGGGAAGGAGAGACACAGATAGACAGAGACAGAGACACAGAGAAAGAGAGAAAAACAGAGAGACACACAGAGAGAGACAGAGAGGGACAGAAACAGAGAGAGACAAAGACAGAAACGGAGACAGAGAAAGAGAAAGAACAGAGACAGACAGAATGAGAGAGACAGAGAGACAATGAGAGGGACAGAGACAGAGAGACAGAATGAGAGAGACAGAGAGAGATAGAGACAGAAAGAGACAGAGAAAGACAGAGAACAGAGAGAGACAGAGAGACAATGAGAGAGACACAGAGAGAGACAAAAACAGAAACAGAGAGACAGAAGGAAACAGGGAGAGAGAAACAGACACAGAGACAGAGAGAGACACAGAAAAATAGAGAGAGACTGAGAGAGACAGAGAGAAATAGAGACAGAGACAGAGACAAAGACAGAAACAGAGACAGAGAAAGACAGACAGGAAGAGCAGAGAGAAGGGAGAGGACACAGTACAATCTGTTTGAAAAGGGCCTAGAATTATAATCTAGAACTTTGTTTTTTACTCAGCAACCCGAATTGAGCTGGAAAGAAATGTTTTTTAATCTTGCTTGGAGATAGTAAAGGAGGCCGTCCTTGGAAACTAAAAATGGCTCTGATGTCAAAAAGGTTGGCCTTGGCCAGGACAATAGATAGAGATTTTAGTTTGGGGCAGGCTGGGAAGGGGAGAAAAGGAGAAGTGTGAGTGTGTGTGTGTGTGTGTGTGTCTTGGACCAAGGAACCATGATACTCCCACCCCCAATTTAGGAAGACAAGAGGGAAGGAGAAAGAAAAAGATGGGGGATCTCTCTGTGGGCCCTCCTTATTTTATGTAAAAGCTAAGAGAAAGTGATGAGTGAATTTAATTTTTGCAGATGAAAACGAGCCTTATTAGGACTTCCATTGTTGGTTCAGAAACAAGATCAGGATTAAACTTATGATTTCTTTGGTTCAATGAATTTCCAGATGAGATATGTCCCTCTACGAGTGTAGTTTGGCTTCTTCTCTAAAGTCTTTTTTTAAAAAGACATCTTATTTCCCCTTAATTACATGTAAAAACAATCTTTAACATTCATTTTTTTAAAAAAATTGAGTCTCAAATTCTCTCCTCGATTTTCTAATCCCTCAGAGAAAAGGCAAGAAATTTAGATTATACATTATGGTCATGCAAAACATATTTCCATATTAGTCATCTTGTAAAAGAAAACATAGACCCAAAAAACCCCCTAGAAAAAGAAAGTTTAAAAAAAGAAAGTATGCTTTGATCAGTATTCAGACTTTATCAGTTCTTTCTCTGGAGATGGATAGCAGTTTTCATCATTTGTCCTTCAGAATCATCTTGGATCATTGTTTTGCTAACCCTCTCCACAGACTTAATGAGTTGCCTAGAGCAGTCCAAGGAGGAGCTCTGCCTCTGTGCCTTCCTGGCTCCAGGGCCAGCTTTCCCTCAGATTACAGAAACACATCTTCATTTCTGATTGTTCTCAGTGGTTCCTGACACTTCAGTTCCAAATGCTTCTTCCCCTCGGGCTCTCTCAGGAGGCGATGTGGAGAACACCTGGATCCCACCTTCTGGCTGTGTGAGCCTGGACAAGTCACTTTTCTGAGTGGGGAGGGGATGGTGAGGGCGGGGAGATACAAGGGGGAGGGTATGTATGTGAAGGCAGGTAACTCTGTAGGGTTCATCTCTCTGTTGATAGACTGAGTTTCCTCTTTCAGAGTTCCCTACAGGATGAAATCATGGGCTTAGTACAGAGAGCCCTTCTATGATAACTGAAAACAATGGTCAAACACCCAGGGGGGGTCATTTCACAGATTCTGAATTTAGAAGTCATCCAGTACAACTGTTCCATCTGGTCTCTTTTACAGAATTCTTTGTCCCAGCCTTTGCTTGGACACTTGTAGTGATGAGCATCTTACTCCTATCACTTACATTTTAAAGGAACCCTTCTGGATACTCATGTTTTTAGAATAATTGCCCTTAATGTGTCTGTTTTGTAACTTCCTATTTTCATAGTTTTCTCAAGATGCCATCTTTCCCACTATGTTTTGGGAAACCAGAGGGGTCATATAGACGAATATCCTCATTTCACAGAAGAGAACACTGAGCTTCAGAGAAGTAAAATCTCTTGTTCTAGGTCACATAAGGAGTCAGTGGTAGAGAGATGTAGTTTTAGAGCTAGAAGGGACTTCAGTGACTTTGTAGCTCAATCCCTTCATTTTTCAGATGAGGAAACTGAGGCACGGAGAGAGTAGGGAACTTAGAATCATGGGTCTAGAAGGGACTAAGAAACCAACTAGTTTAACCTCTTCATTTTACGGATAAGAGAACTGAGGCCCAGGGAACTTAAGTGGAGGGCAAAGGGAGGACTGGAACCCAAGTTCTCTGACTGGAGACTCTTTCCCTTGCAGCAAGCTGTGACCCATGGTGATGGCAGGCAGACTGGATATACAGAGTTCAATGCAAGTCTGGGACATAGGAAAACATGCCCTGGGAGTGGGTCAGGGCCCGAGGGCCTTTTAGAGTGGCGACTTCCTCTGCCCCAGGCCGTAGTTGGTGCCCTTTGGAGCCCCTGTTTTCCCCCCATCAAACCCACCAAAGCTCAGCTTCCCAGGATAGAAAGGGAGCTTGGGAAAGCCCTTCCCAGGGAGAGTAGCTCCTACTGAATTTGCAAGTCAATCATATTTTCTCAGGCTGGCCAGGAAATCAGGGTGGGGGGTGTTTGTGGCAGGATTGCTCCGAAGGAAGAGAGAAGGAGGAGGCTTAGCTGGGCCTCCCAGGTTTCCGTTTTCAGCTCTAGGGCCGCAGACATTTGCATCCTGTGCAACTTCCGTTCCTAATCTCAGTTTCCCCCTGAAATAAGCAGTTTTGCAAATGATTTCCTGTAGCTGAGGAGGAACCCTTCCTGAGGCCGGCAGTGGGGGAGTCCCATGGGTCATTGGGCTGTAGCGAAATCCTGAAGTCCCCCCACTCTTTGGGAGCAGGCCCCTTTGCCCTTTCTGTGGCTTCTCCCTCGGGCACCGACTTCTCCAAAGGCCATTCCTGCTTCTCCTGGCACAGAGAGGATCAGAGTAGAGAGGGTAGCCAAGAAATAAGCGAAGAAAGAGCCTCAGAAATGCGCTAGTTCAACCCCTTCATTTTACAGGTAAGGAAACTGAGGCAAGAGCAGCTAAAAAAGTAGTTTTAGTCAGACCAGGGATCTGAGCTCAGGTTTGCTGGCTCCTGGATCCCCATTTCCCCCCCAGACACCGGGCCTCCTCTTTGGGGGGACCTAAGCTGCACAGCCAGCATCTGGTATGATGGGAAGAGCCCCGGACTTAGAGCCAGAGGTGCTAGATTCAAATCCTGCTAATTCTTCCCTTTATGAAGGGGATGCCAGCCTTCAGTGCTTCAGAACAAAATGGCAGGAGTGATTTCTGAAGTCTTCCCAGTTCCAGCTCTATTCTCTTTTTGTTTGTTGGTTTGTTTTTATTAAAGCTTTTTATTTTTCAAAACATATGTGTGGACAATTCTTCAACATTAGTCCTTGCAAAAGCTGTGTTCCAATTTCCTCCCCTTCCCCCACGTCCTCCCCTAGATAGCAAGTAGTCCAATATATGTTAAACAACACGTCCAACTCTATTCTCCAGTGATCAAGGTCTCCCATCTGCTTCTGGTGGGTGTATATGTTTCTAGCAGTGTAGGAGGCTGGTCAGGTGGGTGATACCTTGTGTTTCAAGTGTCTGGTCAGTTAATCCCTCGGGGGAGGACTTTCCTTATCCTGCATGGAAGGAATAAAAAGACTGGGGGTACCTGAAGCATCTTCCCTCAGTGGAGCTTAATAAAATAAGACTCAATAAAACCTTATTTTAGTTTAGCTCTGGACCCTTATACTGGGAATGTTCCCAGCAATGATGAAAACTCCCTCTCCATCTCTCTCTCTCTTCCTTTTCTTTTCTCTTCCTCTTTCAATTTCTCCCTTTTTCTTTTCTCTTGCTCTTTCTCTCTCTTTATCTTTCTCTCCATTTCTCTTATTTCTCCGTCTCTCTCTTTCTCTCAATCTCCCTCCACCCTTTTCTTTCTCTGTCTATCTTTCTGTCACTTGTCTGTCTGTCTCTCTTCTTCATTTCCCCTCACTCCTCCTCCACTCCATTCCTCTTTTTTCCTTTCCTTCCCCACTCCCCCTTCACCAGCATTTCAGTTGCATTTAACCTCTAAAGGCACAAAAATCAGTAAAGTAGTAATGATCATATAATTTTAATGAGACCAATGTCTTTTAAAACAAGTGGCAAATAGCTGTGTGACCCTGGGCAAGTCACTTAGCCTCAATTGCCTCAGCAAAAAGCAAAAAAGGTGGCAAAATAGGAAATAAACTCAGTTAATAAGAACTGGAAGGGCAGAGTCATCTCTCTGTAGAAAAAGAACAAGAGGGTGAGACTGTGCAGGTTCTAACTCTGCAGGACCGTGGGTACAATATTCTGCACCACTCTGGCTTGTGATCAGTGGCCAGTCACACAATCTCAGTGGAAAAGTCTCACTCCCATAGGGTCTTAGCTGAAGCTACTTGGGTGTGAATTGTGACAGGGACTTTTTAGCCCTAGAGATTTCTGTCCTGTACCTGCAGGCAGCCACCTCCCACCTGAACTCCAGCTCCTTGACCAGTGGGGTACTTTCCAGGCAACAGCTCTAGATCTCTGTCAGCTGAAAACTCACCCCGAGATCTCCATCTAAACAGGATCTGGGCATGGATGCCAGCTAGAGCTGCCCAACCTTTAAATGGTACCCAAGTGTTAATGGCCTACTTCCCTTGGGGCCATTTGCACCTTAATAGGAGAGGCTGAGAAATGGAAGATTTAACTCTCGTGTGCATATGGGAAGGAATATATCACAGGAAACAATTCATCTAAATTTCTTAAGCTGCTCTAGATTACAAATCCTGACCACTGAGTTCCTAGAGGACAGAGAACACGTTTACCGGATTCTGTCTATTGCTCCCATTGCAAATCTGTTTTTTACAAGGCCTGAGTTCATCTGAAGGGCTTCTGACAACTCTCAGAAAGTCAAACTGAGAACGTCAAGTTCATGTCTAGCTCTCTAAGTCAAAAGGATGATACAGTGGAAAGTACACTGGCTGTGGAGTCAAGGTGGAAAGTGGTGGGCTTGCTCTCACCCTGACCTTGTCAGAGGAACCAGTGAACAGCTTGAGAGTCAATGGGGGTTCAAATCCTGTCTCTGACACTTCTTGTATGATCTTGGTTATTATTTACCTCTTCTTAAGTTCAGTTTTTCCATTTGTGAGATGAATGAGAGAGGAGGAAAATGGTTGGATTTCATAGCCTCCAAGGTTCTAGAATTTTGCTGCCATGTTCCACGACCTCAGCTCCCATGCAAGCATTGGGGCTAACAACTTGCAAAGACCAGGACAGTTTTTTTGTTTGTTTTTTGTTTTGCTGAGGCAATTGGAGCTAAATGACTTGCCCAAGGTCACACAGCTGGAACGTGTTAAGTGTCTGAGGTCACATTTGAACTCAGGTCCTTCAGGGCTGATGCTCAACCAGCTGCCCAACTAGGACAGTTTTTACTTAACTCAGTGCAAACTTCAAAGGATTTCTACCTAACCCCATAAACTGTCAAAATCTTTCCAAGGAATCCCACCCAGTACTCTGGACTTCCGGTCCTACCTTAGAGTTGAAGTTTTCCACAAGACAAAAGTATTGACATTAGTCAATAAATATTTATTGAACACCTACTATGTGCCAGGAACTGTGCTAAGCACTGGGGATACAAATATAAAATGATCATCATCATAATAAAGACAGCTCTTTCTTTCCCTCAAGGAGCTTGCAGTCCAATGGAGGAAGTCAAAAGGAAGCAGAAGAAAAACCTCTAAGGGACATTATCCATGCATATGGTTTGAAAATAAAAATCTTTAATAAGAAAGAAACTTATGTTGGGAGAGTCGGTGAAGACCCAAAAGAGGGCAGCTAGAAGGAAAAAAAGAGATAGCTCTATGCTAAACCTCCTCCTTAAATGAAGATTTGGGAGTTCATGGCTCTAATCAGAGAAGCTGAGAGAGTGATGGGACCCAAGGCTGATGGGATCTTGCAGGGACATGGTGGAGGAGTCAGTGAGGGAGACTGTTAGAAAGTCAGTTGAGAGCTGGTTGCTGGTTCTTCTCCTTCCCCTTTCTAGCTTCCTCTCCAATCACTGAGGTTTTGCTCCTGGGCTGCTCTCTCCCCCACTCACCCCAAACACAACATCCCCAAGCTGTGACTGAACCACCAAGGACCTCCTGAGCCTCATGCATCTCTCTCTCCATTGGCCTCTGGATGCAGTCTCTGGTTGTCTTCTAGTAGATGGGCAAACTTTGGGCAGACTCAGCAGAGCCACGCGTGGGGATGCAGCTGTTGGGGTGAGTGGGAGACAAAATCTAGCCCAACCCAAGGAACCATTAGGCAGTGTCGAGGATCTCAGAGAGTGGAGGACCTGGATGAGGTCCTTTAGTACAGGAAGGAGCCCTGCTGACTGTATCCCATGGCCCCTAAGGGCTCTCAGCCTTCCTGAGAAGTCGGGGAGGGTGATCACCTGTGCTCACTTGAAGCAGAATTATACTGAAGTAGGAAACACCTGTCCATAATACCAAGCTGGTGCATGCGCAGGAAGCCAGGATATATAAAGGGGAAAGCTGCCTCCATTAAAGACTCCTGCTTGAGCATCCTCCTGGGTCTGTCTCATCGTTCCAAAGGATCATGGTTCCTGCTGGTCCCAAAGTCCTCCCGTGAGTAGAATGAGATATTCAAGGCTCTGGCTAATTCCAAACTCTTCTGACTAATTCCAAAGTCCTCCCGTTAATCCTGAAGTCCTCCTGTGAGTAGAAAGAA
>JAJPUD010000905.1:113554-152085 GCA_023553655.1 Myrmecobius fasciatus
CCAAAGTCCTCCCGTTAATCCTGAAGTCCTCCTGTGAGTAGAAAGAATGAGATATTCAGGGCTCGGGCTAATCTTGAAGTCCTCCCCCAACAAGGCAATAACTCCCTCGGGGTCCTAAGGGATTGTCAGAACTCGGCTTTCTGGAAGCCAATTTACCTGAATTGCCATGTTGTTGTTGGATCATTTCATTCATGTCTGATTGTGATCGCATTTGGGGTTTTCTTGGCAAAGATGCTGGAGGGATTTGCCGTTTCCTTCTTCAGCTCATTTTATAGATGAGGAAACTGAGGCAAATTGACTTGCCCAGGGTCACCTAACTTTAAGGCCAGATTTGAACTCATGCAGATGATTGATTCCAAATCTGCTGTTCTCTCCACTGCAGCACCCCCAGCTGCCTGCATCATTCTATTGCCCCTTTATTTTAAAAAGCACTGGTTATGTGTCCTACAATCTGGAGATCTGCATATTAATAGCATCATTACATATGAGCTTGGTAAAGCCATGTATGGAATTGGAACCAACTTTTGATATTTCTAATAAAAGGATTGAAAAGCTAAAAAAGAAAAGTCAATCTGACCCACTCTTCAGTAGTCTTTGCTTCGAGATCTGCACAGTATTGCAGGTTTATAATACCATGTCAGGGTTGAAGTTCCCTCAAAAAGTCAAAGCCCTTGGGGTCTGTGAAATGACAACCTTTTTCTCCTCCAGACAAGCCACAAAACTCAGAGCACCAGTGAGGGACCCAATGTTCACATTTAACCCTCTACCAAAATCCTGTTCCTTGTGGCTATTCAGCTCTGGTTCACTTCCTCTCGGTTCAGGAACACTGCTCTGTCTCAGTGTTTTTTGTTTTTTATTTTTTTTCCAGAGCACTTGTTCCCAGAATCTCTTGCTTCACCTGTCAAATCTTTGCTACTCATCACTGCTTCCTTTGCCTCTCTTGGCATCTGCTATCTCTGCACAGGTCTCTGGAGGGGCCAGGTGCCACATGGATTCCCTCCAGGAAACCCACGAGTTTCCTCCAGGCTAAAGACTCTCCAACTGATTTGTCTCTTGCTTCTTCTTACTTAGCTACAGATTTCATGTGTCTAACTTCCTGATCCTTCTCTTTAGTCAAGGGCTCAATTCCTTTTGAAGTCTTTCTTCTTGACTCTGATCTGATTCTTTCAGGTCATCCTAAGGCAAAACCCATAATTCTTTTTTATTTTTATTAAAGCTTTTTATTTTTCAAACATGTGTGGACAATTCTTCAACATTAACCCTTGGAAAATCCTGTTTTCCAATTCCCCCCTTCCCCCATGCTCTCCCCTAGATGGCAGGTAGTCATGGTAGAAATATATATTAAATCCAATATATCTATACATATTTATACAATTGTCATGCTGCATAAGAAAAATCAAATCAACCCACTAAAAAAAGAGAAGCAAAATAAAATGTAAGCAAATGACAACAAAGAGTGAAAATGCTATGTTGTGGTCCACACTTGGTTCCCACAGCCTCTCTCTGGATGTAGATGGCTTTCTTCATCACTGAACGACTGGAAGTGGTTTGAATCATCTCATTGGTGAAGAGAGCCATGTTCTTCAGTAATGATCATTATATAATCTTGATATTCTGTGTATAATGATCTCCTGGTTCTGCTTGTTTCACTCAGCATCAGTTCATGCAAGTCTCTCCAATCCTCTCTGAAATCCTCCTGTTGCTCATTTCTTACAGAACAATAATATTCCACAACATTCATATACCATAATTTATTCAGCCACTCTCCCATTGATGGGCATCCTTTCAATTTCCAGTTTCTTGCCACTACAAAAAGGGCCGCCACAAACATTCTTGCACATGTGGGGCCCTTTCCCTCCTTTAAAATCTCTTTGGGATATAAGCCCAATAGAAACACTGCTGGGTCAAAGGGTATGCACAGTTTGACAACTTTTTGAGCATAGCTCCAAATTGCTCTCCAGAATGGCTGTATCCGTTCACAGCTCCACCAACAATGTATCAGTGTCCCAGTTTTCCCACATCCCCTCCAACATTCGTCATTATCTTTTCCTGTCATCTTAACCAATCTGAGAACACCCATAATTCTTGATCTCATAGATGGGCTCTAGTCATCCCTCAATGGACTAATGACTCCAGAAGGGCTCACCAGCGACATTTTACAGTTAAACAGTTTCTTTTTAGATCAGTCAAAGACTAACTCCTTTTCCTTTTCCATACAATGAAGCAAAAACTGTTGGCTGGAAACCATAGATAAAATGAAGGCCAAGTTCAGGATGGTGGGGGTGGGCCCTGAGGCAGCTCAAGAAATGGAAGCCAGCCAATGTTTATAACTGACTGTACTGGATTTAGATTTTAATCAAGATACTTTCCTTTGCTCTTTTTGTAGTGGCAAAAAATAGAAAAAGGAAAAGGATCTACATGTACAAAAAATTTATAGCAGTTCTTTTTGTGGCGGCAAAGAATTGGAAATTGAGGGGATGCCCATCAATTGGGGAATGGCTGGACAAGTTGTGGTGTATGGTTGTGATGGAATACTATTGGGCTATGAGAAATGATGGGCAGTTAGATTTCAGAAAAACCCGGGAAGACGTGTATGAATTGATGCAAAGGACTGGGACAACATGGTACACAGTAACATCAATAGCGTGCAAAGATCAACTTGTATAAGATTTACCTACTGTGATTAAGACAATAATCCAAGACGAGTCTAAAGGAGCCAAGATAGAACACACTATCTACCCAGAGAGAAAACTAATGAATTCTGGGTGCAAGTTGACTTTTTTCATTTTCTTTATTTTTGCGTATGCTTTCTTTTGCAGCATGGCAATACAGAAATATATTTTTGATGACTTCACATGTATATTCAATATCATTGTCTTAAGGAATGAGGGAGGGACAAAAAGGAGGGACAATTTAGAACTCAAATTTTAAAAATGAAAGTTAAAATTTTTTAAAATATGTAATTGGAAAACAATTAATGAAATAAATGAAAATATATATTTTTTAAAGACACTTTGAAGTGAGCAGAACCAGAACATTGTACATAGTAATAGTTAATATCATAAGGATGGTCGACTGTGAATGACAGCTCTTCTCAGCAATACAATGATCCAAGATAACTCCAAAGGACTCTCGATGAAAAATGCTATCCTCATCCACAGAGAGAACTGATGGAATCTGAATGCAGATTAAAGAAAGCTATTCTTAATTTTCTTTACAGATTTTTGTGGGATTTTTGGTCTGTTTTTTTAACACTATGACTTATATGAAATATGTTTTGCATGATTACAGCTGCATAACCTTTATCAATTTGCTTATTATCTCGGAGGTGAGAGAAGGAAGGAAGGAAGAAAAGCATTTGTAACTTAAAAATTTAAAGGAGCAAAATGTCGCAAATTTTTGTATCTAATTGGGGAAAAATAAAATATTTTTCAGGAAAAAAAATTAGAGATACTTTGATTTGTTGGTAGCTTTCCTTTTCCTTTCCTCTTCCAGTGGGCCCATAAGATGAAGCTGCTTACTGCTTATTTTTAATAACCAGTGAGGCTGTAGCATGAGGTAAGGAGGGGCTGCTACAAGCATCATGGCTGCAGCACTCATCTAGGAAACTATCCAAACTTCTTTATGACCCTAGACTTGCAGTATGGTGGGGGAGACAACATGTAAGCATACACAAAATAGATACAAGGTGATTTGAGAGAGGCTGGAGCCTACCAGGGCTCTTAAATTGTTGGATGTTGGACTCTTCTTCGCCCCATCAGGGGTTTTCTTAGCAGAGATACTGGAGTGGTCTGAGATTTCCTTCTCTAGCTCATTTTACAGTTGGGTAAACAGGGTTACATGACTGGCCCAGAGTCACATGGCTAGGAAGTGTCTAAGGCTAGATTTGAACTTGGGAAGATGAGTCTTCATGCCTCCAAGCCCCAATGCTCTATTCACTATGGAGCTACCCATGTGTCTATATTCTTAAATAACAAGGGCTTTTTTCAGCAGAGGGGATGGAGGAGAAGATATAATATAGGATCACAAATGTAGAGCTGGTAGAGGTCATTGCAGTTAATAGCCTCATACAGATGAGGAAACTGAGGCCCAGGGAGATTAAGTAATTTGCCATACATAGTTACACAATTAAAAAGGGCAGAACTAAGATTTGAACCCAGGTCCTTTTTTTAAAAAAAAAAATGGGGGTCTGTTGGGATGACATGTAGAAAGACCAGTTGCTCTATCTATGAAGAAGTTTTTATTTAATTTGTAAGTTGGCGTTATAAACATTTGAGTAGATCATTCCTACTCACAGTTTATATTCTAACAAGAGAAGACAAAATATAAAGGGGAGCCAGAAAATGGGGTGGGATAGGTTGCAAGCCTTTAATAAGTGGCTATTCTGTGCCAGGTCTCACTTTAAGTTTTATAGATTAAAAAAAAATCAAAAATGAAAGTCTCTGCCCTCAAGAAATTTACATTCCCTCAGGAAACAATATTAATCTATATAAGTTATTGCTAGGAAATTGGGAAGAGAGGTCCAAGTTTCAGTGGTAGATGTTGGAACTAGGGTAGATAGTGAAGCATTCACCTGGAGTGCAGCTGTCGTGAATTCAAGGTGAACTCTGAGCAGTGGCTCCTCTAGATATTTTCCCCTGAGCCAACACCTTGGTTACCTCACCCTAGTTGCTGCTCTACTTCAGGGTCTCTATTGGCTAAAGATGCCACCCAGATTTGGGCCAATTCCAATAGACTTGTGATAAAAAGAGCCATCTGCACCCAGAGAGACTGTGGGGACCGAGTGTGGATCACAACAGAGTATTTTACCTTTATTTGCTTGCTTGTTTTTTTCTTTTTCGTTTTCCTTCTCTTTTGATCTGATTTTTCTTGCGTAGCATGATTAATGGGGAAATGTTTAGAAGAATGGCACATGTTTAACCTACATTGGATTACTTGCTGTCTA
Source organism: Myrmecobius fasciatus (assembly GCA_023553655.1). Taxonomy (NCBI): domain Eukaryota; kingdom Metazoa; phylum Chordata; class Mammalia; order Dasyuromorphia; family Myrmecobiidae; genus Myrmecobius; species Myrmecobius fasciatus. The sequence continues at coordinate 118,500 of JAJPUD010000905.1, forward strand.
AGAGAGGAGGTGGGGGGATGGAGGGAGAAAAATTTGGAATACGAGATTTTGTAAGGGCGAATATTGAAAACTATCTTTGCTTGTGTTTATAAGCTATTATAAAATATAAAATAAATTGTTTCCTAAAAAAATAAGTAAACAAGTCATCCAGAGGCAGCAAATCTGGGGTGGGGGCGGGGTGCCTGTATGAGCCATTTCTATATTGATGCCTCCTGATGTGACAGAGGAAAATCAATTGGAAAGGTGATGGCTCCCAAAGCTCAAGAGCAAAGGATATTAAAATCTCATCTTAACCACAATTTTCCTTCATTAAAGTCACATTTTCTTACTTTGCTCATTTTCACTCTACCCAGCAGGGCCCTTAGAAGTTGTATTGCAGAATCCTATCAGGACGTTTATCCTCAGAAAATAGGAAACATAATAATAAAACTAACATCTATGTAGCACTTATAGTGCACCAGGAACTATGCTAAGTGCTTTCCAATTATGGTCTCATTTGATTCTCACAACAATCCCAGGAGTTAGGTGCTATCATTATTCCCACTTTTTACATTTGAGGAAATTGAGGCAAGGTTAAATGACTTTCTCAGGGTCACACAGCTAGTAAATAAATGAAATAGCCTCATAGTCATGTCCAAGCTTAGATATAAGAATTATGGAAACTTGAATTTAAACTCCAAAACATAAAGAAAAACAATCAGCAAGTCCTTTAATCTTAGTCTATTTCAAGAAATTAATTACGATAATGATGCTCAGAGCAAGTAGGTGATGCCATGTGGATAGAGCATCAGTTCTGGAGTCAGGATATAGATTGAGGGTCATCCATGAAGAGAACTGGAATTATGGGATCTGATAGAGAAGAAAAGAGAAGCTGGAACATAGCCACAGTTAAGGAGACTGATGAACCAAAAGAGGCAGGAGTGATCGGTCAGATAGGTAGAACAGAGAGTTGTGAAAGCTGTGATAGGTCAGCAGATAATCAACTGTCAAAAGCTAGAGATTTCAAGGAGACTGAGGGTCAAAGAGAGGCACTCCTGATGTAGCAATTCAGGAGTCTTTAGAGCAATGGAGAAAGAAGTTTCAGAGTGACAAAGTCAGAAGACAGTTTTAAGGATTGTAGCTTTGAATATTCTCTTTTACTAAAGCTTATTTGCAAAACACATGAATGGGTAGTTCTTCAACACTTACCCTTACAAAGCTTTCCCTTACAAAACTTCCCCCCAGTCCCCTCCCCTCCCCTAGATGGCAGGAAGTCCACTACATGTTAATTATATTAAAATACTTGACAAGTTTAATAGATGTATACATATTTCCATACTTGCTGTGCAAGAACAGCCATATCTACATGAACAAAAAAATAACTGAAGAAGCAAACATTGATGGAGCATGAAAATGACATGTTGTAGTCCATCTCTCACATCCCTCTCTCTGGGTATATATGGTTTTCTTCACTGAACACTTGGAACTGGTTTGAAACATGCTTTGAATATTCTTTTAAGAAAATGTTTTGCCCAAGTATATCAGAAAGGTACAAATTTACCAGCATTTACATAGCCTTGACTAATACAAACGTTCACAGAAAGCATGAAAATGCTGTGTTGTGGTCCATACTCAGATCCCACAGCTTCTCCCTGGGTGTAGATGGCTTTCTTCATCACTAAACAACTGGAACTGGACTGAATCACCTCATTGTTGAAAAGAGCCACATCTGTCAGAACTGATCATCATATAGTCTTGTTGTTGCCGTGTACAATGATCTGGTTCTGCTCATTTCACTCAGCATCAGTTCATGTAGGTCTCTCCAGGCCTCTCTGAAATCGTCCTGCTGGTCGTTTCTCACAGAACAATAATATTCCATAACATTCATATACCATAATTTATTCAGCCACTCTCCAATTGATGGGCATCCATTCAGTTTCCAGTTTCTAGCCACTACAAAAAGGGCTGCCACAAACATTCTTGCACATGTGGGGCCCTTTCCTTCCTTTAAGATCTCTTTGGGAAACAAGCTCAGTAGAAACGCTGCTGGGTCAAAGGCTTCCTGTTTCTTAAAGAAAATTTCAAGAAATAAATATTTCCCCAATTAAAAGTCCTTACAGGAATGAAAGAATCATGGGTATTTAATCAATCTTCTAGGAGAACAAACTTTCCCCATTTCAGTCCACCCTCTTTTTCTGCTGGGAGACCATGTAAAAGGTTGAGAGACTCTCAAGAGCCAGAAAATTAAGAGTGTGAACAGGCTGAAAATGGAATACCATAAAGTAGGTTCTAAAACACTGTTGACTATTCCCCGCCTTGACAAATTGGACCACATCCCATTTTCTGTTTAGGTAATGACTCTCTAGGATGCACTATATTTTATAGCTTGATAGAAAGATTGTTAGGAGCAGGAAGCTACTCTGCTGGTTTGGATTTGTTTCTCTCCGAACAGGAAAGTACTTAGATTTGAATGATTTCAGTTAATAAAGTTGTTTGACAGACTTGTTCCCAAATGCAAAATATAGCTTTGTTTTTTCCCAACAGAGCTAAGAGTCGGCCTGATCTTATTCACTTTTATTTTGCAAATGAGGAAATGGAGGCCTGGGGATGTTCATTGATCTGTTCAACGTCACACAGGTGATAAACAACAGAAACGAGATTTGAATCCAAGCCCTTTTAGAACTAGAACTTTTTTCATCCCACCTATTCCATTTATAGCATCCCAAGAGTAGGAAGAATAAGGTAGATAGGTCTAGCAAGACCTGACTGTTCATAGGCCAAGGGTTCAAGGTACCTGATAACATGTAGTTGAAGTGACCAATCACAGGGTCAAGATGGTGAAGGCAAAGAGGGAAGACTGAAGTAGGGGGTAATGGTCTAGGAGAGTAGGAAGTGGTGAAGGGGTACAGATGGCAGGGAGGATACAGAGCAGGTGTAAGAGCAAGGAAACGGAGAGAGAGATCTCCCATTTTAGAGATGTGCCCACCTCAGACTCAGAGAAAGGTGATTTTGCCACAGCCACAGAGAATTGGACCGAAGGGTGAAACATCCACAAACCTCAGTGCTTCCTCCTTCCTGACAATACTACCCTGTTGATCTAGGGTCTTCCTATGTTTCTCAGGCCAGAGACCAATTTGGTTTTGTTTTTGCTTCCTCAAAGGGAGGGGGAACGGATGTCACTAGCACCTGAGAAATATAGGAAGACCCTGGACCAACAGGGTAGCATTGTGGGGAAGGAGGAAGCACTGAGGTTTGTGGACATTTCACCCTGCACATCAGTGATCTATCAGTATTTCCTGGATTTGCTCCTATTTCTGTAAGTGAGCTGAAACAAGTCTCCACTGCCCTGGGTCTCAGTTTCCTTATACGTAAAAGAGAAATAACTAATTTTTTTATTTTACCCACTATTTCTATTGGATACTTATAGATAATTTCTTTGATTAGTACATCATCAAATGAGATAATGTGAAGTGTCTTGAAGACCCCAGAGTCATAATACATGTACATGTATATAGTACGTGTTGTTCAGGCTTTTCAATCTTATCCGATTCTCTGTAACCCCTTTGGGGGTTTTCTTGGCAAAGATCCTGCAGTGGTTTGTTATTTCCTTTTCTCGCTCATTTTACATTTGAGGAAACTGAGGCACACAGAGTGAAGACTTGGTCTCCAGGCCCAGCGCTCTATCCACAGACACCTAGCAGCCCCAAGCACTTCCTTTACAGGAGAACAAAGAACAGTGTTGTTTGCATGTGGCCTAAAGGGCTTTGGGTGACACAGAAAGGTCATCTCTTCCCCCTTAGCCCAGAATCTAGTCACTAAGCAGACCTAACTCTGACCCAGTCTCCTTTCCTCTCCAAGCAGAATTCTTATTGTGCAAGTCCTTCCCAGTAAATCTCCAGGCGATTAATAATGCAAATTGTTCCAGGACTCAGTTACATCTGAATGACATCCCCCTTCTCTCCTCTTTGTGGGATTTTTCCCTTCCATCAGGGCCCATCTGGAAAGTGGGAGAAGCCAAGGGAGGGCGAGATTTGATAACCTTAGAGGAGGCTGGGGCAGGAGCCGCCAGGTGCTGGAGAAGACAGATGGACAGATGGAAGGGGAGGCCTTCTGGCCCAGCATCGGGTGGGTGCACTTCGCACCCTGCCCCAGGTTTTCCTCTCTTCTCATTCCCACATCCTCTCTTTGGAATCTTCAGGGCTTCATGAGACTTAATGCAGAGTATCCCCAAGCCTACATCCCTGGTTCTCATCTTTTGAGATCTGGGCCTGCGTGTGTCTCACTGGCAGCAAGAGATACAGTCCCTTCATCTGCCTGGACCTCAGTCTTTCCACCTGTAAATAAGGTGGACTCGGTGCCCTCGTGTGCCTTCAAAACTGATTCCAGCATCTTTCCCCTCAATCCTCCCCTCTGCTTAGGAGGCCATTGCCTAACTCGGGGATCCATCGAGAAGCAGGAACTTGCATGAAAACTCCATGAAAGTGCATCCTAGCCTGTTACCTGTGCTCAGAAGGAAGCCAAAAAAGGGAACCATCTTTCCCCTATCAGGTTTCTACCCTAGGAGTCGCATCTGTCCTTCCCTCTCCTCCTTTTCAGCCATCCAGTCAACCGCCGAATCTGGTCCATTCCACTTCCATGATCTCCTAAGGAAATAGGACCTCTTCTCCACCTACACCGCGACCCCTCTGATTCAGCCGGTGGTCACCTCTGGCTCTGGTTACCATGACAATCTTCTCAGCCGTCTCCCTCTGTCCTCCTCATCCTTCCTGAGAGGTATCATGGCAGAGTGCATAATTATTGGTCTTGGAGTCCTCTGACATACACTGGCCACGTGATTTGGGGTCAGATGGCTTCTCCAAACGCTACAATGAAGGGTTTGGACCTAGATGGTCTCTTCCAGAACTCCGATCTCCCCATGGCTTTATTCATCCTCTGCACAGCTGATGGGACACGTCTGCCCATGGCCCCCCTCCTGAGGAAGTTCAGGCTCATCTTTCTTGCCTCCAGGATAAAATACAAACATCAGTTTGATGCTTCAAGGACTTCCCACCTTAACACAGCACGTGGTCCCTGCCTGGAATGTTCTCCCATCTCACCTCTGCCTCGAGGGACTTTCAGATCCCTTTAAGGATAAGCCCAAGGGTCACTTCCTCCTGGTCATTAATAGCCTTCCCTCCCCAAGAACTTAGAGGGCATCTGAGGGGATAAAACACCAACCCTTGGGTCATGAAGACCTCAGTTCAAATCCCATCTCAGACAGTTCTAATTGTGTGACTCTGGGCAAGTCACTTCACTCTGCCTCAGTTTCCTCATCTGTAAAATGAGACGCAGAGGGGAATGGCGAGCCACTCCAGTGTCTTTGCCAGGAGAGAAGTTAGACATGACCGAAATGACTGACAAACAACCTCAAATCTTGGCCATGGGGGCTGATCAGTTTGAGTTTATCCAATTGATTCCATGAGATTGTAGGGCATGGACTTAAAGTCTTAAGGGGAAGCATGATATGATCAATCACTTAATTAACAAACACTTACCAAGCTCTTAGAGGATAATATGGATAAGCAAATACAAAATAGAGCAATCTGTGATTTCACAGTATAATACATGCTGGCATCTTCTCAGAGTTTCCTAGAACACTGAGAATTGAGTTACTTGCCCAGAAGTGGGCAGCAAAGTGTTGGAGGCAGGATTTGAACCCCTGTCCTCTAGCTTTAAGGCTGATTTTCTATCCATGACGTCCCACTGCCCCTTGGGTATAAGTCCATAGGAAATAGGTAATAGAGGGCCCTTTCTTCTCCTCCCTTCTCAGTGATGTCAGTTCAAAGACCTGGAGTCTGGAAGTAGAGGGTCCTAAGTGAGGAACAGCTGAAAGTCCAGGCCGTCTGACCCGTGAAAAGGAGAATATTCTTTAAGAAGGTTGGAAAGATGGGTTTGAACCAGGATTTAAAGGGCTTTCAAAATGAGACAGAACGGTTTGCCTTTGATACCGGAGATGAGAGAGAGCAATGAGATTTGATTAAGGCAATGGCGTGACCAGCCTTGGACTTCAGGAAAATTGCTTTGACGCTTGACTGGTCCCCAGTAACCATGGCTGCCTCCAAGATGATAGGTGACAGGGAAGGCTGCAGACTCTTCCAGAGAGCATCTTGTTCTCTGGCTCCATTAAAGTGAGCCAGGGACCGCCTTGCTCCTTTCCTTCCCCCCACCCCTTGTTCTTTTCCGACCATTTTTCTCCCTTGTGTTTCCAAACTAGAACAAGAGGATAGAAGGAGAGCGGGTGACAGAAGTAACGTCTCCTCTTCCCCCATCCAGGAACAGGAAATGGTGCTTAGGAGGAGAAGCAGGTAGTGAGCCCCCCATGATTGCCCTGCTGGCTTGGGGACACCCTTGAGTTCTTGGCTGCTCCCTGCAGTACAAGTCGGAGATTAGCCACTGAGAATTAAACTTGACATGAAAATTTAAGAATTCTCAAGAAATGGAGTTTACAAGATAGACATTAGCTTGTTCACTAGTGATTTATTTTTTTTTTACTGCAACAATACATCCATGGTTTTATTGCATTTAGGTTAGAGATTGGAAGGTTGTGAGCCATAGAAGTCTTTATTATTATTATTTTCTTTTTTCTAGTTGTACATTATTTTTTAAAAATGCTTTTTTTGTTTTTTTTTTTTTTTTTTTTTGCTAAGGCAATTGGGGTTAAGTGACTTTTCCAGGGTCACACAGCTAGGAAGTGTTGAGTATCTGAGGTCAAATTTGAACTCAGGTCCTCCTGACTTCAGGGCTGGTGCTCTATCCACCCAGATAGCGCCACCTAGCTGCTCCTTTTTCATTTTTTAAAATACACATTTTTTAATGAATCATGTTGGGAGGGAAAAATCAGAACAAAAGGGAAAAACCACAGGAGGGAAAAAAAAAAAGTGAACATGGCATGTGTTGATTTATATTCTCTATAGTTCTCATGCAGATGGTGGTTTCCATCCAAAGTTTATTGGGATTGCCTTGGATCATTGAACTGCTGCGAAGAACCAAGTCTTTCATAGGTTGGCTATCACACAATCTTGCTGTTACCGTGTGCACTGTATTCCTGGTTCTACTAATTTCGCTCAGCATCAATTTGTATAAATCTTTCCAATCCTTTCTAAAATCAGCTTGTTCATCATTTTTATAGATCAATAATATTCCATTACTTTCATATATCATAATTTATTCAGCCATTCCCCAATTGATGGGCACCTACTAATTTTCCAATTCTTTGCCACCATAAAAAGAGCTGCTATAAACATTTTTGCACATGTGGATCCTTTTCCCTCCCTTATTATTTCCTTCAGAAACAGACCCAGTTATGGCACTGCTAGGTCAAAGGGGATACACAGTTTTATAGCAATTTGGGCATAGTTCCAAATTGCCCTCCAAAATGATTGGATCATTTCACAACTCCACCAACAATGCAATAGTGTCCCGGTTTTCCCACATCCTCTCCAACATTTATCATTATCTTTTCTTGTCCTCATAGCCAATCTGAGAGGTATGAGGTAGTACTTTAAAATTGTTTTAATTTGCATTTCTCTAATCAATAGTAATTTAGAGCATTTTTACATGACTATAGATAAATATATATATTTAAATATTCAAATATAAAGTATTAATAATTTAATATTTAAAAACATTTTTCATCATCTGAAAATTGTTTATATCCTTTGTTTCTCAATTGGGGAATGACTTGTATTCTTATAAATTTGATACAGTCCTTTATATGTTTTAGAAATGAGGCCTTTATCAGAAACATTGGCTGTAAAAACTTTTCCCCAGCTTTGTACTTTCCTTTCAATCTTGTTTGTGTTGGTTTTGTTTGTGCAAAACCTTTTTAATTTAATGTAATTGAAATTGTCCATTTTGAATTTCATAATGTTCTCTAGTTTTTTTTTTTTGTTCATAAATTTCTCGCTTCTCCAAAGATCTGATGGTAAACTATTCCTTGCTCTCCTAATTGAATAGCAATGTTCTTAGAGAAGAAATGTGATCTATGATCCAGGAAAAGGAAAGTGATTTGTTTGAATCAGGACCATACAAGAGCTGAAGGACTGAAGTCATGTCATGGGGGATGGGCACGGGAATTTAAAAGACCCTGTCACCTCTGCTCTTGCTGTGAGTTGCTTAGATGGTGAGTCTAAGGTGAATGGGGCGTGTTTGTTCAGCAGTCTTCCCAATATCCTTGTCTAGGACATAGTTGATTCCAAGGGGAGACCCATGGGTGATTTGAGCACTTTTGTTATTCTGTTGTTTTCAGTTGTGTCTGATTCTTCGGGACCTTATTTGGTGTTTTCTTAGCAAAGATACCACTGGAATGGTTTACCATTTCCTTCTACAGCTCATTTGACAGATGAGGAAACTGAGGCAAACTGGATGAAGTAAGTTGTCCAGAGATACAGAACTGGTAAATGTGTGAGGCTGAATTTGAACTCAAGGCTTCCTAACTTCAGGTTCATTCTATGCACTGAACCACCTACTTGCCTTGAGTGCTTTATGTGTCTGAATTTGATCACCTATGGCCCTAAATTATTCTCTTCATTATGATCCCTGGACCTTATCTCCTCTTCTCTCTTTCCTCCCTTTCTTCCTTTTCTCTCTCTCTCTCTCTCTCTCTCTTTTGACAACCAGGGTTAAGTGACTTGTCCAGGGTGACACAGCTAATAAGTGTCAAGTGTCTGAGGCCAGATTTGAATCAGATGCCCTTGACTCCACTGCTCTATCCACTGAAGGGCCCCCCAGCTGCCCTTACTTTATTTGGGTCCTCCATAAATTTCTCTGTGACTGGGGAGCAGACACAATACAGAAAAATGTAAGTACAACATGAGATAAGAAAGAATTGAGGCAAAAGAAAAACCTATGTAAAAAAATACTCTAGGAAAGTTTGAGGATGGCAAGAAAACTTTTAGCTACGAGAATCAGAGACAGGGAGAGTTTCCAAGAGGGATTCGATTTTTCTTATGATTTAATATTAACATAATTAAGGGACTTGGAGCCAGAAAAATCTGGATACAAATCCTGCTTCTGACAATTACTGGGTGTTCGATCTTGAGCAGGTCACGCTTCTGGCCTCGGGTTTTTTAATCTGTAAAATGGGGACATTGGACTCTGGACTCTGAGATCTGGCCCAGCTGCAGATCTAAGACCTCAAGCCATGCAAACTTTCTAGATCTCAGTCTACTTTTCTGTAAAAAAAAAAAGGAGAGGATTGAATTAAATTGAACATTTTTAGCCTTTTTTTGAGTCCTGCTACCCTTTGGAAGTCTGATGAAGTCCAGACATCTTTTGTCAGAATCGTGTTTTCAAATCATTGAAGAAAATGTCCAATTTCAGTGAGAAAATAATGTCATTTCAGTGAGAAAATAATGCCATTTCTCACGTTCCCCACTCCCATCTTTCCAGACTTCTCAAGGGTCTGTGAATTTCAGGCTGAGACTCTTTTGATCAGATGATCTCCAAGGTGCCAGATCTAGGATCCTACCTTATTGGAAGCTTTTTTTAGTGGCTCAATCATCTACTTAGAGACTTTATTTAAGACTTTCAAAGATTGAGCCCCTTGGGTAGCTGGGCCTCTGTGTGCAGAATAGGCACTGTTTGGGCAGCTGTCTGCCATTTCTAATCACCCACAAAGGCTATAAAAGAGAGTCAAGTTGTTCCTTTGACCTGGCTGCTTGTATTTATGTTGTGGATGTAGATTGTAGAGGGAAGATGATTAATAAACCAAATTGTCTATAAAAAATAAGTTGTTGTCAATGTGTGGGATGTGAAAATTTTGAGCTGGTTAATAGTGGAATATAGGTAACCTTAGTGAGTCACTGTAGTAAGGGGGCTCCTTGATGGATTATGGGAACAGGGAGAGGAAGTATTAATTGTGTTTGAGGTTTAAGTCTCTCTTGACTGAAACTGTGTGAGGCTTTGGGCCAAAAGCACTCCCACCCTCAGCAATATATTTGGATCTTTCCTCTTCAGATCTGTCTTTTAAAATACAACTCGGTGTGAACTGATCCAATTATTTGGGGGGGGGCAATTTGGAATGAAACCCAAAGGGCTATAAAACTGTGCATACCCTTTGATCCACCAATAAAACTACTGGGTCTGTATTCCAAAGAGTTTTAAAAAGGAGGAGTGGGACAGTGGGAGGACTTATACAAAAAATATTTATAGCAGCCGGCAAAGAATTGGAAATTAAGGGGATGCCCATCGATTGGGGAATGATTGAACAAGTTGTGATATAAAATTGTAATGGAATATTAGCGTATTATAAGAAATGATAAGCAGGTGGACTTCAGAAACACCTGGAAAGATTTATATGAATTGATTCAGAGTGAATTGAGCAGACTCGCAACAATGTATACAGTAATAGTAATATTGCACGATGCAGAATTGTGTATACGTTTGTTCTTCTTAGCAATACAAAGATCCAAGACAGTTCCAAAGGGTTCATGAAGAAAAATGCTATCCATTTCCAGAGAAAGGATTGAATGTAGATCTAAGTATACTAATTTTTCCTTTCTGTATTTTTCCCCATGTTTTCCCCCTATGGATCTTTTTTCATATAATTAATGTGGTAATTTGCATTATTGAACATATATAACCTTTATCAAATTGTTTACCATCTCAAGGAAGGGGGAAGAGAGGAAGAAGAGAAAGAGAATGTGGAATTAAAAATTAAAAAAAAATATTAAAAAATTGCCTTTACATTAAAAATAAATAAAAATAAAATATAACTCAAATACTGATCCCTTCAAGCATTTCTCTTAGCTTCTGGGTTCAAGTTTTACTCTCAGATAAACACTAGTTGTACAGCCCGAAATAAATTATTTAGTGTATTTAAACCAGTTTGCTAGGTAGAATGCTGTTTCTGAGGTCAAGAAGACCTGAATTCAAATTTGGCCTGAGATACCTACGACCTATATCAACTTGGGTAAGTCACTTCAATATTGTCTTTCTCAGTTTCTCCATCTGTAAAATGGGGATAATGATAGCACTTACCTTCCAGGGTTGTTGTAAGGGGAAAATGAACTAATATTTGTATAGTGAAATGTAAGAGTTAGTGATTACATAAATTTTTAAGTCTCAACAACTTCATTTTTCAAATGGACATAATAGCATCTATCTCATGGGATAGGTGTAAGGATCAAATGAGACAATGTCTATAAGGTAATAATACATCACTCTTTGCTGATATTAGCATGTCTTTCAATTATGAATGTAGATAATAAATTACTGTAGTGTTATCAGTACATGTAACTGTCACCCATAGAATTTACCAATTGGTGATATCACATTACAGTTGAAAATCAATCGAATGTTTTATGTGACATATGTCTTGCTTTGATAAAGACTACCCCGGAGCATAATGTTTTTTATTCACACTAAGCAACAACAGCTTCCACACTGCCATCTTCAAAAACAGAGCATAAGGCATTTTAAATGTATTATTTTATTATTAAAAGCACATAGATTAGCAGATCACAATTTTAAAAAAATATTTTGATAATTGCTGTTTTACAAAAATGACTTCCTTTGTAATTCTTTGAATTTTTATTTTATGCATTTAAAAACTTGATTCTGAGAAGGGATCATCAGACTGCTAAAAGAGGTCATGATGAAAAAAAATGTTAATAATTCTATTCATAGCTGAAGTCAGGACTTGAGTTCAAATTTGACCTCAGATACTTAACACTTCCTAGCTGTGTGACCCTGGGCAAGTCACTTAACCTCAATTACCTCAGAAAAAAAACTAAAATAAAATAAAAAAGAATTCTATTCATGCTTTACTTAATAATAATAGCTAGCATTTAGATTGCACCTACTGTGTGCTGGGCACTGTGCTAACCACTTTACAGAGATTTTTTCATTTGATCCTCCCAACAATCCTGGGAGGGAGGTTCTCATTATCCTCATCTTTCACTAGAAGAAGTGAGGCAAAAAATGAGTAACTTGCTTGGTCATACAGCTACTCAGTATCTGAGACTGGATATTTTATTACTTTTTGTCAATCAACAAAATCAACCAATGCGCGCTTTTATTAAGTGTTGCCCTCAAGCAGTCTCTGTTCTCAAATAGCTTCTATTCCATAATGTGTGTGTGTGTGGGAAGATGTGAACGTCGATGATGAATAAATTAATGAAAGAAAAAGCACCTACTATGTACCAGACACTGTGCTAGGCACTGGAGGTACAAAGAGAGAAGTGAAATAATTCTTGACCTCAAAGAGCTTACATTCTATCAGAGGAGACAACCTGTAGCTGAGTGACCCTGAGCAAAGTTTTCCCATCTCTGGGTCTCAGTTTCTTCAGCTGCAAAATGAAAGGTTCAGTTTCAACCTCTAAGTCCCAACTATAAATCTATGCTATTGTGTCTATATAGGAATATACAAAATATACATGAAATTAATCCAAGGTATTAGGTGGGGGAAGAAGCCACAGCAGCAGCAATTCAGGCAGAAAGGCTGATGATGTTGCTTTTACTCAGGTCCTTTGCTATCCAAATCAAAAGTGACAGGATGGGCTGGGGAAATGGATTAGCCCTTTCCACACAGAGCAGCCTGGTGACTTCCTCCATCTCCCTAGTAACAACAAAAATATCCCCTAGACGTCCAGTCATTCGTGAACAATTTCCATTCATTACTTTATATATTTCCTAAGAATTCTGAAAAAGAATACCATATCAGTTCATGCTGATGAAGCCTCCGATAAGGAAATAAGAAAGGGGGGATTAGGGAGCACAGTGTTAGTCTTTGGGGGATCCAGAGGAAAAAAAATGAGACAGTCCCCATCTCATTTCCCAGGATATCCAGTCCAAAATAAAGCTTTTTTTCCCTGGTCACTGTGAGTGGAAAATAGTTTTGAACTCTGGTACAAGTTAACTTGATCTTAGCCACTTTAGCTCCCCTTCCATCAAGCATGTGTGGGGACGGGAGGGCTGCCCATCCACCTTTGGTGTCCACATGTCACCCAACTCTCACCTGTGGCTATAGCATGCCCACTGGCCTGATGGAGGTAATAGGCAGGCTTTGGATTCATGGTGAGGCAGGGGGATGTCTATCCCCAGCATGTGAAGGGATACCCCACAGAAAGGGTGAATGAGAACAATTTGTTCCAACGGCCATGAAAGTGGCTGAAGAAGGCTCTGTGGCGTGCTTAGAATTTAGTCACTGAAGAGCCGAGGTCATCCACTGAATCCCGGGCCACTGCCAGTCATCCTGTCTTGTCACCAGACTAAGGCCATGAGGCTGATGACTTTGTGTAGCTCAGTCTCACTTAATTCCAACTCATGAGCATCTCCCATAATGTTATCGGTCCCCTTCAAAAAGGAACAACACACAAAATCTTGGATATTGAACACCCATTTATTGAAATTCCAATAAACTAAAAAAAAAGAAAAGAAAAGAAAAAGAAAGAAATTCCAATAAACTATAAAGACACCAATAAACAAAAGATCAAAAACAAGACACTGATAAAATTTTATTTTAAAAACATTTTAGATGTCTGAGCTAAGGGGAAGGAAGCTGGTTGCCACAGTTAAATGATTAAGAGGTGATAAGGTAAATTAGAAATTGAATTGTAAAACCCTCACAGACTAAAAGAAACCCAATAAGACTGGAGGACACTGTGGTTGGTTCAGCACTATTAATTAGTTTTGTCAGGATGTCAGATAAAAGCATTGTTGCAAGCTTATGAGATTTTCAAATAATGCTCTGTCATTTCTAGCTAAATAAGGTTCCAAACCCAGCCATATTGCTCTCTCTTAGCATCATTGCCTTGGAAGTGATAGTCTCTATCCACACTGGAAATTGCTGATAAAAGTGATCAGCTTTTGGGGAAAAAAATCTGTATCCTAAATAGGTTCTGATAAAGGCCTCATTTCTAAAATATATAGAGAATTGACTCAAATTTGTAAGAGTACAAGCCATTCTCCAGGGTTGATAAATGGTCAAAGGATATTAACAGACAATTTTCAGATGAAGAAATTATAAACCATTTCTAATCATATAAAAATGCTCTAAGTCACTATTGATCAGAGAAATGGAAATTAAGACAACTGAAGTACCATTACACATCTCTCAGATTGGCTAAGATAACAGGAAAAGAGAATAATAAATGTTGGAAGGGATGTGGGAAATTTGGGATACAAATACATTTTTGGTGGAGTTGTGAACTGATCTAAACATTCTGGAGAGCAATTTGGAACTATGTCAAACTGTGCATACAATGTCTCCACTGGACCGTATCTGAGATCATGAAAAAGGGGAAAGGACCCACATGTGCAAAAATGTTTGTAGTGGCCCTTTTTGTAGTGGCGAGGACCTGGAAACTGCTGAGTGGCTGCCCATCAGCTGGGGAATGGCTGAAAAAGTTATGGTACATGAAGATAATGGAATATGATTGTTCTATAAGAAACAATCAGCAGGATGATTTCAAAAAGGACTGGAGAGACTTACATGAACTGAAACTAAATAGAACCAAGAGAACATTGTCCATGGCAACAAGATTATGTGATGATCAATTCTGATGGACGTGGCTCTTTTCAACAATGAGATGAGTCAGACCAATTCCAGTAGACTTGTGATGGAGAGAGCCGTCTGCATCCAGAGAGGGGACTGTTAGGACTGAACATGGATCACAACACAATATTTTCACCTTTTTGTTTGTTTAAATTTTGCTTTCTTTCTCATTTTTTTCCCTTTTTTGATCTGATTTTTCTTATGCAGCATGATAAATGTAGAAATATGTGAAGAAGAATTGCACATGTTTAATATATATTAGATTACTTGCTGTCTAGGGAAGGGAGGAAGAAAAATTTGGAACACAAGGTTTTGCAAGAGTGAATATTGAGGGCAGCTAGGTGGCACAGTGGCTAGAGCACCAGCCCTGAAAGGAAGAACCGAGTTTGAATCTGGCCTTAGACACTTAACATGTCCTAGCTGTGTGACCTTGGGCAAGTCACTTTACCCCAATTGCCTCAGCAAAAAAAAAAAAAAAGAGTGAATGTTGAAAATTATCTTTGCATATATTTTGAAAATTAAAAAAAACTAATTCTTTTTTAAAAAGTGATCAGTTTCAAGGAAGGGTAAAGTGGCTCCCTATTAAGTAAATGAAGTTCCATCATCAACCTTGGAGTCTGATAATAGCAATGGCTCACATTCACCTAATGATTTATAAAAGCTCTGCTAGAAGGTGCTAATTTCTTTTCGTTTTACAGCTAAAGAAGGAAGCCTTGTCTAATATCACATAGGTAATATGTCAGAAAATCATAGAATCACAACTTTACAGCTGGAAGGAGCCTTAGAAAACATCTGGTTTAATCCCCTAATTTCACAGATGAGGAAACTGAAGCTTGTAGTGAACTGCTCCAAGTTCTATAGGCAAAGGCATGCTGGAGGAAGGATCCAAAAGCCAAATCTTCACCTTCGAGAGTCTGTGTTTATTCCAGTGCATTTGGGATTCATCTGTTTGGATTTATGGGCACATATTGGGGAAATCACCAAGGGATAGAATTCAGAGAGAGGAGAAGACCTAGGTCAGAGCATCCACAGTGAGGGAGGCTGGGAGGGATGAGCCAGCTAAAGAGATTGGGAAGGAATAGTCAGTCTGGAACAGAATGAGGAAAGAGCACTGGGACTAATCACTAGTTTCAGCAGCTTCAGGGGAGTCCAGATCCTTGAAGACAAAATGACCTTGGTTATACAGCCATTTCCAACCTCCCTGGGATACGATAAGGACATGATTTTGTAAACTTAAAAAAGAACTATGAAACTCTCAGATTTTCAAATGACCTGTGACCTCATCAGTTTGAATGGTCCCTCCATCAATGGAGATCCATACCTGCCGGCTCTAGTCAACTCTTGTATACCATCTCATGCATTTGTCATGGGGGGGGGGTCCACCGAATGTGTTGGAGACTTAATTTGTTTTCTCTTGCCACTTACAGGGTACCATGGGAGCATTTAGGCTATCCAGCCATTATCTTTCATCCGCCCCATATGACCATCCCATCTCTTCCTATTAAACCTATCTCTGATGACATCACTTACTCCGGTTCTTCAAAGTTCCTCAAGGATGAATGAATTGAAAACATTTATTAGGAACTTACTATGTGCCAGACACTAGGGATACAAATGAATAAATGAAGAAAGCATTAAGAGCCTACTATGTGTTAGTCACTGATAACAGATGAACAAAAAGTTTTATTAAATGCTTCCCATGTGCTCTGCTGAGTGCTGAGGTTACAAACAAATATATGATCATCTCTGCCTTCATTAAGTATAGGTTTTCATAGAGAAAGATAACACATATGGCAGATGTGACCAAGAATGGGTGTTTTGGTCAGAGGAGTCAGGGGATGGTGAGTGAATCCAGAGTGACTCATCTTTTCTAGAAATGGCAGCTTTGATTTGATTACTGCTCTCAGAGAGCAGGAAGGGTGGAGATGGGCAAAGAATGAAGATGAGATTCTCTGTCAGGGCTTGATATGGTAAAGACTCGTTAAGTGGAAGCCCAGGATTCAAGAGAATGGCAGATTGGAGGTTCTTATATGTTACAGGTTGTTCACACTCGATGCATTTCTCCATTTCCCTCTGTGCAATAGTAATTTTCAATTATTTGAAGAAGTTCCTACTGCCATTGTTGTTGTTCAATTGTGTCTGATTGGGGTTTTCTTGGCAAAGATACTGGGGAGTAATTTGCCATTTCCTTCTCCAGCTCATTTTTACAGATGAGAAACTGAGGCACACAGGGTTAAGTGACTTGCCCAGAGTCACACAGCTAGTAAGTGTCTGAGGCTGGATTTGAACTCAGATCTTCCAACTCCAGCCCTAGCAGTGCCACCTAACAGACTCCCCTATCCCCCCATACAGATATACAATCGTAACAAATAATGTTAGAATTAAAGAAATGGGTTTTGTTTTCATGGGAGCTTGGGTCTGGGAAAGGAATTTTGCAATCTCCCTAAGGCTATCCAAGTCTCTCCTCCTCCTCCTCTTTCTCTTCCTCCTCCTTCTCTTGTTCAGCTTTGGGTCCAAATTGTAACGAAATAGGCCAACAAATTTGATAAAGTTCCTCGGGAGACATTTGAACTTCATGAAATGGTCCAATGAAAAACAAGGGAATTTTCTATATTTGTCACTGGAAATCTTATAATCAGCAACTCCCAAGAATAGTTATCAAGAAAAATAAGTATACTAAAGCCCCTTTTCCCCCCCTAAGACTAATGGCACAAGGCTGCAGGATTTCAGCTACTGATATAATAAGAGAAATCCAATGTTGTTAGTGCCCTGGCCCAGAGACAGAGAGCATTCAACAGCCCTCAGCAGCTTCTTATCACATGTTACATACAGATGACACTGGTGACCATTTAGGAAGCTGCCCACTTCCTCCTGAAAGTTGTTTGAGTCTGCAGCTTTTGTGCTGAAATCGAAACGTTCTCAGGGATCCCAATGTCATCGAGCTTAGCCAGAGTTCATCCACCCTGCTTTGTGTCCCACAAGACTGGCAATCACTTCCTAGAAATCCTCGATAAATATAGGTTATAGAGCAGTGGCCTGAGAGTGGGGAGCCGTGGGTCCCGTTCATTAATGTCCCTGACATTAACTTGCTCTGTAACCTTATCTGTGTTGCTTCCTTTCTTTGGATTTGCTCATTAGTAAAAAGAGAAGTTTGGGCTTGATGAACATTAATGTCAAACATCCTTTGATTCTAGGAGCTCAGCCATCCAGAACACTGGAAGCAACTGTGAGTTTTATTTGTTTATTTTTCCCATCAATTCTGGTTTTTTAAGAGGAGTTCGGCAAGGGCAAACCCAAAGAAATTATGTTTATGTTCTAATTGTGGAATTTGGGCCATTGTGACAGGTAGGTGGAAGAGGAACTTCTGAGTATGTGGGTTTCCTCATTCTTTTTCCGATGTGTCACAAAAAAAGGCTCACCTGGCTCTCTGTTAAAGAAAGAACTACCCATTTTAGAGGCTGGACAACGGGTTCCTTCACCTATTAAATAGCCTTGATGGTCTGGTGGTCCCTTCCAGCTCTGCAAGTCTCAGATAAAGACCTGTGTGTGAGGGGGCATTCTCTCATCCTGAAATCCCAGATCCAATCCCGAACCTTCTCCTCTGGAGGGATGGAGAGTTCTCTTTATTCCTGGGACCCAGCGCAATGATTTTCATGACTGAGGGTGGGAACATCGGGCCCTTTTCTCTGATGAGCAAACATCTTTTGGTCTGGTTGGTGATTTTCTCATCTGTGTGACAAATTAGGCAATGTCTCTGTCTGGGTTGCAAAGCACATTGATGTATTGCTGTTCTGTGGAGCGTGCACTCAAGCTGTGAGTGGACACTCTAGTGTCTCACTGTTGAGCAGTTGTTATTGGGGGGGAAAGGACAAAAGGCTGGATTTCTATCTGCTGCTAGAAATGTGTATGTGGGGGTGAAGTGACAAAGAAGGAGGCCCTCGGTCGAGGGTCTGACCCTTCATGGTAGCCCCAGAATGTATGGGACAGCTGCCTTTGTTCTAACTAAAAACTAACCTGTGGTCCAGAATCATAGCTCAAGGTTCACACATACGGGGTTCAATCTCGGGGACAAACCCTACATGATTCTTCTTTGACCAATGTTCCCATCCAGAAGTTTCTCCTGGGGCCATGCATCGGTATATGGATCATCCCAGAGGGATGCCCTGGGAATATGTGAATTAACCTCATGCTTGGGTCTCTAAAACCGGGGGAAATGATGCTCAGGTGGCAGATAAACTTTCAAATTAACAGTCTAGTGAATAAGGGACCAGCTTTAGGTTACCTGGCAGCAAATACAAACAAAAAGGATTTGTACTAGGACCCCCAGAGAGTCAGGATAATTCTCCTTCCTGTTCTATGGCCCACCTCTGTATAGTATCTCTGTAGTCTGCCAGATATAGAATATCAATCTAGGACTGATGCTCCCCTCGTAAAGAAAAAAGGGATTGAAGGTTTCTGAGGTCTCCTTATGGTAAGACCCACTCACTACAGGGAGGGATACAATTCTCCCTACTACTCTAGGGTTTAAGATCCTCTACCCTTGGGGGCTCTAGAAGGTGAATTGAACCCTTTTCTATTTGTTGTCATAACTGGTACAGACTTCCAAGCTTGAAGAGGCACCCTGATTGGGCCTTGCCCCCAAAGAAGGAGAAAACACTCAAAAATAAAGTCAACAACCCTTGCTTTCAATAATATCTACACAGTTTCCCAGACTTATAATGTTACCCTGGCTAGGCCCCTATCTTCCCTAGGTGGGAGAGAGGAACCTGGAGCTGATTCTTTCCCATAGACCCGAGTAGTCGGTTTATTCCTTCCCATCATAGTAATATCCTTTTCTGTTTCTCAGTTCTGACTCTTCTCTGATGCAGGAACTTCATGTCTTGTTCTCAGAACCTTGAAACTTGGAGTTCTAAGAACAAGAAATTACTTTGTCAGAAGAACTTCTAAGGAGGACCTTGACCCTTACTAGAGAAGAAAGTAAAGATTATGATGGTATCTTTTTCCCCAGGCAAGGGGTGTGTGTGTGTGGGGGGGGATGTATGATATTTTGCTTATGTGTGCCCCTTGGGTCTGTCTATGATATGAAATGATATTTCTAAAGTCTCCTCGCCCTCCCTTCTCCAAGAGAGACTTGGATTCCTGTCAGAAGGGAAATTGGAGATTGAAGGCACAGGCTGGCTATTTGTTTTCCTTCCAGAGAGGGGATCCTGGACTAGAATTCTATCTGTCCTCCTCCCCTCCCCGACTTCATCCCAAACACACACTTAGTCCAGGTCCAAGCTGAGCTCCTTAATAGGGAAGGTATACCACAGGCTATATAACCAGTCCTTAACTTCCTTCCCACCAAATGCAAATGTCACAATGAATACATGTAGCAAATAGCAAAGAAAATCCACTTGTTCAAGTCAATAACAAACAGAAATCAGAGAAAATATAATAATAAGAATATATATGAGATAATATAAGTGAATGAGCTCCTCTCCTGGGAGCAAGAAATCGCAGCTCAAACAAGAGAAGTAATGCTAACTCCCACCCAAAGGGAAATTACCCAAAGTCTCCAGCGTAGTAAACTGAGGATAGGGACATAACAAAAGGCCATCTTCTCTCCATGATGACTTCCTCCTAAAGATTTTTTCTCCCTTCAGGGTTCTGAAAAGAGTTTGGAACTCTTTCTGTCTTTGTCTTTCTCCTTCTCCCCCCTTTCCTCCCTTTTTCTCTCTGTCCCTCTCTCCTCTCCTTGTCCTGTCCCTGTCTCTCTAACTCTGTCTCTGTCTCTCTTCTCTGTCTTCCTTTTTCCCTCTCTCTCCCTCCCTTTCTCCCTAAAAGCATCACCAAAGGCATCATTGGAGCATGATCACCAATCTGACCCCCCTTCTTCCACACTATCAATCTTTCTGTTCCAATGGACTATGTCAATTGTTATGGGCTAGGCCTGACTCAGTTTATGTTCAACACTGAAATGGAATAAGGCCTTCATGGGTCATTCCATACCTAATCAAAGGAATTATGTTTAGCCAAAGCAAAAGATGGACAAGGATGGACACTGAAGATACTCTTGAGTTGATTCAGGTGAGCTCGCTCACCAAACATCAGAGACTACCTGGAGCTATTTTATACTCAGTCAAACAGGAAGTGAGATCAACAACCTGACTCTTTAGGCTTCTAAGTCGATGATTTGCCATTGACAGCCTTTCTTGAGACTTCCAACTGCTCCACCTCCCTTCCAGATTACTTTATATTTATAATATTAAAGAGGCGACTAGATGGAGTAGTGGATACAGGAAAACCCGAATTCAAATCCATCCTCACTCACTAGTTGTTAAACCTAGAACAAGTCACTGCTTCAGTTTCCTCATCTGGAGAATGGGGATAAGAATAGTGCCGTCCTTCCGGAGCTGTTGTGATGATCAAATGAGATAATAATAGTAAAGTACCTTGCAAATCTTAAAGCCCAATATAAATGCTAGCTATAATTGTTGCTGTTGTTATTATTAATTTTATGTATACTTGCACATGTTCTTGTTACTTACTTCCATTGGAATATACATTCACTGGAAGGATCGGTCCATTCTTAGTATCTGTCTCCCTACTGCTTAGCACAGTGCCTGGCACATAGTAGGTACTTGGTCTGATTGCCCAACGATCAGAAAAAATCTGAAATTCCTCTATTGGATCATAATCTTCTCTCCATCTCTCTTTTCTTACACCTCATCAACCTAGATTTGTTGTTTTCGGTGTGACCTCCAGGTATTACCATAGCACCCACAATTCATTTCAGTTTTTTCCTCTGAAATCTTGACCTTATAGTGGCTGGTTCAATCCGACCCCATCTGCTCTGGAATCCCTTGTCTGCTCATCTGCCAACGGACATTCTTTGTCTGACTCCGAGCCTGGACAGCTCCCATTCATTTACTCTGCTCCCCTTCACCTACTACTGACCTGGTGTTGGAGGATTCACATGAATCCTCTGAGGCTATTACCTAATCTCCACCTGCCCCTCCCTGCCCCAGAACTCTCTTCCTCTGCTTTCCTCATTTAATGTCTCTCACATTGCTCATGACCTTTTCTTCTCTCCTCACATCCCACACCATACTCTCCGACCTGAGTCTCAGAGGACTTCACTTCCTACTCTACTGAAAAACAGAAGCCAATGGCCATGAGCCACCTCCTTTCTCCTAGTCTAGATTCTCCAGACCCCTTGATGTGTATTCTCCCAACCTCTCTCCTCCATTATTCCAATCTCTGAAGGAAAAAAATGCACTTTCTCCTTGAAAAGGCAACCACTCTCCATGTATCTTTGATCATATCTTCTGTTCCCCCTGGCAGATTGCCCTTGTAATCATCCTCACAGCTGTTTCTAATCTTCACCCTCTCCTTTATCTACTGATTCCCTGTTTATCTAAAAACACATCTGAGTCTCCTCAGTTTTTTGTGTAATCTCCATCCCTAGCAGAGAGTCAAACTCCAAGTGCCATAAATTTGCCCGCCAATGTTCTGTGGCACTGGTCTAGTGACTGGTCCAGAGGAACAGAGAGTAGAGAGGGAATACCCATGTGTGTTGGGCTATGGAACACTCCATTATGCCTGAGGAACAGACCGAGAATTCGGCTGAGACCAGTGTTTTACTCATAGAAGTCACCTGGGACAGAGATCTGAATTGGCAAAGGGTGAATTGTCAACAAAGGAAGAAGCTGACAGTCTTTGAGATCCAACTGCCATCAGAGAAGAGATTTCATGGCAAGTTGGAGAAATGGTCATGGAGAGAGTAGAAGGTAATAATCAACTACACAAGCAGGAAAATAGGAAAATCCCTACCATGGGGCAATACTTGTATCCCTTATGTCTAATGGAGAGAGAATTACCTTCTCCCCTTCTGAAAAAGGGGGAAGAAAGTAAAGGACTGGAGAAGAATATTTCTACCTCAGAAATACTTATCCAATGTCTGCAATTTCTTTCTGTAAAGGATAATTGAGAATTCAACAGGAAAAAAGGAGAGATCTTGAACCCCGGAATGGAGTTGCAAGGGTGAGGAGTGGGAGGGAGAGGGAAAAACGGGGAGGATACTAAGTTTTATTTGAGAATTAAAATGCTTGCAGGAAATAATAAAGACTAAGACTGAAAAGGTGGGGTGATGTCATGATTTGTGTGTTTGTGGTGGGGAGCTTGAATACTAGGCTAAAGTTTAGAGGCAATAAGGAAGATTAACTTTTTTTAAAGCAGAAGAGTAAAACAAACATCAATAGGCAGGAAAATCAGCTCTGGCCGTATAAAAAAAGGACAGGCTAGGGGAGGGAGAAAATAGAAGCACAAAGGCCAAGGTATGGAGACTATTGCTACATCCTAACAGGGCAGTGGGGTGTAGAGAGGGGAGGTAATCGGGAGAGATGGGATTGTTGGGATTTGGCAACTCTGAAAAGGGAGGTCAAAAAGGATATAGGATATAGGAGGATATAGGAGGAAGGATATAGGAGAATTGTGAAAATGGAAGGACAGACATGGGCTAAACTAATGAAGTCAGAAGGAACTAAGTTTTAGGAGGAAAGACTTGGTTTGGTGTATGTTGAATTAAAGAGGTGTTGCTGGGATTGGTCTGGGAAATGGAGGGGAGTAGAAAACAACAGATTTGCAGCTAACAGAGACCTGGGTTTAAAGCCAGCATCTGCTACTTAACTGTGACCACAGGTAAGTCACCATTTCTCTGAGGCTCAATTTTTTTTAATGTGAATTGGTGATAAGTCCTGGCTGAAAGGATTGTTGTGAAGAACAGATCCTGGAGGCAATAGAAAGCCATGGAGGGTTCTTGAGTAGGAGCATAAAATGGGGATAATAAAAGTACTTCTTTTTTTTTTCTAAAACCAAAAATAATTTTATTCTTTTCTTCTTTTTTTATTTTTTAAAAGTATGTTTTAATCTGCATTCAGATTACTTAGTTCTCTCTCTAGAACTGTATAACATTTTTCTTCATGGGTCCTTTGAAGTTGTCTTGGATCACTCTTTTTATCAGAATAGCTAAGTAAAAGTACTTACTTCAAATGAGAAAATATCTGTAAAGCAATCTGGTATATAGTAAGCACTACATAAATGCTTATTCTGTTTCTCCTTCTTCCTACCTTTGTGACCTTAAACAAAGTCACTCAGTTAAAGGGTGGGAGATCTTAAAATGATGGATTAGAAGGTCTCTGAAGCTTTCCAGGTCTCCACCTCAAGGTAGGCTTTCCTGTTCTTGCTGATGTCATTTCCTTGTTACTTCTACTACTTGAAAATATCGTTATCAGTGTCTTGGTATCTTATATTTGATTCTATCCTGGCTTGTACTCCCCTCTGGTTGCTTCGTTTTGTGATTCAGCTAGACCCCAATGTCTTAGGGCAGAGGGACTGTGTCCACTAGGATAGGATTATTAGCCACATCAATGGGTCAGTACATACCAGAGAGAACAAACAGGATGATAAAACCCCAGAATCCATGTCATAGATGGACTGATTGAAGGAACAGGGAATATTTCTTCTGGAGAAGAGAAGTGGAGATATAGAATATGTTAGTTGTGTTCAAATATTTGAAGGCTTGTCAGGTAGATCTGTTCTCTTTGGTCCTGAATGGCAAAACTAGGAGCAAAGTGAACATAGCAAAGAGATAATTTTAGCTTTGAACACAGGGAAAACTTCAGAGCTGCCTCCCCACCCCAATCCCCTAACAGAATGTGCTGCTTTGGGAAGCAATGAGTTCTTTCTCTTTGGAAATACTTAAGCAATGTTATCCAATTCCAGAGAAAGAACTAATGAAGTCTGAATTCAGATTGAAGCATACTTTTTAATGCATACATATTCATATAATTATCTTGCTGCACAAGAAAAATCAAATCAAACTAGAAAAAGTGAGAAAGAAAAGAAAATGCAAACATCAAAAAGAGAATGCTAGGTTGTGATCCACACTCAGTTCCCACAGTCCTCTCTCTTATCTTTTCCTGTCATTTAAGCCAATCTGACAGGTGTGTAGTGGTATCTCAGAGTTGTCTTAGTTCACATTTCTCTGATCAACAGTGATTTGGAGCACTTTTTTTATATGACTAGAAATGGTTTCAATTTCTTCATCTGAAAATTGTTCATAGCCTTTGGCCATTTAACAATTGGAGAATGGCTTGAATTCTTATAAATTTGAGTTAATTCTCTATATATTTTAGAAACAAGGCCTTTATCAGAACCCTTGAATGTAAAAATGTTTTCCCAGTTTATTGTGACGCATACTTTTAAAAACTTTTAAAAAATTCTTATTTGTTTTTTGATCTGTTTTCTTCTGCAATATAACTAACATGAAAATGGTTTACATGATTGCACAGTATGATCTCTGTCAGATTGCTTGCCTTTTCAAAAAAAGGAAAAAAAAAATTATGGAACTTAAAAACTTTGAAAAATCAAATGTTAAAAAATTTTATGTTACTGAGAAAAATAAAACAAAATGTAAATGTCAAAAAAGGAAGTCCTTAAACAGATGATGTTTGGATGAATGAATGAAAAGAAAATCCCCTATTTTTAAGCACTTACTATAGAACTTACTAAATTCCAGGTAAAAGACTAGCAAACTAAATAGGCCCTGCCTTCAAGGAGCTTACATTCAAATGGGGGATGACAAGGCATAAAGGGTACCTAAAGTTGGAAGAGGGGGAGGGGAGGAAGAGTTTGGAAATGACTGGGAAGTCATGTAGCAGTCAGGTTCCAGGTGTTGTAAGATGAAAGTTTACTTGTCAGAGTGCAGAACATTAGAGACAGAATTCCCCTAAGAAGTGAAAAAAAGGCCAGGGTGGAGGTAAGAGTTTGAAAATAGCTTTTAAGTTGACTAAATCTGGGGTATGTTAGAATAAGCTTCCCCTTTAGGCTGTATGAGAGGGTCCCAAAAGACCCTTCCAGTTCTTATGGTGATTTTTTTTGATCCATACAAAGCAAGTTAGATCTACACAAAAAACTGCATGCAGACACACAGTGTTGGCACTTGGCACAGTGCCTAGCACATAGTAGGTGCTTAAGAGATACTTGTTAATTTGACTTGCAATGAACAAAATGCTGGATTTGGCAGTA
This sequence comes from Myrmecobius fasciatus, assembly GCA_023553655.1. Lineage (NCBI taxonomy): Eukaryota > Metazoa > Chordata > Mammalia > Dasyuromorphia > Myrmecobiidae > Myrmecobius > Myrmecobius fasciatus. The sequence continues at coordinate 144,085 of JAJPUD010000905.1, forward strand.
AAGACCCGAGTTCCAATAGCCACTCTATTACTTAACCACCTTTTGTTATATTTGCTAAACATATTTCCACAGTAGTTAGGCTTAGCGGAAGGGGAGCAGTTGCATAGGGGTGGAGGCAAGAGAACTGGATTCAGATTCTGCCTCAGACATTTACTCATTGTGTGATGATGCGCAAACACGGTGCAGTTAGAGGAACCGGGTTCAAGTCCTACCTCAGTCACTTCCTACCTATATGGGCAAATAGCCAGGCTTCCCCGCTCTGTTTCCACAGCTGTAAGGTTGAGGGGTGCACCGGTCTTTGGAGTTCTTTCTGATCTATGATCCGCTGAGCTGCAATCGTGTGTGTGTGATTTCTAGGAGATCAGGAACAGGGCTCCTGGATCCCAAACGGAGCCTACTCTCCACTGGCCTCTCCCCCCTCCATCCCTCAGTCTGTCACCCCCCTCCATCCCCCGCCCCCAGCCAATCCTGGCCCAAGCCCGTTCTGCCTTCTTTCCTCCGATCTCCTCCAGGAGGCTACGGCCTGAAGCGCCGGCAGTGCCCAGGGAGAAGTACCCTGCTACCCAACCCGCCACAGTCTCAGCCCTTTCCCGAGGGAATTCGGGGACTGGAGGCTGCAGGTATGGCTGCAGGAGGGGGCTACGGGTGGGGGCGGTGCCGGGGCGGCTTCTTTCCGGAGTGAATCCCCGCCCCCCCCTTTCTTCCCCTGGGACAGACTGACAGCTCCCACAGTCCCAGACATAGATGGCGTGGGGGTGGGGTAAGGAGGGCAGTTGGTGTGCTGAGGAGATGCTGGGGGTCCGGAAGGAAAGCACGCCCAAGACCGACCGACAGACAACTCCCCTTGCACCTGCACGCGCACGCACACACACACACACACACACACACACACACACACACACTCACTCACACCGCTTCTATAGCAAGGGATGCTCGGGCTCAGGTTTCATTTTCACCTGCCGTGTGCCCCTGCTAGTGTCTAAGATTGAGGAGTGGGAAGAAGGAGCGGAGTCTCCCGGGTTTTTTGGAGCAAGATGCGGGCCGCCATGGGGGCGAGGTGGGAGGATCAGGGACCGGAGACGGGGACCGTTGTCCCAGAGCCTCGGCCAGGATCCTGGCTAGGACTTTAGGGCTGGGGTTCCACAGCGAGCCAGGAGGGGACTGAATTTAAAACTCCAGGCCTGAGGTGAGGGTGGGGGTGGTGGAGGGGGTTGTAGAAGGGGCCAAACGCAATTTCCCAGGGTCCCGCTGTTGTTCCTTGCACCCCATATTCCACTTGGCCCAGTCTCCTCGCTGAAGAGGAAGTGGATGATGCGTCCCTGACCCCTAAGACGGTAGAGACCCGAGAGACGGAGGGGGAGGGTTCCAGGTGGCAGAATGCTGAGGGAGAACCTGAAGCTACAAAGAACGATGTTCGGGATTGCAGGGAAGAGGTGGGGGTGGGATGAGTTTGAGCGTAGCCTTGGGACAAGTCCTCGGTAGTGCTCTGAGGGGGACTGGTCACGTGGTGTACGATCTCGGCACGTGCCCGGGGTGGGAGCGTGTTGACTTCGGGAGCCCTTCCTTCCTCTCCCCCCGCCCCCCCATCTCAAGCCCTATTCTGGTCCACACCCACTTGTGAAGTCCTTACTGGAGGCTGATCTCTGTTCTAAGCTAGCTGCGGGCGGCTCGGCCAGTGCCCAGCCGCCTGCCTGCACGGCACGGGACACATCTTGGGGAGGGGTACGGGGAGGCCAAAAGCGGGGTGGAGGATGAGGGAATTTACCATGTAGCTACCTTCCATTGAGCGGTTCACGTTACTTGGGGTTATAGCGGACGACGAAGGTCCCCCCATCAGTGTGAAAGTGGGAGTGCAGTCCAGCGGGACCGTGCGGGTCCTCTTAGATCCCCGGGCTGGGGTAGAGAGGATAGAGCACACTTCTCGCCCCCAAGCCCGCTTCCCGGCGCCCAGGGCCCGGGGGGGGGGTGTTAAACCTAGAGTGAATTGTGTCATCTTCGCCCCCCAAGCCGGATCACCCACCCTCACCCCTAAGCTGTGAGCTCTGTCCTTTGGACTGGGCCCCCCCAAACTCCGGGATCCTCAGGCAGAGAGCAAAGAAGGGAGGGGGAGGGGGAGGAGGTGAGGGTAGAGAGGTGAGTGCCGGGTGCCTGATCCTCCCTCCCCGGATATTTGCATAACGGAGCGGGCGCCCTCCTTCCCCGCCCCCTCCGGAGCCTGCTTCTCCGCCCCTCCCCCGTCTCTCTTTGTCTCTGTCTCTCGCTTAGTCTCTGCTCTCCTTTCTCCTTTTCTCTCTCTTGGAGTCTCCCGCTGTTTCTCTGTCCTAGCCTTTCACCCTCGGCTCCGGTATCGCGCGGCCTAGGGGCGGGGTGAGGGTGGGGGAGTGGGGCCTGATCCCTACGGGCCCGGCTGGGGGTGGGTGGGGATGGAGGGGGGGGGGAAGGGCCGGCCTGCGCCGGGCTCGGGCACCTCAGACTCGCTCCCCAGCCGGCCCCTAACAAAGGGAAGCTCCTGGGCCCGAGCCTTGGAGGCGAGCGGGCTGCGGCCCGGGACTGGGCTGGGGGGCTGCGGGGGTGGGGTGGGGGGAGCTGTCGCCGCCAGCCTGAAGAGCAGCCGCCGGAGCCGCGGGAGCCAGCCGCAGTCTGAACCAGCTAAGGAGTGAGTATCCTGGGGAGCCCAGCCCCTCCGCGCCCCGCCCCGTCCCGCCCCGCGCCCCGCATGGGGCACAGAGCGCGCGCTCCCGCCGGGGGGTGGGGGGCCCAGCGGGACAAGCCGAGGCTGGGGCTGCCGGAGGGCAGCCTTCTCCCGAAGGGACCTGGAGGCTTCCGGCCCACCAGCGGCTTGGCGGTTCGAGCCCCCGTTTATTCAGCACTTGGCACACTGCTTGCCACCCAAAGGCGCTTAATAAATGCTCCTTGACTTGATTTCCCCCTCCCCTCCAGCATCAGCGGTCACTGTGGGACTTCCCTTGCATGCACGTTGATTACACTCACAACAAACGCACGTGTGCTCCGTGCCGGGGCACAAACACGCTCGCACCCCACCCAGGCTCACACTGGCTCTCGCCTGCTGGCGCTGGGCCCCATCCGCCCACAAAGATGCCCGCCTTCTCGGGGCGTTCTCGGTACCCCAGGCCCGCGCTGATTCGGGGTTTCTTGCAGTCTCGAGGCAGCCCCAGAGCCTTTGTTTGAAACGGGGAGGCCCCCCCCCCACCTGAGGATGCTGTTCGGCTGGGGCAAGGCAGAAAACAGACAAAAAGTCATATTTGCGTGGTCCCCGCTTTCCCTGGTCCGGCTTAGTCGGCGAGGACAAAATGAAAGGGGGGGGGGGGGGGGAATCAGTACAGAAAACCGTTCTCTTTGCCTGGAACATCTTTGGAGCGTTCAGTGCCCCTGCAGACTAGGGAGAAAGCCTTTTCTCCCTCATCCGTCCGTGGTGGTGTTGGGGGGAAGGGGGAAGACCACTCTCTGGCTCACCCTTTATTGTTTTCCCGTCTTTGATGGGCTGGCTACCTTTGGAAATGCCGAACATCTGCTCAGTTTGGGATATTCCCAGAAAGTTCGAAGGCCGGGCTAACCCAGATCTCTCATTTATTCCTCTCTGCACTTTATTATTATTATTATTAGTTTATTAGAGACCAGGATTTTGTCACCTACCTCCCTGACCTATTTAATGGTTCTGAAAGGAAAGGTGGCCCCAAGCTGGGCTTGGCTCTGTAGGGAAAGAGGCGTGTTCTCAGTTCTGTGAGCTTCAGGTTCCTGGGGGCATAGATGGAACTGTCCTTAGAAGCCATCCAGTCCCTTCCTTTCATTCTAAAAATGAAGAAACTGAGACTCAGAGAAGGGAAGGGACAGAATGACAGGATCAGACATATAGACAGACCTCAATGGGACCTTTGCCGCCCTCCAATCTAATTTCTCCATTTTCTAGGTGAGGAAACAAGTCCAGAGAAGTTGTGACTTGGGATCATAGACTTAGAGCTGAGAGTGTCCTTAGAGATGTTCTTAGAGACCTTCTAGTCCAGTCTCCCCATTTTACTGAAGAGAAAACCGAGGTCCAGCGATTGGATCCTAAGTGGAGATTTCAGTGGGACCTCGTAGGCCATTTAAGCCACCCCCTTCATTTTACAGATAAGGAAGCTCAGAGAAGTCAAACTTGGACAAGTGACCTGTCCAAAGTCACAAGATAGTAAATGGGGGAGCGGAGGTTCAGTCCCTGCTCTTGTCTCCAAACTTCTGCTGATCAATGCTCATGGAGGGAGTGATCAAGGTAGAATTAGAACCCATATCCTTGGGTTCCAGAATCAGGTTGGGAGGTTAGAAGTGAGATAGCCTGGTTTCCTGCAAAACTTAAAATTAAAATGAGACTTTGGTAATATGATTTTTGAAAAGCATGAGGTCATGGGGCTGGCAGGATTCCCACAGCATAGATAGCTGCTGTCTATTTGCTTGGGGTGCTGGTCCTTGAGCTACTTCATCATTGATAGTAAGAATGGGCTGAACTGAGCCAGAGTGACTGACTTACCCAGTATTATATAAGTGCTCAGTGGCAGAGAGAGCCAGGACTCCTGGCTCCCGGTCTGGGCTCTTTGCCTTGGATGCCTGAGCTCAGGCTGGTGAGGCATCTGTGGCAAACCCAACAAACTGTGGCCTGGGGCAGAAAAGCCCAAACAAAGACACTGATTCAAATGAGACTGCACCCTCCCATTATCCATTCTAAGAAGTGTTCTTTATTTGTTGGAAAATAAGAGGTTTAAGTCTTTTTTGCAAAGGGGCCTTCCTCCCCCTCTCCCCCTCTTCTTCTCTCCCCTTCTCCCCCTCTCCTCTTCTCCCCATCCTCCTTTCTCTGGAGTAGAGGGATGCTTCCTTGCCTCAGGCCCTCCCCTTTTCCCTTTTCTCTAGAAGCCAGGATATCTTTGTTTGAGGATTAACATCAGCTTGTCTCAGTCGGAAAATGTTTCCTAGTGGAGGATCAAGAATTGCTTTTGCTGTGTATTCCATCTAGTTTCATTTGCATTAGAAACAGGTAGACGAGTTGTAACTTTAGAATCCTCCTATTAGTAGGTAAACTTCTTGAAGGCAGGGATGGCCTTATTTGCATTTGTCCCCTGTGGTGTTTAGGCCCCGTTGGCTCTTTAGAACTTCCAAAGTTACTCATCTATCCCTCCATTCTTCTTTCCAAGCATTCATCTATCCATCCAACTATTCATCTGTCCATCCATCCATTCATAGTTGAAACTGATCTTACCAAGCTTCTGTTTGGGGGGATCTTAGTTACATTTGTATTATATACTACTTTGGCAATTAGTTGGTAAACCTTTCCCTGAATCACCTTTTTAAATGACTAAAATAAATTACATAGCATTACAATGAGAACTAGCTACCTAGAAAAACTTATCAATATATTTTACAAATCAAGTTCAGGGACCCAGGTTCAGATTCTCTGGTGGTCCAACTCCATCATTCGACAGATGAAAAAACAAGCCCACCAGAGTGATGAATGAGGCTCTGTGACCCGGAGCCAGGAAGCCCTGGGTTTAAATGTGGCTCCAGATACTAACTGCCCTGTGATCTTTGAGGAAGTCACTTGGCCTCTGTCTCTCCCTCAGTTTCCTGACCTATAAAATGGAGCTGATAACAACATACACTTGCTTTCAGGATTAAGCCAGATAAAGTCTGTAAAGTGCTTCTAAACCTTTTTGTTTGTTTGTTTTAGGGAAAAAATAGATTGACTTTCTTTTTTTATTAAAGCTTTTTATTTTCAAAATATTTTGGTGGATAATTTTTCAACACTGACCCTTGCATAGCCTTGTGTTCCAAATTTTCCCCTCCTTGCCCCTACTCCCTCCCCTAGATGGCAAGTAATGTAACATATGTTAAACATGTTAAAATATATGTTAAATCTATATTTCTACCATGTTTAACATATATTGGACTATTTGCCATTGAGGGGAAGGTATGGGGGAAGGGAGGAAAAATTGCAACAAGATTTTACAAGGGCTAATGTTGAAGAATTGTCCACACATGTTTTGAAGAATAAAAACCTTTAATAAAAAAATAAAATATATGTTAAATTTAATATATGTATACATATTTATACAATTATGCTGTGCAAAAAAATCAGATCAAAAAGGGAAAAAATGAGAAAGAAAACAAAATGTAAGCAAATAACAAAAAGAGTGAAAATGCAATGTTGTGATCCACATTCAGTTCTCACAGTCCTCCCTCTGGATGTAGATGGTTCTCATTAACACAGGATCATTGGACCTGGCCTGAATCGTCTCATTGTTGAAAAGAGCCATGTCCTTCAGAATTAATCATTGTATAATCATCTTGTTGCTGTGTATAATGATCTCCTGGTTCTGCTCATTTCACTCAGCATCAGTTCATGCAAGTCTCTGCAGGCCTCTCTGAAATCCTCCTGCTGGTTGTTTCTCACAGAACAATAATATTCCACAACCTTCATAGAACCATAATTTATGCAGCCATTCTCCAACTGATGGGCATCCACTAAGTTTCTAGCTCCTTGCCACTACAGAAAGAGCTGCCACAAACCTTCTTAGTGCTTCTAAACCTCAAAGCTCCATATCAATACTCTTCTTTTCATTAACTCATAAATTTCAGTCAAGGGGGAACCTACAGGAGTGTCAGTAACTTGACTAAGGTCATACAAGCATCAGAGGTGTAATTCGAACCCACATCCTAAGACTTTAGTCAGTACTCTTGCCTTTGAACCTGTCCAACTCTTGTTTTTAGATGGGGAAACCAAGGGCTGGCAGGAGGGGATCTTGGAGGTCATTTAGCACAACACCCCCATTTTATAGGGGAAATGATTTGTCTAGGCTCACACAACTAATATCTAGTCCAAATCCAGCACTCTGCTTCTGCAAGAACATGCTTCCCCTGCCCCATCTCACCCCATCCGATGGGTATATGTGCTTTTTCAAAGGGGGCTGGCAAACTTTGACCCTTGGCCGCCTAGATGGTGGCTGGGCTGTTTGTCCTCCTTTACCTTCCCTGGATGCTATTTTTAAAACTCAGTCCCTGTGAGGGTCATAGCTGGCTCATTCAGGGCCATGTCCTTTAAATATAAAGCCTATTTTTGTTTTTCTTCACATTTCTGCCAAGTCTTTAGATGCCCAGGTGCCAGCACTGATTTTCCCACCCCCTGTACTCTGGGCCACCTGACCTCTCATGTGATGTGAAGTCATTCAGTGAGCATTTTCCAGAGGGAGACTTACTTACCTCCCTCCCTCCCTTCTTCACTTTATTCTTTCTTTTCTTCCTTCCTACCTACTTACCTTCCTTCTTTCCTCCTTCAGTTTCTCCCTTTCTTCCTTCTTTCCTTGCTTCCTTCCTTCCTCACTCCCTCCCTTCCTTTCCTCCTTTTTTCTTCCTCCCTTCCTTTTTTCTTTCCTTCCTTACTCCTTCTTTCCCTCTCTTCCTTTCTTCCTCCCTCCATTCATCCCTCTCTTCCTTTCTTCTTCCCTTCCTTTCTTTCCTTCCTTCCTTCTTTCCTTCCCTCTCTCTTCCTTCCTTCCTCCCTCTATTCATCCCTCCCTTCTTTCCTTTCTTCCTCCCTTGCTTCCTTATTTCCTTCCTTCTTCCCTCCCTTCTCCTTTTAAAATATATTTTATTTTCATTAAATATTTCCCAATTACATATAAAAATCATTTCCAAATTCCCTCCCTCCTGTCTCCTTCATTTCTTGAGAAGGCAAGCAATAGGAAATCATGCAAAACATTTCTATATTAATCATTTTGCAAAAACAAATACAGAAAAAAACAAGAAAATGAAGTGGAAAATATGTTTCAAATTACACTTCTCTTTCTGGAGGAGAATATGTTTCTCTTCGTGGGTGCTTTGGAATTGTTTTGATCAGCATAGCTAATTCTTTTTTCCTTTCTTTCTTTCTTTCTTTCTTTCTTTCTTTCTTTCTTTCTTTCTTTCTTTCTTTCTTTCTTTCTTTCTTTCTTTCTTTCTTTCTTTCTTTCTTTCTTTCTT
>JAJPUD010000905.1:152095-195036 GCA_023553655.1 Myrmecobius fasciatus
CTTTCTTTCTTTCTTTCTTTCTTTCTTTCTTTCTTTCTTTCTTTCTTCCTTTCTTTCTTTTTTTTTTTTTGCTGAGGCAATTGGGGTTAAGTGACTTGCCCAGGGTCACAGCATAGCTAATTCTTGCAGTTGATCCTCCTTACAATATTGTCATTACCCTGCACAATGCTCCTTGGATTTTTTTGCTCACTTCATTTAGCATCACTTCATATTAGTTTTCCTAGATTTTCCTGAAACCATCCTACTCTTATAACACAGAAGTATTCTATCCCAATCCTACACCATGACCTGTTTAACCATTCTGTAATTGATGGGCCCAGGGAGACATTTCTCCTGCCTCCCTCCCAGGTTGGAGGTTGTGTATGAGAGTGAGCAGTGCAGAACTGGGAGTCAGGAGACTGGAGGTTTTGTCCTAGCTGTCTTAGTACAGGTATCATAAATAGCCAGAGCTGGGACTTCCAAGGCCAAGTGGCCCCGCACCCCAACCTCCAATTTACAGAAGAGAAAACTAAGACCCAGAGAAGTTGTGATCTATAAGATCATATATCTAGAATTGGAAGTAACTTCCATCATGTCCAGCCTCTTAATTTTACAGATGAGGAAACTGAGGCCTGAGGTGCTTAAATGACTCACCAAAGCCACCCAAATAGTAAACATTAGAGGTGGGATTTGAACTCAGGTTTTTTCACTCTGTAAATGAACAGAATTCAATGGGTAGAAAATAATGTCTCAAGTTTTCAATTTTCCCATCCAAAGAAATAGGAATAATCATGCTTGCTCTATTACAAAGAATGGGGAAAAGGCTTTTTAGAAGTCAAGCACCATATAAACTTAACCTGTTATTTCTGGATGAGCATTTCAGCTTGCACAAAGAATTCATTTCCAAATTCCCTCCCTCCTGTCTCCTTCATTTCTTGAGATTCTCAAAAGAGGAAAGTCAGATGCTTCATAAATTCACTTTATTTTAATTTTTAAAAAGGTAATCAACTTTGAAAGTTTCATGACTTCCTAAATCTCAGAGATAGGATGTTTTGTTCACTGGATTATAGATTTGAATATTTTCCATGTGGATTAAAAAAAAGAAACCTATTTTTCTTTGCTACAAGAGTTAAATAAAAAAACACTGGTAAGTACCTATTAGGTCCCAAACACACTGTGAAGCACTGGGACTGCAAAGTAAGGCAAAAACAGCCCCTGGCCCCAAGAAGCTCACAATCTATTGGGAGATACCTTAGGTACAAACAAACAGGAAAACTTGGAGGTCATCTCAGTGAGTAGATGCTAGCATTAAGGAGAGCAGGAAAAGGCTCCTTACTGAAGGAAGAGTTGGTCTTAGTGGTGTTGAGGGACTGTGTCATTTACTGGGAATTGATTGTGATAAAAAAGACAAAGGTCATCACAGGAATGTTCCTTTAAAAATCCAAAAACTAAGAATAGCCAGCATTTATATAACATTTACTGTGTGCCAGGCCTTGTATATGTTTTACAAATGTCTCATTTAATCCTCGCAACAATCCTGGATGGTAGGATTATTATCTTTCCCATTTTACAGTTGAGGAAGTTGAGGCTTCGTATCTGAAGCAGAGTTTGAACTTCAATCTTACTTACTCCAAGGTTAGCACTCTATCTAGTATGTCACCAACTATCTCAAAAAAAGAGAAAAGTTTGATACTCAAAAGGGAAAGAAGGAAGAAATGAGAAAGGAAAATTGTTACAAGCACAATATAATGCAGTATAGATAGAAAAAGTCCTAGTTTTGGAGACAGAGGGTCTGTTTGAGAAACTTTTGTAAAATGAAAATGAAAGGGCTAAGACCTTTCTTTCTATCACTTATCACCTTGAGGATATAGTCCCAGTAATGGCATTGCTGAATTGAAATATATGAACAGTAAATTTGAGTAAGATTTTTTCCCCATAGAATTATTAACTTTTCCTAAGAGTTCCTAAGTTTTTTTTCTATATTTTTCCTGAGTTTCCCAAGTTGCATTATTTTTGTTTATGCAAAATTTTCTTGCTTTTATATTATTTAAATGGTTAATTTTCAATGTTGTGATTTCTTGAGTCCCTTTCTTGGTCATTAATTCTACCCCTAATCATACATAGTTAAGGAAGAGATACCTGCTTCAGTTATTTTTTAATTAAAAAAACTGATGTGACTATTGAATTTAGGTTGCTTCTTCTTCTATAGGGTATAAAATGGTAGGGTACAATTGTTTTCTGCCAAACTGCTTTCCAGTTTTACCAGTAGTTGTTATTGGATGGAGATTCTTTCTAGAAGTTAGTGTTCAGTTCTTATCTCCTTTAAAAAAGTTAAACAAACTGTATATAACACCAAGTATATGTCTTTTGAAGTGATACAAACCTTGAATTCACACGAATTGTACAACACATGTATTTCTTCTATGTGGATTTTGAGCTTGGCACTCACAAACTCAGTGAGGAAAAGTAGTTCTCCTTTGGTTTTATAGGAATAGTGCTAGAAAACATTCTCTCTGTGGTTCCCGGAGACATCCTGTTGAACGAATAATTCATTAATTAATTCAATCATTTATTAAGCAAGCATTAATTAAATGTCTACCATATACTAGTACAGACTCACTCTCACTCTCTGTATGTATGTCTCTCTATTTATTTAGATAAATCTCTTTTCAAGGGGTGGATGAATGCAGTTGGCTTACTAGATGGCACAGTGAGTAGAGTGCCAGGCCCACAGTCAAGAAGACCTGAGTTAAATTTAGCCTCAAGTACTTACTAGCTGTGTGACCCTGGACAAGTCACCTAACCATAGTTACCTCAATTTCTTTATTTGTAAAATGAACTGGAGAATGCAATGGCAAACCCCTTCAGTATCTTTGCCAAGTCACAACTGAAATTATTAAATAACAAGAACAACCCTTCTTCATTGTTTGAGACAAAGTTTAGGATAATCATCTTCCTGCTTCCCTTAGATGGAGAGGATGAGACTTAATATGATTATTTGCAAGGTTTCTTTGTGCTACTGGAAGAAATTTGGAATTTGGGGACTTAGGGGAACTTTAGAGATCATGTAGTCTTCTTTTCAGATGAGACAAATCACTTAACAGACATATAGTAGTTCATTCAAGGTTAGCAGCAGAATCCAGATTTTATGTTCTGAAGTCTTCTGTCTTGCAACAACAACAGGATTTATTCGTTATTAAACTCTGCTAAGGGGAAGTGGGAGTTGATTAAAATAAAAACCAGTAGCAGTTAGCAGATGGTTAGAGAGGAACAGTCCCTCTTCTTCAAACTGAAAATACCTACAGATTGAACTTCCAGGAGCCAAGATGGCAGAATAAGCAGTAAATCACCGTTACTGTCAGATGATGGGAAGCACCTTTTAGCCCAAGGATCTGGAAAGATCACCCAGAAAGATCTGTTTCAGGCAAAAGGGGAACAAACTTCAGGACAGAAAGGATCCCAGGAAGCCAGCACAAGCCCCACCTCAGCCAAACAGTGGAGAGCACCAGCAACCCTCCCGTGGCCCAGCATAGCTGGGGAAATGGGCAGACTCTGCCCACCCTAGGCATTAGATGGCATTGGGCAAACAGGCAGCCTCCAGTGGCCAGACCCCCTGTGCTCCAGGGCAAGCCCAGCAAATGTAGGAGCCTCAGCCGGACACCAGTTCCGGGACCCTGGATCAGCACCAGGTAAGCTGTCACACCCCATGGCCTCCCAGGGTCAGTCTCTCAGAGCAGCAAGAGAGAGGAAGGCTCTCTGTGAGTCTCAGGGCAACACAGTGCAAGCCCAGGAAACAGCCAAGCCTCTCTCACTTGGGGGAGATTAAAATAGAGAAGAAAGGAAAAAGGTAAAAAAAATGAGCAAAAAAAAAAAAACAAGCGAGAACAAGACAAAACAACAAAATCTGACTGTAGAAAGTTATGGTAACAGGGAAGATCAAGACAAACTCTGGAGGGGACAATAGTGTCAAAATATCTCTGAGCAAGACCCCAAAGAACAGGAAGTGCTCTCAGGCCTAGAAAGAGCTCATGCAAGAGATCAAAGGGGAATTTAAAAGATCATATAAGAGAGGTAGTAGAAAAAATGAGAAAGGAAATGAAAGTGATGAAAGAGAATTATAAAAAAAAAAGAATTGAGGGGCAGAGCCAAGATGGCAGAGTAGACAGGTCTTTGTCTGAGCTCTTCAGATCAACACCAGATCAAGCTTCTGGACTGATTCTGGAGAGACAGAACCCATAAACATATGGAGTGTAGCAAATGCAGAAGATAATTTGGAAGAACTTCAGAAAGGTCTGCCTCAGTTGGGCAGGGGAGGGGAAGTGGTCCAGTGCAGTCACAGAACAGGGACCTCTGCCTGCCGGGGGAATCTCCTGAGAGGCTCTTAACCAAAATACAGCAGCGATAGACGCTCTGTCCTGGTTCAGAAGCCAGTGCACCAGCAGACTAGCTGTGAGACCTGAAGGCAAACTTCTGTGAGTCCTGAAGCCCAGCATAAGGCGCTACTTGGACATGCTCACCTGGCTGCTAGCACTCCCCCAGAACAGTGTGAAGCCACTGTCCACCTGGAGAGGACGTTTGGGACAATCTCCCCTTTTCCCTAAGAGCAGCCCTCAACCTATAAGAATGAGCAAAAAAGCAAAAAGAGCTCCAACCATAGATAACTATTATGGAGACAAGGAAGAACAGACTTCAAAGCCTGAGGACACTAAAGGCAGAAAGTCTCAGATGAAGCCACAAAAGGTGATTTGAACTGGTCTCCAACTCAAAAGGCTCTCTGGGAAGAATTCAAAAAGAATCTCAAAAGAGAGAAGAAAAATAGGGGGAAGGAAATGAGAGTTTTGCAGGAGAGTTTGGATAAAAAAACCAGAAGAAAATTCCTTATAAATAGATTTGGCAAAATGGAAAAAGAATACAACTCCTTAAAAAGAGATTTGGTGATAGGGAAAAAGAAAACAACGCCTTAGAAAACAGAATTGGCAAAATGTGTACATATAATTAATATAGCAGGAAATACAGAGTTAGTAATTTTAACTGAATGTGAATGGGATGAACTCTTCCATAAAATGGAAGCAGGTAGCAGACAGGATTAAAAGCCACAATCCTACAATATGTTGTTTTCTAGAAACACATTTAAAGCAGAGTGATACATACAGAGTAAAGGTAAAAGGCTTATGCTTCAGCTGATTTAAAAAAAAACAATAGAGGTAGCAATCTTGATCTCAGATCAAGCAAAAGCAAAAATAGATCTAATTTAAAGAGATAAGGAAGAAAACTATATTTTGCTGAAGGGTATCATAGATAATGAAGTAATATCAATACTAAACATATATATGCACCAAGTGGTATAGCATCCAAATTCCTAGAGAAGCTGAGAGAGCTTGTAAGAAGAAATAGACAGAAAAGAAAAGAAAAGAAAAAAACCTCAGTAATTTGGAAAAAGAAAATAACTGCTTAAAAAGTAGAATGGCAACTAGGCGGCGCAGTGGATAGAGCATCAACCCTGAAGTCATGAGGACCTGAGTTCAAATCTGGCCTCAGAAACTTAACACTTCATAGCTGTGTGACCCTGGGGAAAGTCACTTAACCCCAATTGCCTCAGGAAAAAAAAGTAGAATTGGCCCAGTATAAAAGGAGCTACAAAAATCTTCTGAAGAAAACAACTATTTAAAAAGTATAATTGGCCAAATGAAAAAGAAAATACAATAGCTAACTGAAAAAAAAAACCCAAGTCCTTAAAGGCAGAATTGGGCAAGTTGAAGCTAGTGACTCAGACATCAAGAATCAAACAAATTCAAAAGACTGAAAAAATAGAAGAAAATATATAAAATTTCATTGGAAAAATAACTGACCCGTAATAGATCCAGAAGAAACAATGTGAGAATCATTGGATTATCTGAAAGCCATAATAAAAAGATGGACTAGGACAGCATCTTCCAAGAAATTATCAAGGAAAAATGTCCTGGTATTTTGAAACCAGATGGCAAAATAGGTGTTGAAAGAATCTACTGATCACCTCAGAAAAGAGATCCTCAAATAAACACTTCAAGGAACATTATACCCGAATTTTAGAACTATCAAGTCAAGGAAAAAGTACTGCAAGTGGCTAGGGAAAAAATGTACACACACACACACACACACACACACACACACACACATTTATTTACTGAAGAGTTACAATCAGGTTACACAGGACCTGGTTGCTACAATATTAAAGGATCAGAGGGCATAGAGCAAGATATTCTGGAAGACAAGAGAGCTAGGGCTACAATCAAGAATCACTTACCTGGTGAAATTAAGGGGAGAAAATGTTCATTCATGAAATAGAAGACCAGAATTGAAGAAAAATTTGGTTTCCATTATCAAGACCCAAGAGAAAACCAAAAAGATAAAAGAAAACATAAGAAAAACATAAGAAAACATTTAAATCTTACAGATGGGAAGATACATTTAATTCTCAAAAATTGTACTATTAATAGTGCAGCTAGAAGTAATATTCATAGACAGAAGTACAGGTATAAGGTAAATCTGAAGGAATGATATCAAAAAATAACTAAGGGGGGAAAAGGAGTGCACTGGGTACAGAAGGAAGAGAGTGGTAGAAGAGGGTAAATTCATATGAAGAGGTGCAAAAATCCTGTTACAACAGAGGGGAAGATGTGAAGATGGGCTTGGCTTCAACCTTACTCTCATCAGTATTATCTCAAAGAGGGAATAATATACATAGTTGAATATAGAAATATATCTTCAAAAATAAAATTTTAAAAAAAGAAATATATTTTATTTAGTAGGGAAGTAGGAAGAAGGGAGATTAATTAAAGAGGGGACATTAATTAAAATTAATTTGGGGGAGAATTGACAGAAAGGAGAGCAGATCAGGGGAGGTGGTAGACAGAAGCAAAACACTGGTGAAAAGGGAAAGAGTGAAAGGAGAGAGAACAAACAGAAGGAAAAATAACATAGAAATAAATATGCAGTTAGTAATTATAATTGGGAATGGTAGTGGTAATGAACCCTCTCATAAAATGGAAGTGGACTGCACAGTGAATCAAAAACCAAAATCCTATAATTTGATATTTATAAGACACACACACACACCCAGTAAGGTAAAAGCCTGGAGCAGAATATATTATGCCCAGTAGAAGTAAACAAAACAAAATAAAAAAAAACCAGGGGTAAATAACCTTTTCTCAAAGAAAATAAAAGCTAAAACAGACCTAATTAAGAGATAAAGAAGAAATTACATCTTGTTAAGATAGCATATGTAGCAATATCAATTCTAAACATATATATACCAAGTGATATAGCATTCAAATTCTTAAAGGATAAGGTAAGTGAGTTATCTTCATGACTAAACAAGAGATAGATGCCATTCATTATGAAGTATAAAATAGATAATTTATATTATATTAAATAAAAAAAAGCCTTTTGCATGTGCAGTAAAGGTTAGGAGGAAAGCAGAAAGCTGCAAAACAATCTTTAAGGCAAGTGTCTTCGATAAAGGCCTCACTTCTCAAATCTATAGAGAACTGAATTTATAAGAATACAAGCCATTCCCCAATTGATAAATGGTCAAAGGATATAAACAGGTAGTTTTCATATGAAGAAATCAAAGCCATCTATAGGCATATGAAGAAGTTCTATAAATGACTTTTGATTAGAGAAATGCAAATCAAAACAATTCTGAAGTACCACTCCATACCTATCAGGTTGGCTATTATGACAAAAAAGAAAAATAATAAATGTTGGAGAAGATGTGGGAAAATTGGGACATTAATGCATTATTGGTGGAATTGTAAACTGATCCAACCATTCTGGAGAGCAATTTTGAACTATTCCCAAAGGTTCACTGAATTGTGCAAACCCTTTGCATCCAGTAATACTACTACTGGATCTGTATCACAAAGAGACCAATGAAAAAGCGAAAAAGCCCTTTTTGTGCCTACCAATTGGGTAATGGCCGAACAATGTGGTATATGGTGTTTGATTATAATGGAATACTATTGTACGATAAGAAATGAAGAACAGGAAGATAGCAGAAAAACCTGGAAAGACATGATACAAAGTGAAATGATCAGGGCCAGGAAACCACTGTACACAGTCTCAGCAACATTGTGTGATAATTAACTGTGACTTGACTCAGCACTTTTAGCAACACAATGATCCAGACAAGGACAAAGGCCCCAGGAAGGAAAATGCTATCCACATCCAGATAAAGGATGAATGGACTCTGAATGCAGATCAAAGCATACTTTTTTTCACTTACTTTATTTTTTTATGGTTTTTTTCCCTCCTTTTGATCTGTTTCTTCTTTCAGAATTGTAACTAATATGGAAATGTATTCTACATGATAGGACATATATAACCTATCTAAAATTGCCAACTATTTTAGGAAGAAGGGTGGGGACAGAAGGAGAAAAATTTGAAACTCAAAATCTTGTAAAAATGAATGCTAGAAATTGTCTTGACGTGTAACTGGGGGCAAATACTATTTTAAAAAAAAGGAAAATACGCACATTTTTAATCAACCCCAAGGAGATCTCTGTGATCCTTGTTGGGCAGAAGGACCAATTGTGTTCACTTTCCAGTTTTATTCCTCCGTATAGGATGTTGGACTATGTTCTAAAGCACAATATTAAACAGATGGTAAGAAACTTGGTTTAGAGGCTTTAGTTCAAAGTTTAGCTCATGGGCCACCTTCTACATGTACCCTTCCTTCAACTCCTAGTGCCTTCTGTCTATCAAATAATTTCAGATCCATTTTTTTATATACTTATATCTATATGAGTCATCAGCCCTAACTAGATTGTAAGCTACTTGAGGGCAGAGGCTGTTTTGCTCTTGCCTCCTTTGCTCCTAACAGGGTGCCTGGTATGTTGAGTTAGAGGAGTCCCATACTCACCTCTTTACTTGAGGAAAATTACTTTAGGGCAGTAGTATGTAAGGCTGACCTGAAGTGAGTTAGAGAACCTAATTAGGAGGTTGTTGCAGTAATGTAAGTGAGGGGAAATAGGGACCTAAACTAAGGTGGTAATTGTGTGAGTAGAGAGAATGGGTTGGATGCAAAAGATCTGAAGGTAGGAAAATCAAGATTTGTCAACTGATTGGCTAGGTAAGTAATCCAGCATATGGTTGTGATTATAGCTACCAGAGGGATAATGGTGCCTTTGGACAGAAATAGGGAAGTTTGGAAGAGAGAGGGGTTTCAGGAGGAAAATAATGAAGTCAGTTTTGGATGTCATTTTTTCTTTTTTATTAGTAAAGTTTTTATTTTCAAAACACATGAGTAGATAATTTTCAACATTCACCCTTGCAAAACCTTGTGTTCCAGATTTTTTCCCTCCCTTTCCCTCCCCTCCCCCAGATGGCAAGTAATTCAATATATATTAAACGTGTGTAATTCTTTTATACTTATTTCCACAATTATCATGCTACACAAGAAAATTCAGATCAAAAAGGAAAAAATGAGAAAGAAAACAAAAAATGAGCAAACAACAAAAAAAGAGAGAAAATGCTATGTTGTGATTCACACTCAGTTCCCACAGGCCTTTGTGAGTGTAGATGGTTTTCTCCATCACAAATCCGTTGGACCTGGCCTGAATCATCTTATTGTTGAAAGAGCCATGTCCATCAGAATTGATCATCGTATAATCTTGTTGTTGCTGTGTACATTGATCTCCTGGTTCTGCTCATTTCACTCAGCATCAGCTCATGTAAGTTTCTCCAGGCCTTTCTGAAATCATCCTGCTGGTCGTTTCTTACAGAAAACAATATTCCATAACATTAATATCCCATAACTTTATTAAAGCTTTTTATTTACAATACATATGCATGGGTAATTTTTCAACATTGACCCTTGCAAAGCTTTCTGTTCCAAATTTTTCCCTCCTTCCCCTCACCCCCTCCCCTAGATGGCAGGAAGTCTAATACATGTTAATTATGTTAAAATACATGATAAATCAAATATATGTATACATATTTATACAGTTACCTTGCTACACAAGAAAAATCAGATCTACAAGAAAAGAAAAACCTGAGAAGGAAAACAAAATGCAAGCAAACATCAACAGAAAGAGTGAAAATGCTATGTTGTGGTCCACACTCAGTTCCCACAGTTCTCTCTCTGGGTACAGATGGCTCTCATCATCACCAGATCATTGGAACTGGCCTGAATCATCTCATTGTTGAAGAGAGCCATGTCCATCAGAACTGATCATTATATAGTATTGTTGTTGCTGTATATAATGATCTCCCGGTTCTTCTCGTTTCACTCAGCATCAGCTCATGCAAGTCTCTCCAGGCCTCTCTGAAATCATCCTGCTGGTCATTTCTTACAGAACAATAATATTCCATGACATTTATATACCATAATTTATTCAGCCATCCTCCCACTGATGGGCATCCACTCAGTTTGCATTTTCTTGCCATTACAAAAATTTTTGCACACATATGTCATTTTCCTTTTTATGATCTCTTTGGGATACAGGCCCAGTAGAGACATTGCTGGGGAAAAAAGTATGCACAGTTTGATAGTCCTTTGGGCATAGTTCCAAATTGCTCTCCAAAATGATTGAATCAGTCAGTTCACAGTTCCACCAACAATGTATTAGTGTTCCAGGTTTCCCACATCCCCTTCAGCATTTTTCATTATCTTTTCCTGTCATCTTAGACAATCTGAGAGGTCTGTACCACCGACTCCTTTCTCATTCTTTCCCACCTTCATATTGTTAAAGTTTAATAGTGCTGTCTATGGCAGTGACCTTTTAAACCTTAAAGTAGCATGTTCTTTTTGCTGTTATTTTAACTTTGGCAGCAGAGTAGAAATGGTGAGAAGTAGCAAGCATTTGGAGTCAGGATCCCTGGCTTTGGATCTCAGCCGGATCACCCTCCATTGCTACTCTGTTGTCACTTCATGAGGTTACTACCTTCACACATCTCTTCCATGTATCCTCTTCTAAAGCTTGGAATATTGTAAGTGCACATTCAAAGCCTGTTGACCAACTGACTTTACCTCCCGAGGCTCAGTTTACTTTGTAAAAAAAATGGTGGTTGCTTTGTTTTGTTTTTAGTCTTGTTCAACTCTCCAGGACTCCATTTGGGGCTTTCTTAGCAAAGATACCAGAGTACTTTGCCATTTCCTTCTCCAGTATATTTTACAGATGAGGAAATGGAGGCAAAAAGGGTGGAGTAACTTGTCCAGGGTCACACAGCTTGTAAGTGTCTAAGTCTGGATTTCAATTCAGGAAATTGAATCTTGTTGACTTTTCCTGACTTCACCTTTGTAAACAGAGGAGATTGGACTAGATCAGCTCAAATAGAAGTGGAGGTCACTAAAATACATAACAATCCTTTAGGGTCTCATATGGACATAGAAATCTATATATCAATATTATCTATGTTCTACTGCATCTTTATTTATTTTGTCAAATATTTCCCAATTACATGCCTGTGTTTGACCCCTCTGGAATAAATATCCTCTAACAGTAAGCTCCCTGAGGGAACTTGTTTTTCTCTTTCTTTTATTACCCACAGATTACCTGGTACATAGTAGGTGCTTCTTGCTTCTTGTTGCCTAATGATTTCTGTAGCTATAATTCCTACAATTGTTAGGAAGAGTGCAACAGCTTTTTGTTTTATACTAATCTAGAATCTGAACCAGAGGGAACAGTCTCCTTAAAGCATATAAGGAGTACATTTTAAAATGTACATGAACAGCTAACATGATTAGTTATATTATTAATGATAACGGTCATGATACTTACTGACATTTGGATGAAGGTGGTGTCGTGTAGTGGAAAGAGCACTGGGAAGAATGAAAATCTTTTGACCCCTTATTGACTGTGTGACCTTGAGTAAGACAAATGACCTCTCATCCCCTCTTATCTATGAAATAAAGAGTTTGTATTCTATGATCTGAGGTTTGTCGTGAGGTCAAGGGATTTTTAAATTTAAGGAAAGGAGGCAGCTGAGGGAGAGGAACCAGAAGAGGGAATGATTGAAGAAGAAAGCCAATAGGAATGATTGATAAAGCAAGGTCCCAGATGAAAGGATGAGATAAATGTTTCCTGAGCAAGGTGGAGGAATTCACCCTGGCAAGGAGATGGGCAACCTCTTCTTTCTGATAGGAATAAAGGGATTTTTAGACTGAGGACCCGAGCTAGAATTCTAATTCTACCACTTGCTGCTTGTGTGATGTGAGGCAAGTCATTTTCTGGGTCTCGGTTTCTTCTTCTGTAAAATGAAGGGAATGCACTAGATGACCCCTTCATAGCATCTGTCTTCTGTGAGCTCCGCCAGACCACCAAGTAAGGGTACTAGCCAAGAAAAGTCATGTTGTGTGATGTCTAGAGCATTGGCTTTGGAGCCAGAAAAACCAGAGTTGGAACTTCTCCTCAGACACTTATTAACTGTGTGGGTCTGGATAGGTCACTTTGGCTCTCTTTGTCTCAGTTCCCTTATATATTTACTTTTTACTTCCAAATTTATGATCCCAAAGGTTCCTGCTGACTGATAATATGTTCTAAAGTTCCTCTCAGCTGTGACATTCCATGATCTATGTTCTGAAGTCTTTCCCAGTTAAGACATTCTATATTCTGTATCCTAAGGTTTTCTTCGGCTGTGACCTCCTATGTTTTGTCCTAAGATCCCTTTCAGATCACATTCTATGTTCTAAGGTTTCACCTCTTCTGGTAGTCTGTTTTGAAATCCCTTCAAGAACTGACACTGTACGGATTGAGTCCTTCCAGGTGGGACATCCAGAGTCCATTTCAGCTCTAGCATCCTGTGTTCTAAAAGCCTTGCTAGCTCTGACATCCTCGGTTCTAAGGTCTTAACCAGCTCTCCTAATCTATGTTCCAAAGTCCTTCTAGCTCTCACCTTCTGTGATTTTCAAGTATACTTTTCAATTACATTGTATTACCCTCTTCAGGCCAATCATCCAAATGGTCCTAAATGCTCTCCAGGACAATCTGGGACTTGTCCACTTGGGCAGTCCATACCCTGCTTAAGCTTGTTCCTAGTTCTTCAAGTCAGACTCTCTCAGCCAATGAGGAAGCTGCCAGACTGCTGGCAGGCATTTGTTGCTCCACCCTCATTCCAACAAAATCACTATCTGAAGGGCTTTCTTCTCCTCCCCAGTGATGGTAGTGGAAGGACAATGGCAGTGTGGGATGTCTCATAAAATAACAACTCCCTTTGCTATAGAAGATTTACAAAGACTTTTCCTCCTAATAACTCCAAGGATGATTATAGATCGCTATTTTATAATTGAGGAAAATGGGATCCTCTGGCCAGGAAACTGGGCTGAATCTAAAATGATGAAATTGACTGGGGATAAATGTAGTTTTCTACTTGGGTTCAAAGAAATGCACTTCACAAGCTCAAGATGGCAGAGACAAATTGTCTGAATTCTGCATTTCTATGAAAAAGAAGTGTGGAAAAAGGATTAGATTTTCTAACCTGAAAAAGACAGTCTACCCCGACACAGAAAAGGTCCTGAAATGAAATTCTAGGGGCCAGGGGTCTATCCCTATTTTGCCACTCTCTGCCTATTGGCAGATTGTAAAGATCCTGGAAGGAAGGAACTGATTTATTATTATTATTCTTATTTTGTACACCCAGTACCTAGCAGGGCACCTTGCACTTTTAATACCTGTTTGTTGATTGCTTCTACTTCCTTGGGTTTAGCTGCCTTACCACCATGTGGCTGGCTCTGGCTCCCCTATTGGCTGCGTTCTAAGTGACCTGATGCTTTGATGGCATCTGCCTTCTGTGAGCTCAGCCAGAGCACCAAGTAAGAGTACTAGCCAAGAAAAGCCATGGTGTGTGATGGCTGGAGCACTGGCTTTGGAGCCAGAAAAACCAGCGCTGGACTTTTCTCCTCTGACACTATTCACCGTGCGACTCTGGATAGGTGACTTTGGTTGGTTTTGCCTCAGTTCCCTTATCTATAAAATGGGGATAATAATAGAACCTACTTCCCAGATGACCAAATAAGATAATAATTGTAAAGTGCTTATCACAGTGCTTGGCACACACTCTATAATTGTTGGCTATTATTATTTCATGATTCTGCATCTTAGATCCAGACTATTTGGGGGAGGGCGGGTACACTTGTGGGGTTGCCAGGGTAAGAAGCGGTTGATTTGCGGCCGGCCTAGGGAGGCCCGCTGGGTTTGTGGGAAGAGGCTGAAGTTCTGGGCCTGATTCTGCTGCTGATTTGCTGTGAGCCTTCAGCTGCCTGTGGACAGCTCATTCGTAAATGCTGATAGCAGTACCTGGCCTGTTGAGCTCCCAGGGACTTCTCCAGTGTATTGTCAGAGCTGGGGAAGGGCTTTGGGAAGCATCAGAGCCGGAGACGTGAGGGGTCAGTCTTACTGACGTGGCTCTCGCTCTCCTAGAGGTTCACGGGCAGCTGTAAAAGCACCCACAGAGCGGCAGAACAAATAAGCCAGTGGGCAGGGAAGCAGTGGGGAGGGGGAGAGGTGAGTCAAAGGTTTTTATGAGGAGGTGGAAATCCCCACCCAAAGATCTGGCTGGAGAAAGGGAGAGTTCCAGGAGATGGAGGAGGGAGGATAGAGGCGTATGGCCTGGTGAGTGATGGCAGGGAGGGGGAGGATGTTCCAGGGCAGGCCAGGTTGGAGGAGAGGAGGTGAAATCTGCAGGGAGACTGTTGGTTGTCGGAGATAGGAGCGCCAGTCCCTCCCTCGAAGAGCTGCTCTCTTTCTGGATTCTTGCCTGCTACCTCTCCCTCCTTCTCCTGGGAGTGATTCCGGCCTGACCTGGGCTGGAGGCCCAAAGACCATCCCCTCATTTATCTTTCTTGATAATGAAAATGAATGAGAGAATTAGTTGTTTCTTACTGTCAGATCGTCATGCCTTGCTTCTCCTCCGTATTGGTTATCATGGTTACAATCAGGCAGTTAAAAAGTGTATATTAACTTTAATAAAATAATGATACGATTTTATTGATACTTTTGTTTTTTTATAGTTGTGTTCCCTGGGGAAATCATTAAACAGGCCTTCGTCTCCTCCTTTCATCTATGCTATGATTGTTTGACTTTTGATGGGAGGTGAATTGGATCTAAGTGAGGGAGGGCTGGACAAAGGCTCACTTTCTTCTCCAGGACTATCTGGATCCAGGGGCCAGATATAGATCATGATGACCGGAGATGACCCAGTAACAAAGAACAATAAAAAGGGAGAGGTGGTTAGGAGAGAAAATGGTTCAGCACAGAAACTAAGTTTGAACAATATATTCATAGCCCCCAGCTTCTGCAAATAACGGAGGGAGGTGAATTTTCTTCTCTCTTCTTCCAGATCAAACTTGAGGAACAGAGATCTTAGAGTTGGAAGGGACCTTCAGGGTTATTGATTCTAACAATTTCATCTTTTATTGGAGGAAACTGAATCCCATGGATGTGGTGATGTCATAGGCTATAATTTGTTCAGTCATGTACATATCTGTATACATATGTTACACACATATTAGATATGTTTATATATACATACACATGTGTGTATATATAGTTTATATATCTGTACATAATTTATATTGTTAGTATATTGTATCTATTGTGTATACATACACACATACATATACATGGTCACTGGATATGGTCTTCTGTGCTCTTCAAGGAAACATGAGACTTTCCCTTCAGTATGTTGCAACTTATTTTGATAACATGAACTGTCCATTAGGAGAAATTAGTGAAATGAGGCACTCTGGGCCAGTGGAAGGCTCTAGAGAAACATGTACTTTGTATAAGAAATCCTTGGTCATCAGTCTGGAAGAGAACTTTAGAATCTCAAGTTCATTTAAGGGCCATCGAGTCAAAATCTTTCCTTAGGTGACAGAAAGAATGGATGAATGGGATTTCTTTTGTTTGCTGGGTAAGGAAGCAGGCATAGAGACTTGTCAAAAGTCACGAGCTCCTTAGGGAAAGAGCCAGCTCTGGGACTCAGACTTTCCCACCCTTGGCCCAAGCCTTGTTCCCAGGTAGCTCGTTTATCCAGTTTCCAAAGATCTAGCTGATTAGAGACAACCCATTACAGAAGTGACTGTCTGCTAGAGGCAGCCATCGGGATGTAATGGACATGATACCCAGCAGGAGGGGAGATGGTAAAACTATCAGAGTGGGCATGCTAAGTCAGAAATCTCCACGGTGGGGCAGCGAGGTGGCACAGTGGATAGAGTACCAGCTCTGAAGTCAGGAGGACCTGAGTTCAAATCTGGTCTCAGACACTAAACACTTCCTAGCTGTGTGACCCTGGGCAAGTTACTTAACCTCAATTCCCTCAGCAAAAAGCAAAAAAAAAAAAAAAAAAAAAAAAAAAAAGAAAGAAAAAGAAAAAGAAAAGAAAAGAAAAAAAAGAAATCCCCACAGTCTGTAACCTTCCAAGGAGGAGCCATCAGCCCCTCCGCGTGGCAGCAGACCCAGATCCTCTTCCTGGGGATGAATGTCTCCTGGGCATCTCAGACCCAACATGCCCCACCTGCTTCTCTCTCCTCCCAGACTTTTTTTTCCCTCTCCAATGCCCACTTGGTTGATGGCCATGTGCCCGTGCTCCTGGTCACCTTTTTTATCTCGGACCCTTCCCCTCTCTCACTTGACGCGTCCTTCCAAATCCAGTCTGTTGCCAGAGCTGAGAGACAGCATGGCGTGGGGCACGGAGAGCAAGCTCTGGGAGGCTGGGACACCTGGGCTTGAATCTGGCCTTGAGACATTTACCTGCTGGGCAAGTCACCTACGTTCTGGGCCTCAGTTTCCTTGGACTTGATGACTTCTGAGGTTTTCTTCCTCTCTGAATCTGACCCTATTGCATTGTCCATCCTACCCCCTGTGCAGGTTCTAACCTCGGGATTCCCGGGCAGTCCGTGGACAGATGTAAGGCTTCCATGACCTTGGATAGGAAATAACGACACCTTTATTTGTAATCGTTGGTTTTTCTTCTAATTTTGTATTCTGTATTAGGCGCTTGTATAATTTGTATTTTGTATTGTACATTTGAGAACAGGAGTCCGTACATAGGCTCCAGCAGACTGAGACCAAGGGGTCCGTGACCCCCAGAAGCTTAAGAATCCTCTTAGTCCCAACTCATCTCCACTCAGAGGGCCACTACCTCATCAGTCTCTTCTTCTCCTTCACCTGTACTCTTAGAATAGCTCCCTCACTTTCCAGCTTCTTCCAGTCTGTGCTTGGAGGAACTACCAGGTGAAAATTCTAAATAAACGTGTCATGCTTCTACTTAGACATCTTCAGGGATTCCCTATTGCTCCTAGGACACAATCTCCACTTGTTAGCCTGGCACTTGGGGTTCATCAGACAACCACCGAGCATTTATTAAGCACCATGCCTGTGTACCAGCCCTGAGGTACCGTGACAGAAAATGGACCTGTTCTCCAACTATCCCAAGAGAAGAGTGGGGAAATGTGGAGAGATTTCGGTGACACGGTCTTTAGGTCATTGTAGGGGAGAGAGAGCGGGGGATAGAATCACTGAATCCGCTCCAAACCCCTCATTTTACAGAGGGCGAGACTGAGGCCCAATGAGGTCTCATCCCCAGTCATATTATAAAGCAGGAGAGCCAGGCTGGGAAGTGAAGGCGCTTGCCGAGGGTCACGCGGGCTACAAGCATCCGAGGTGGGTTCTTGCTGCTCTGGCTCCAGAGTCAGGATCCGATTCAGTGGGTGTTCTGTAAGCGCTCAGAAGCTGATGGTCTGTGGGGGAAGCTCTGGGGCTGTGATCCTCCTTGGGGAACAATGAGGAACCTTGACTTTTAGCGGGAACTGAGTCCACAGCCAAGGCTGGCCTGGCCTTGTGACCCTGAGAGCCCAGATGAGCCCCTTCGTGAGCTTCTTTCCCCATTCAGTAAACATTCATCAGAAGCTGCCTCTGTCCAGCATGAGGGCCTATATTTGGCTATAGATAAAAATAAATAGTGTCCCACCTGATCTTATGGGGGTGAGGTAACTTGGGTGGGGGGAAGCCATGGCTCTGGAGTCAGAGAACCTGGTTTCAAATCCCCCCTTTTGATGTTTGGGCAATGTCACAGCCTCCTGGTCCTCAGTTTCCTCATCTGTAACTGGACTAGGTGGCTCTAAGGTCCCTTCCAGAACCAGCCCCAGCCTCCTTTGTAAGCTCACAGGCACTCAGAGGCACACACACAAACAGTTATTAGGAGGTTTTCTGGAGGATGAGATGCTGCTGGCTTGCCAGGCGCTGGCCCTGAGGAAGGGTGTTGTCTTGTACCTCCCATTGTTCTCTTGGGTGTCTCTGGGCCCCTTGGGCATCAAACTGCCTTTCTCTGCCTGCTGCCAAGCTGGGTCCTCACTGAGCTCTTCCTGGCTGGCTCCTGCCCTGCTGCTACACACAGAAGCCCGAGTTCCATCTCCTCTTTGTTTCAGCCCCCCTGGTAACTCTGGCTCCAGGTCTTTTGTCAGCATTAATTATAGAAAGGAGCAAAGCACCCATGGGCCGGCTGCTTCCTGCAAGCTTTTTCCATCTCACCCATTGCCTTTGATGACCCGGCTTCACCTTTGCTAGGTCCAGAACATTTGGATGTCTTTGTCTTCCTGTCTCCGGCTTGTTTATTTGAGGTTGTATTGTCAGTGCTTATTTAGC
The DNA here is from genome assembly GCA_023553655.1 of Myrmecobius fasciatus. Taxonomy (NCBI): domain Eukaryota; kingdom Metazoa; phylum Chordata; class Mammalia; order Dasyuromorphia; family Myrmecobiidae; genus Myrmecobius; species Myrmecobius fasciatus. The sequence continues at coordinate 170,695 of JAJPUD010000905.1, forward strand.
ACAGTGCCCAGTGTAAATATTAATCCCCTAATAAATCTTTTCTTTCCTTTTTCCCTTCCTTTGTCAGCTTCGTTCCTCTTTTTTTCTCTGCTCCATTCTTCCCTTCTTCCTCCCTTTTCTCTTCCCTTTTTCCTCTCGCTTTCCTCCCCCTTTTTTTTCCTCCTTCTCTTTCTTCCACCTCTGGCTCTCTCAGTCTAACACTGCTTTCCTTATCCCATGCTGATTGTAAGCTCGGAGTGATGGTCCCAGTGCCACAAGCTGGACGTCAGCCATGTTGGCTGTTAAGTCAGACCATTCCAAATTCATTTCTGTTAAAAATATCCCAGAGGCCTAAGGCCGTAACATCTGGATCTCCTAAAAATGAACATCCTTCAAATGAAGAAGGTGGAAGTGTGGTAGAGTGGGGGTGGGGATGGTGCTGGAGGCAGGTCTAGTGAGACTTGCTACTTGTGTGATTTTTTTTCCTTTTTTTTTTTTCTTTTTGCTGAGGCAACTGGGGTTAAGTGACTTGCCCAGGGTCACACAGCTAGGGAATGTGAAGTGTCTGAGACTAGATTTGAACTCAGGTCCTCCTGACTTCAGGGCTGGTGCTCTACCCACTGCACCATCTAGCTGCCCTACTTGTGTGATCTTGACCAAGTCACTTATACTGTTTTCTCATCTAGAAAATAAAGGGGTTGGACCCATTTCTGTAAATCCTATGGACATGGCTTCAGGGGCTTCTCCTAGACTTAGATGTAAGATCCTAAGGAAATGACATCAGAGCTTTCAAAGTTTGAAGGAGAATTTTCATGCATTAGGCAAACTAATTTATTTGCTAATTTGTAGTTTTTTTTATCTGTAAGAAATTGTTTTTATCATAGCAGTATTACATAGCTAGAGATGGGAGCTCTTCTCTTCTTTCTGAATAATTCATTAAGAGATTGTTGGGGTGGGACTGAGAGAAGGAGAATGAGGTGGAAGGCAGTTGGTGGTCTGAGGGAATGGGGAAATGGGCTAGGAAGCAGCTTGTGATCTGAGGGAGTGGGGAAACGGGGTGGAAAGCAATCGGTGGGCCGAAGGAGGCGGGGCTTTGGGGGGAAGGCAGTTGATGGCTTGGGGAATGAGGTGGGTGGTAGTCATGGTGGTTTGAAGACAGAGGGGCAGGTGAGGGGCCCAGTTTTAAGCCGTTCCCTTGAGCAGCAGAAAAGCAGCCGGGCCAGATGGGAGAGCTAGTGTTTGCTTTGTTCTCCCAGGGAGAGCACACTTCATACTGAAGTGCCCTCATTTTCTGTTTTGTTTCTTTTTTCCAGCAGGCAGAGGTGGAACTGGCTTCAGAGACCCATCGGGCAGAGGCTGGGGGAGCCGGTGACATCGGGTACACCTGTCCCAGGTCTCCCAGTGCTTGGAAGGTAAGGCCCCCCCGCTCCTGCGACGTGGCTCAGAAAGGGAGACGGCTCAGTGGCCACACGTGGATTAGAGTTCAGGCCTCCTTCCTCCCGGGCTAGTTTTCCCAGCATCAGGTGGAAATGTGCAGTGCCCCAGCCCGTGGGCTTCTCCTGTTCTCTCCTTGCCTCTTTCTTCCTTTGCTTATCGAGGCTGGGCATATAGAAAATGGGCATTTCCCAGTTCCCCGCCTCCCCTCCAGCTAGCCAAGGGAATAGGTCGGTGCATTTGATCATGGGGGAGGCCTTCCCTTTGTGGGCCTGGCTGCCGGGCAGCTCGCAGCGGCAGCAGGTGCGCCTTTCAGAGACATTTCGTGATGGTTTCTGCTTCAGTCCAAGCTTCCCCTTGGCTGCATTGGCCCGTTGGTTTGCAAAGGTGGCACTGTGCCCAAGGAAGCTCTTTGTTTTTCTGTCCTGCTTTTTAGGCTCTTTTGACAGGAGGTTGGACTTTCCCAGCTCCCACTGCAGCCTGAATGGCTGGAGTACTCAATGTGATCCCCTGGCAACAATGAGCCAGGTTTAGGAGCCTCTGCTCCACCTGCTCTGGTCAGAAAGAGGAAGGGGGAGCCCTGGCTCTCACAGGACTAGGAACATGCAGACAATAAAAGGGTAGAGCTAGCAAAGGGGCAGAGCCTCCAGCAGCCTCCCTCACACCCCTTCTCCCTTTGCAGACACGTGCCATTTTCTTATTGCAGAGGGCTTTAGAGAGAGCCTTTCCCTCATCAAGAGGTTCTGTGGGATCTCTTCTCTCCTTCTTTGTCCCCCAAAAGGACGACGACCCTTCACAAAACTATCAGATATTTAGAGTTGGAAAGAACCTCAGAGATCCTCCAGTCCAGTGAAGGTGAGGGAACTGATGATGGTCAGAGGAATAAAGGAAATACTATGTGCCAGGCACTGTGCTAATGGAGGCACATTTGGTCCTTGCAGCAACCCTGTGATTATTAGGTGTTACTGTGATCCCCATTTTACAGTTTGGGAAACTGAGGCTAAGTGGTTTATTCAGGGTCTCACAGCTGTTAAGTGTCTGAGGCCGTTCCAGGCTTACTGCTCCATACAGATCCTCCAGTGGGCTAGGGGCAGAGCTGGACCTGGGATCCAGGCTCTTAAATTATTGGCTGATGCTTTCCCCACTGTCTGACACTTCCTTCCATTGGCTGTGCCAGAGGCCGAAAGAATTCAATTAAATTTGGAAAGAGGCAGCTTGATACAATGGGAAGGGCATGGAATCTGGAGCCAGAAGCCCAGGTTCAGATCCTGGATCTGGTACTAACTGTGTGAGCTTGGGCAAGTAATTTCCCTTCTCGGGGCATTGGTTTTTTTCCTTTAAAATGGAGAGGTTGAACTGGATTCCCTTTGGAGAGCTCTTGTATCTAAATCCACTGTGAGCATACTGATCCCTTCCCATGTGCCTGGAGGGCCAGTCTCTCAGTCGGTATAGAAAGCTACCATCCCTCTCAGAAGCTGGGCCTAGTCCTGCTGCTTGGCCAGAGGCCACTGACTTGGCTCAGGAAGCCACCTGGGCCAGCCCTTTCATTTAGCAGATGAGTAAACTGAGGGCAGCCCAAGGTGAGACAGGTCATGGCTTAGCAGTCTGGGTCTCTTCTTGCTCTTGGCCATGTTGCCATGACAGTGGCAGTTAGTTTGTGAGCTTTGTTATATTTTCTCTTGGGAGACTTTTATGTAAGATCCTCATTACAAAAGCCAAGGAGAAAGTCCCCATTGTGACTACTTCCACCGTGTTCCTATTTCCCAAACATGACAACTAATCACACACAGGCTTCAGTTCTTGGACTCTAAAAGGGCAGGCCAGCTGATTTGTTCTGTGGCTAAGACTCAGTCTCTGCCCATCACTTCTCTAGCAGCGTGCTTTTGGGACCAAACTCTGCTAAATTGTCCAAGGAGCCAGTAGGGCAAAGGAGAAGTAAGATGGGCTCGTCTCGGGGAAAGGAAGGCAAGCCATCATTTGGAGGGAGGATAGAAATCTGACTGGAGAGGAGCTGGGAGTCTTTGGAGAAGACCTTTGCCTCTCCTCCTGGGCTGCAACTAAACTGAGCTTTAGCTGAATTGTGACTCTATGGAGAAGGTGTCAAAAAATGGCTCCAGTGCAGACTGGAGTGTCCTGGGTAAGGGACTGGGCCATCGAGACTCCTTCATCAAAATCTGAAGGCTACACTGGGACCAACACTGGGGGCATGAAACCCAAACTGAAGCACTTAGGGTCCCAGAACCACACATTTCAGAGTGAACCTGAAAGAACCTCGGAGGCTACCTTCAAGTCCTGAAAGACTGCCAGACCCTCTCCTTCCATCCCCAGGCTTTTCTTCCCCACATGGCACAGACTCACCACTTGTCCTTAAGCGTGCATTCTTCTCAGTGCTCTAGGTTTTCTCCTCCACAGGTGGCCCACCCAGACAGAATACAGTAGGACCACCCTCTCCTTATTTGGAAAGATCTGGTTCCTCATGCTCAAGGTGGTATTAGATTTTTTTAGCCACCATTTGCCCCCGGTGAGACTTGTAGTCTACTGAGCCACCCGTGTCTTTTTTCCAATAAAACTCCTATCTAATGTCTCCTCTCTCTTGTACTTGTGAGATTTATTTCTTGTACTTGTGGGAAATAGGAGAGAGACTCAAAAGCATGGAAAAGGGTGAGGTTGACCCACATCCAGAGGACTGGACTCCTCTGCCAGGGACACTGTTGGGCCAGGGGAGGAAAAGCTCCGAGCATAGCATCCATGGTGGCTTCCCAGCACCTCAAGGCTGTGGAATGGGGGCAAGAATGTTGGTGTCGGGGTACTGCTATTTTCTACCTCTTTTTACCTCCAAAAAAGTCTGGAATCTTTATCCTGTGACTAAGCCTTCTCAGGTTCAGGAGAAATGGTTCCCACACTGCTTGTGGACACTGGGGGCACCTTCCTTTTTTCCCCATGCCCAGTGGGCATATGCTTATTTTGGCTAGGCCACATTCGTGAATAAACCAGGATTCTGATCGCTGAGGAGAACTTTCTTGGGTCATGTGCCACATATATTATTCATCCACTTTGCTTTTCCCGTGTGGATGGTTAACCTAATATCTTTTACATTGTTAAAGATTTGATTGACTTGATTTTTTTGTTCCAGGGTGCAATGCAATTAATACAATGTCACCTATGAATGGGGGCGTTTGGAGAATGTCACCATGAATGAGGAGCCCTTTTTTTTCCATTTGGCCACTGTGCAGGACAGCTTCTGTAGCATTGGTGAGTACCTTCAGTGAACTTCAGTGGCTTTTCTTTGTGCTTTGTTTGGTGTCAGTTTTCAGTCAGTGAAGCCTCTGTTAGAGATGGAGTTGCAGCTGTCATAGCTTCTTGGAGACATTTGTTTGAAGAGTGATATTAAAGGTTTTCCTATCAAATAGAATGATTCTTTAGAAGCAACACTAAGAAGATATAGTGGGGAACCTAATTTTTAGTTAATTACATGCTTGTAAAAATGTAGTTTGCTGAAAGAAATCATCTCTCAAGGCCTGACTTTTTTTTAAAGTTTTCATCAAGTATATCCTTTATGTCTGTGTAGACCATTTTAGATATATTTTGTAGTTCTGAAAAAAACAGAAATAATGTTATAGTACATGTCTTTTTTCCAAAAGAAAAAATATATTCCATATATTTTATTGCCTTTTTTATACCACCTGATACTTTTAAGGTTGTATCCCTCTCACTCTTAAAGAACCATCCTTTATAATAAGAAAAAAAAAGAGTTTAGCAAAATTAATTTTTATATCAAAAAGTCCAAATTATATGTGATATTTGACATTCGTGGTCTGTGAAAATGTAAAGGGAAAAGCATTATCCATATTTTTTGGGGGGCAAACTTGGTCATTGTGATTTGGAAGCATTTGTGTTGCTTTTCTGTTCTTTCCGCTTATATTGCTGTATTCATTGCATATAGAATTTCCCAGGTTCTTTTCATTTCATTTTGTATAAGTCCATATGACTTTCCCTCTGTCTTTATTATGTTCTTTATTTCCGCTATATCAATGAACCCAGATTAATTGAGCCATTCTTAATTGATGGAGAAAGTAAAGATCCATCAGTTAGGAATGGCTCAATTAATCTCAACTCTGTCTCTGTCTTTGTTGCTTTCTTTTTCTCTCTCTGCTACAGTGAAAAGTACTGCTATGTACATTTTGATGTGTATTGGATCTTTTTTGTTGTTATTGAACTCCTTGGACTATATTCGTATCGGTGTGATTTTTTTTAAAAGAGCATATTATTTTAATCACATTCTAAGGCTGATTCCTAATTGCTTTTCAGATTGGTTGGAGTAATTCACAGCTCCATCACTGATGCATTAATCAACCTGTCTTTCCACAACCTGTCTTTCCACAACCTCTCTAAGGCTGACTATTCCCAACTTTCACTAACTTGCCAATTTGCTGAGTGTGAAATGCAACCTGAGTTGTTTTTATTTGCATTTGTTAGTGGTGAAGGAATGGAAAAACAGAGCAGTGGGGCAAATTAAATAAAGAAGAATCAAATAATTGAACTCAATAACTAATGTTTACCCACTATAAGTTTGAAAATACAAATTGTCTAGGAAAGAAATCCCTTTTTGACAAGAATTACTGGGTTAACAGGAAAGTAGTCTAGACAGAAAGAGGTACAGAGCATTTTATACCATATATTACAATGAATAGCACTTGTCATCAGAGAGTTTATATTCTTTAGGCAAGACAATATATAGATGTAGAAGAGTTTTATGTTCTTCTATTCTTCAAATAGCCCAGGTAAGCACCCTGTCTACTACTGAACCATTTCCCTTATTTAACATCACCATAGGTTTTTAAGATAGTGGGATAGTTTTTGAAATTTCTTCACAAATTACTAAAATTCTTTTTTTTTCTCTAATTAATCAAATAGTTCCAAGTCCTTACCTCAGTTTGTTAAATGCAGTTTATGAATTGGAGAAGCTGCTTTTCCCCATAAGCTTTTATTCTTCTCTCCTATATATATGTTAAATCCTCTAATATCTTTGGAATATATAAACATCAAGATTATTGTCTATATGCTCTAATAACAGGATAACAACAGAAGAAAGATATAAATAATTATTTAATTGTAATTTTAAATTATTTATTGTTTATTTTTATATTTTAATTTTTAAATAATAATCTGAGGAAGATTAGAGCTTAAGCCACTTATAACCAATCCTAAAACTGGAAGCATATTCCACCATTCCATTCTCTCAGGATACCACATAAAGTCTTTTCTCAAAAACTCCCTTCATATTTCCTTACAAGATAAGAGGTAAAATCGTTCCCTTAGGAAAGAAGTTTTCTTCACCCTAATTTTTTTCTGTGGCTCATTCTGGCCTTCAGCAACATTGACAACTTTCCAAAACGACAGATTTAATTCTGCTGTCCTGTAAAGATACAGTAGCAGCATCAGTTACCTATGTGTGATAGCCCCTTGTTACACAGGTGAACTTGTACTTTGGGACAAGCATAAAAATATCTCTGCAAAACAATACAAGGCAGATTTTCCCATAGCGGGTTAGCTGCAGCCAGGATCAAACCTACGAAGGCGAGCCGCTCTTGGGATCTGGCGGGTTACGTGAAGACTGTGAGGCTTTGGTTGACTTGAAGGAAACTAGGAGTTCTGAGTGACCGTTGATGTGCACAGAACATTGGGTCTGAACTCAGAATGATTCAACTTCCTGAGTTCAGATCTGACCTCAGACGCTTGACTCGGTTTGCCTCATTTTCCTTATCTGTAAAACGAGCTGGGGAAGGGAAACAGCAAACCACTCTGATGTGGGTGGTGGTTAATGAACAGTTAGGTGCAATTAAAATGAAGAAACAAGAGTAACTGCTGGGGAGTCTAAGAGGTGGAGGCAAGACCTAGGTAAAGGAGAAGAGGCAATGTCTTTGTGACTCTGGACAAGCCCTTAACTTCTTGTGGTCCCAGGGAACTCGTTAAGATTAGTAAGTCCCCAACAGGGGCTGCCTCTGTTGGTAGAGGGAGCTTGCCCACCGGGAGTCCCCTCTCCTGAAAAAAATGGGCTAATCCTTTCCTATTAGAGACTTTAAAAGCAAAGCACTGGTTTTTAAGAGGGGAAGGAGATTTTAGGGCCCTGGTGTGAAGGCTTAGTCTCTGCTTCTTCTGTGATGACTCATGCTCAGGAGTAAAACAGCTGTGGGGAAGAAATGAGTCCTTGTTAATTGAACCTTCAGGTGAAGAGAACGCTTCTGCCGGGTGCTCCCGCTACGCCGGCTGTTTCTCTGGCAAAAAGTGTTTTTCTCTCTGCCCTCCGCCTCCAGCATTGCCTTCCTCCCTAGGTGCTCTCAAAGACGGGGGTCAGTGTAGAGATGGCACTCAGACACAGTCCCAAGAGTTCAGCTGAAAGAACCACCTTAGCTTTGTGTTCTCGTGGGTCCAGTTGCCAACGATGAGATCATGGTTTGTCCATGCCTGTGGAACTTTGGTCCGTAACCTCCCATCAGTTCTACACAGGGGGTCCATCCAGGGCACTGGAGGCCTTCCATCCCAGGGATCCCAGTGGAGAGCCCTGCTCATTTACCTGTCACCCCTCTCATATGACTAGTCATCCCTGCTTCCCACCATACATTGTTCTGATAGCCTGCAGCTTGCTGCATCATCTGCTATATTTTCTCCTCATTTATTAAGTGCCTGCTATTTAATACGGCTCAACACACTAAGTTAGCTGTTGGAAATGTTGGAGATAACAAAGACAGAAAAAACCACAACTTCAAAACAACAGTTTCTGCCTTCAAGAAGCTTACATTAGTCCCCAGGGATGGATGGGAGGGAACAAAATGTCAATAAAAAAGAAAATACAAAGTGAGAAAGCTCAGATGTGCTGGAGTCAGCTCACACCAGCTTACGGGAACCACTTGTTCCATTTTCATTGTGAATATTCGTACCTTGGGAGCTGGCAAACTCTACAAATCGAAGTTCAATTTATTGTTTTGTTGATCGTCTTGGACTAATGAAAGTGATGGAGAAAATGTTAATAATGCAGGTCAAGTTTTAAAAATGTGTTGTGTGTACATAACAACCCCATTTGTTAAAACTTCAGCAGGTTGAGAGAATCCTCCCAGTTAGGGGTTAATGGTTGTGGTGGTGATCAAATGTTTCCTACAGGAAGTGGCACCTAAGTTAAGGCTTGAAGAAAGCTGAGAATTCTAAGATATAGCCGAGAGAGAGCTTGCCCTCCAGATGTGGGAGCTGTCTTATACAGAGGCATGAAGGTACGAGCTGGTTTGAAGAGTTTGGGGAACAGCAAGTGAGTCCCTTTGGCTGGAATACTGACTACGTGAATGCACAAAATGTTAAATCAGTCTGAAAGGAGCAGGGCGGTAAAGCCAGATTGTGAATGACTTGAAATACTCAGCAAGAGGAAGCCGATGCCCACTCTTGGATGGTCCTTATAAGAATATTGTTGGGCACATAGAAGGGAGCTTCTGAGAGCCCTTTCCTACCTCTGGGAAGCTGAGATTCTGGGAATATCCGGAAGATACAAGCTAGGTAAAAGGTATAGGCTCCTTCCGGTAGTTTTCATTGTGTGGTTGATATATCATATACATTGTTTGTTGCAATCCTTCAACCCCCATCTCTATCCCACTTCCATCCATCCATCCATCCATCCATCCATCCATCCATCCATCCATCCATCTTTTTCTTTCTTTCCCTGTCTCCCTTTCTCTCTCTCCCCTTTCCTCTCATTTTCTCCCCCTTTCCCTCTTTACCCCATTTCCTTTCTCTCTTCTTTCCCTCTTTTTCTTTCCCTCTCCTTCTCTCTTTCTTCCTTCCTTCCTTTTCATCCCTTTCACTCTCTCTTCTTTCTCTTCCCATCCCTTTCTGTCCTTCTCCATCTCTCTTCTTTCCTTCTCTTTCTCTATTTCATTCTCTTTTTAATTTTTTTTGTTTTTTTTCTGTCTTAATAAAATTTTATTGATTTTTTTTTACGTTACCAAAACTTCCCCCAGGATCCCTCTCCTCCTCCTCCCAGAGCCATCTTATATAACAAGAACATTTTGGTTTTTTTTTAAGAAAGAGGAATTAGAGCAAAAGTATAGTTTTTGCTGATTTTTCTCTTCCTCATTTTCTTTCTTTGAAGTAAATGTGTGTTGATAGCCCTTTTTTTTGGACACAATCTAGATCTCCTAATGGAACCCTTTCCCCCTTTCCTTTCAGAGAGTAATCCTTTATTCCAATTTATTTATTTATTTGATATTTTCCCCAGTTACATTTAAAACAATTTTTAAAACATCTTAAAAAACTTTTCAGTTTTAGATTCTCTCCCTTATCCCCACCCCAAAGCCCAATAAGAAACCACATATGAAATTACGAATTAACAAAGGGGGAAGAACTGTGGAGGCTGAATGTGGATGCACCTCTTTTTTTAGTTTGCTTTTTTTTTCCTTGTGGTTTTTCCCTCTTGTTCTGATTTTCCTTTCAGAACATGACTAATATGAAAAAGTGTTTAAGATGATTGTACATGTATAATCTATATCAGATTGCTTGCTGTTTTGGGGAAGGGAGAAGGAAGGGAGGGAAGAAGAAGAAAAGAGGGGGAGCAGGTGGGTCAGACTAAGGGATCTATTGCCATAACATGGAGTGTTCTGCGAAGAAGCTGAAGGAGGTGCTCTATCCTCCCTTGTCTCTGAGGCTGTGCTTGGGCATTAGGATTCTGTAGCTCCAGTTTCTGATCATTTGTTGCTGTTTTGCCCATTTATGCTATTGTCATCATTGTGGTGTGTATTGTTTTTTTGGTTCTTCATAATTTCAGTTCCTTAGAGACTGTTGTATTGACACACATTCAGTTCAATTTAACAAGCACTGTGCTGGATGTAAAGCATACAAAGACAGAGATAAAACAATTCTTTTCCACAGGGAGTGGCCACTTTATATAAACACATATTCACATGTATACAGTAGCTGTAGAATTCATCCATTGGCATATATTTCCGCATGCGTGTACCACACTATAAATGGAAGGAAACAGCTCCAGAGAGTTTTTTTCAGTAAAAAAAAAATTAAAGGAGCATTTAATTTCTCTCCTTTCCAATGGAAAAAAAAATTAAAAGAAAGCCTTTACCAAAAATATCATGGTCAGCTAAACAAATTCTCCCAGTGACTGTCCAGCAAATTCTACATGTAAGATTTATTATTTCTCTGTCGAGAAGTGGGTCTTGGTCATTGGCCAGTCCTCTCTAAAATCATAATTGGCCATTGTATTGATCAGAGTTCTTCATCCATACAGCCACATGTACATAATTCATCCTCCATCATATATTCACACCCTTCCCCTCAAATGCATACATACAGATTGTTGTTGTATAGTCATTTTCGGTTGTTTCCAACTTTTCATGATCCCATTTGGGGTTTTCTTGGCAGAGACCATTTCCTTCTCCAGGTCATTTTGCAGATGAGAAAACTGAGGCAAATGGGGTGAAGTGACTTGCACAGGGTCACACAGCTAGGCGGTGCTTTAGACCAGATTTGAACTCAGGAAGATGAGTCTTCCTCGCTCCGCATCTGGTGCTCTGTCCACTACGACACCCCTTCACTGCCCCACATATACATTAAGGTAGTTGGAAAATTCTCACACGATTCCCACACAAGCACACATACCTACACATTTGTGAGCTCCTTAGGACAGAGACCGCCTTTTGTCTGTTTTTGTATTTTCAGTGCTTAGCACAGTGCATGGCATACAGTAGACACTTAATAAATGTTTATTGATTGGAATGTATCCACCATCTGGTTCAAAGACCCAGACCCAGACCCAGAATTGCACTTTGGATTTTCATGGTTAAAAGGTTTTCTTTTTGAAGATTATTTTTCTCTTTGTCCTCTTTATTATTTTAGTATTTCAGGGATCCAGGGCAGCTTCTTTGGGAGAATTGTATTCTCTTTACTGAGAAAAGGACTTCTTAACTTTTTGGGGTCCATGTGTGACACAAAATGACAGTTTGTTGTAGCTTATGGACTCCATTTCAGGAGGTTTTTAAGTAACAAATGAACTAAGATTCATTTCGAGGTTAGTGAAAATCAAGATGTAGCTCTTCTTCCATTTGAATTCTTGGACCTCCAGAAATCTATCCACAAACACTTCTAGGTAATGCATGGACTGCAGGATGAGAACCTTTGCTGTAGGACTGAGTCCTTGGGCTTTGAGATATGTTGTGGCTGGAAAATTCATTATTCTTGGAGATTGGCTTCTTGTAATGTAGTTGGGCTGGTCGTTGGGCCTCTTGTGATATAGCTGATCTGATTCCCGGGCTACAGAAGCCAACCACTTACACCAGATCTCTTCTCAAGGCCCTTAAAGGTCAAGGGCCTTTATTCCTGTTCTACTGTTCTCCTGGTCAAGCCTTCAGGAACCAGGAAAAGCAAGCACAGGGTCCCTTTTAAGTTAAAATAACACTTTAGAGGAAGACTTTGAAGATGGTAGCCTTAGGTTTCCTTCTTTGAACAGCTATTCAGCAAACATTTAAGTGTTTGTTATGTATCGGGACTGTGCTAAGGTTTGGGGGTACAAAGAAAAAAATCCTCATATTCTAAGGAGCTCACGTTGATGGCAGGAGCAGGGAAAGGGACAACAGGAAACTGACTAGACACATGCAAGATATATATGGAGTCAATGGGAGGGAATCTGAGAGTGGAAGGCACTAGCAGCTGGGAGAACCAGGAAAGACTATCTAGAAAGGGAGGAACTTGAATCAAACCTTGTAGGAAGCCAGGGAAAGGTGAAGAGGGGGAGCACTGCAAGCATAAGGGCATAGCTAGCACAAAGGCATGGAGATGGGAGACAGTGTTGTGAACAGCGGCATTAGAATTTTAAGCTTCGAAAGGTCTGTTTCAAATATTGGCTGAAGAGCTTTGTTCCACTTTCTTGATCTTCCTGGATCCAGGGATGGAAAGTCCAACTCTTGATAAAGTAAGAACCGAAAAATAAAATAATGTCAACTCTATTGAAATTTTTAAAAAATGGTGTGGGGGAAAAAAGTATTATGGGAGCAAAAACCCACTTCCCCAAATAAGAAATGAAAGAGCTCCTACATGATCACGTAACCTTGTGGTCTCCTGTGTCTTGGTTAGATAAAGCTGAGCACTTAACTCTGAAGGGAATAAGCATGATTATTTCCTGCCTCCGAACCAAGATACATGGTGTCTTGCAGGGCTGTGTGCTTTTACCAGAAAGCTACAAGAATTTGACTCAAATGTCAGAGGTTCTTAGCACAATCTAGAAGCTTCTCAAGAGAGCCAGCCTCCACAAGGCCATCTGGTGAGAACCATGACTACAGGGCATCAATCTGAAAAAGGGGAACGCTGAGAGTACTTAAGTTCCATCCCTAGGAGAGGTCTTTTCTCTACCTGTCTCCTCTTTCTCCCTAGCATGTTGTGTTTGGAATGGAACTGGAAAGCTCTGAGAAGTCTTTGTCCCATTTGAGAGCAGGTTCTAGTATAACACTGCCTCTGAGTCCTAGGCCACAGAGATTGCTTCATAATATATGAGTTTGTTGGGCACTTATTAAGCCCTTACTGTTTACCTACCCACCAGTGTGTTAGGCATTGAGTATACAAAGATGAAAGCAAAAAGTGCCTGTCCTCAGGGAGCTGACATTCTACTGAAAGAAAATAATTTGTATTTGATCAGTCAGTCAGTAAGCATTTATTAAGCATGTCCTCTGTATCCCCCATTGTGCTCAGCATACAAAGTCAATAAATGAAATAATCCCTCCTCACAAGGAGATTACATTCTAATAGGTGAGATGATAAGGAAATAGGAAAATATATACAACATAAAATTAAAAAAAAACATCATTTTGATGGATTTATTCTACTTTTGTTTCTTTCCTCTTCTTTAATTTCATTCCCATTTCCTTCTAATTTTATCTCTGTTTAGCCCCCCCCCCCCCAAATCTGGCCAGTTAACATCTTATCAGATTAATTAACATAATTAGTTTCTACAAAAGGATATCCAATTTCACTCTGGTTATGTTGCAACTCCCTTTCTTTCTTGCTTGTTAAATCTGTTCTTCCATTTCATGCCATCCCAGTACTTTCTGGCAGGAAAGTTTGGAGGATTTCATTGCCTATGAATTTCATTGCTTTGATGGTTATGCCAGTCCTACCCCCCCCCCAGGCCAGACAGTGGTAGGTAGTATCTCTAAAATGTGAAATACTGTTAGTTTTGAGCCTTAATACCAAATGTTTTAATTCAGAGAAAATTCTAGTAATGGTACTCATGTTATTGGAATCCAGTGATCAGGATCAAAAAGGGAAATCAATGTCTTTGTAGGATGAGGAATGATGGAGGTCACCTCTATGAACTATTTCTTCCTCCCCAACCTCCCTTTGAATTGATCACCCCCTCCCCATCAACAGACCTAATCAGACAGATCCTATGGAACTCCACTTATAGGGTAGATGCTTCCCAATACTACAGTTGATTTTTAGTATATTGATTGTGCAGCATGATGTGCCCGTATTAAAGAAGGCGTGGTGATCCAGGAGCAAAGCACGATCACAGTAGCATAAAGGAAATGTGAGAAGCGCACATAAATCTAGAGATATCTCCATTCCAAGGGTTTTAATAGACTGTTTGTGTAGAGTCTTGTGAGCTCAGGTTGGCCCTATTAGCCACAGTTGGACACACTGTTCCTTGGCCTGCCGCCCTGTCCCCCCATCATGATGTCATTAAGGACAAACAACAGATGTTTCCCAGAGTCTCCTGCTTAGGGATCATGTATACTTTAAATAGATCCTTCTTCGCTGTGATTAAAAGATTCAGAATCACAGAATTGAGGGGAAAAGACCTAAAAAGTGGACATCTAGTCCAAACCATGCTCTCAAAAAAATCACTCACTAAAATATACTGACAAGTGGCCATCCAGCCTCTACTGGAAGACTTCCAAGGAGGGGGAATCTAGCAGCCCTTGAGTCGGATCATTTTCTTGGAGGACATCTTGGTAGGGAGTTTTTCCTGCCACCTTGCTTGCCTCTTCCAACCATTGCTTCTGGTTTTATGACTGCTGTTTTAGGCGATTTAAAATCAGTTACATCCAGTGTTATAGTAGAGCAGACACCCACAGTCCCCTAAGCTCCAGGATCCAACATCTGCTTTGCAGATTTTGATTACAGTTTGCATGTCCTTTTCCACCCTTTCTGGGTAGAATGACAAATTGCAAATGCATTTTTACCATAAGTTGAGTGAAATAGTTCCAGGAAGACAAGGATTTTGCACAGTCAAGCATGAAGTACACAACCCCTGGGACTTTGGTTCAACAGGAAGACTTTGGTGGTCATCTCTTGGGTGGGATTTTCTGTTCTTTGGCTCTTTGCCCTTGAAATGGAAAATTGGGAATCAGTCATTGGCTTCCTTCATGGTTTCAGACATGTCATAGTTTATCTGCACTCCATTACTCAGTCTTCTTGGTGGGATTCGGTTCAAACCTATACCAGGAAACAGGAGCAGGAGAATGAAGGGATACATCCTCTGTCTTGTTGGTTCAAACCTATACCAGGAAACAGGAATGAAGGGATACATCCTCTGTCTTGTTGGTTCAAACCTATACCAGGAAACAGGAGCAGGAGAATAAAGGGATATATCCTCTGTCTTGTCGGAGAAACAAGACAGAGAGACACAAAAGGGTCAAATGTCCCAAGTTGGGAGATTTGGGGGATGTAAATGTCTAGGGATCTTTCAGCTCAGCTCTCCCATTCTACAGATGGTGAAATAGAGGTTTTGAGAGAGAAACTTTGCCTAAAGGTAATATGTAAATGATTCAGGCAATGTGGTTTAATGCAAAATGCCTTGGCTCTGAAGCCAGAGGGTTTGGGTTCAAATACTGTCTCTGTGATTTACTGTGTGACATTTGGACAAGTCATATAGTTTATCACAGTTTTGTTTTCCTTCTCTGTAAAATGACTGATTTTGACTAGATAGTCTGTGAGATCTCTTCCAACTTTAGATCTAGGAGCTTAGGATTCTGAATGGGATGAACAGGAAGGGAGTCAGGTTGGACCAGAGTGCTTGTGGATGGATTCACAGAGGAGAATGGGCCCTGAGCTGAGTGCCATAGATCAGGTAGTTATTCTGGGGTTACTCCAGAATCCTTAAGACAATCAAGGCCTCCAGAAAGCTAGACCAAGTAGCTGAGGAGAAAAAGCAGAGTTTTATTTGGCCAGATGGGAAATCTGATAAAATTACTTACACATGGGGAGAATGGGGTTCCTTTTGACCTTCACCAACAAGATGCAGTTATTACAAGGCCTGGTCTTGCTGCTAGATCGGGCCGTGCTATGGACATGGAAAACTTAAATTTCTTAAGATTATTTGAAAATAATCTGGCCAAGTGTCTTTGTAGACATGATGAAGAGATGCAGTTTATATAACAGTATAATTATTATTGAGGCAGCGTGGAAGAGTAGATGAAGTTCTGTATCTGGGATCAGGAAAACCTGGATTCAAATCTTGTCTCTGATGTGTTCTACCTTGGTGACCATGGGCAAATCAATGAACTTTTCTGGATCTCAGTTTTCTCACTACTAGAAGCCCTCCTAGGACTAGACCCAAAGACCAGTCATCAATGACTCAGTATCACCTTGTAATGTCTTTAGTGGAGTTCCCGAAGGATCTGGCTTTGGCCCTGTTTGCTGTCCCTTCCAATTTTTAATCCCTTTCCAAATTGAAAAGTCTATCATCTATAACATCCATCCTTAGCGCCAACACAAACGTTGAATAACACAGGCTTATCTTAAGTTTAGCAATGTATCCATACCCTAATGCCTCAAAGAAGTAATGAATCCTTACTTATTGATCTTGAGATATTTGAGGCCATCTGGTACAACCTCCTGATCTCATAAATAAAACACACAACGGACAAGTTGTTGTTCAGTTGTGTCCAACTTGTGACCCCACATGGGGTTTTCTTGGCAAAGACACTGCAGTGATTTGCCATTTCCTTCTCTAGCTCATTCGACAGATGAGGAAACTGAAGCCAAAAGGGTTAATTACTTGCCCAGGGTCATACAGCTAGCAAGTATCTGAGGCAGGAAGATTAGTCTTTCTACCTCCAGGCCCAGCCCTCTATCCCCTATGGCACCACCTGAGTTCAAATCTTGTCTCTAACACTTACAGTATAACTTTGGGCAAATCACCACACCTCCTTTGGCCTTGTTTTTCCTCATCTGTCAAATGGGGAGGTCAGACTAGATCACTCCCAGCTGTAAATCCTATGCTGCTAGGGAGGTATTGTGGGGCAGTGGGAAGAAGAGTGAAGTCCTGAGTTTTAGCCCTTGGATTGACCGTTAACTGGTATGAATCTTGGCAAATTACTCCATTTCTCTGGGCCTATCAGCTCCATCTTTCCAAAAAAGGGAGCTGGAATAGATGGCTTCTCTGGGCCCTTTGTTGCCTCTGTAATTTCCTCAGAGAGTCCTTGCTTAGCCCTAGTGAGGACTGAGTTCTTTTCCACATGAGCCCTCCTCCCAACCCTTTGATATTTTCCATGTTCCATGGGAGTCTCACTCATGTCTTTCTATAAGTCCCCAATACGGGAAAGCTACATCTGGGGGGTCTAATGCACTGGAAGCCTTTTTCTGCTTGTTTTATTATTTCAGGGATACCAGCAGGACATTTGAGCTGTTACCTTGCAGTCTCTGTGCACTCCGTTTTCTGTCTGAAATCCAGCCCCCTCATTTTATAGATGAGGAAATTGAGGTCCAGAGAGATTATCTGCCCAAGATGACTTAAGTCATAAGTGATAAGGCATGAGATTGGAACCTAAGCTCCTGACCCCAAATTCATCTAGCAGTACATGGAAAAAGTGGTTCACACCCATAATCCCTTAGTTCTGCAAAGAAGTGGGAGTGAATTGACAGAGAACATAGCTGTTTAAATCACTTCTTTGGACTCAAGTTTGGTCATCATAACTATTTCATTTTTTAGGAGGGGGATAATATTTTGTGTTTTTCACATTTAATTTTAATTTTATTTTTTCTCAATTACATGTAAACCACAAATTTTAACCTGTTTCTTTAAATTTTGAGTTCCAAATTCTCTCCCTTCATCCCTTCTCGCTTCCCTCCTTCAGAAGGCAAGCCTTTTGATTCAGATTATATATCCGTAACAGACTCTTTCTCTGAAAGTATATAGCTTTGTTTCATCATAGGACCTCCAAAAGTGTTTTGGATTGTTGTGTTGCTGGGAGTAGCTAAGTCATTCACAACTGATCACTGTACATTATTGCTGTTGTTGGTATAATGTTTTCCTGATTCTGCCTGTTTCAGTTTGCATCATCTCATTTAAGTTTTTCCAGGTTTTTCTGAAAGCATCCTGCTCATTATTTTTTATAGCACATAATATTCAATTGCAATCATATATTGCAGCTATTCCTCAATTGATGAACATCCCCTCAATTTCCAATCACAATATTATTTATTTATTTATTTTTTGCTGAGGCAGTTGGGGTTGAGTGACTTGCCCAGGGTCACACAGCGAGGGAATGTTAAGTGTCTGAGACCAGATTTGAACTCAGGTCCTCCTGACTTCAGGGCTGGTGCTCTAACCACTGTACCACCTAGCTGCCCCAATATTAATTTTTTAAACATAAATTTTATGGATATCTTCTTTGTTTTTACATTGTATATATTTGCCATTGGATCCAATCCTTTCTTTCACCCTTCATAGAAAGCTATTCCTTATACAAATTTTTTTTTTAAACAGAGGGAAAAAAATTCAGTAAATTTCATCAATATGTTGGAAAAGCATGTCATTATTTACAGCACTTTATACTCAACGTCTCCCTCCCCTTTGTAAGGAAGCAAGAGAAGAAAGTTTGTTTTTTGGGCCCAAAATCGGTTTTCCTAATTTTGCATCTTTCCATTTCGGTTGTCATCATTCTTTCCATTCCCATTGCTGCAATCCTTGTGTACATCATTTTCCCGGTTCGAGTAGGAGTCCATTCCATTTATGTGCCATAGATTTGTGTAGTCATTTCTCAATTGATGCCCATCAATTTTGTTTCCAGTTCTTTGCTACTACAAAAAGTTCTGGTATAACAAATTAAAATTTTGTTGAACTCTTTGTGGATATAGGTTTCCCACTGAGCAGTGACATCTCCCCGTGAAAGGCAGAATAAATATTCTAGTCGCTTTGGTAGCCTGATTCCTAACTTCCTTCTGCAATGGTTGCCTCCCATCAGAGCTTTACCAACAGTGCCTTAATGTGCTACAGCACCTCCAGTACTGATTATTCCCACAATAGGATGCTTTATAGCAGAGGGAAAATAATATTTCTTAGGAGGAAAAATTTTAGATCTAGAACCTCAAGGGAAAAAGTGAAAAGAAAAGAAGTAATAAAAGAAGAATAGCATTTCCAGACTTCATATTATACTATAACGCAGTAATTATCAAACATACATAAGGCTAGGCGATATACTTACCAGCTGTGTGACCAGATACTTAGCACTGTTTGCCTCAGTTTTTGCATATATAAAATTAGGTGGAGAAGGAAATGATGAATCACTCCAGTATCTTTGCTAAGAAAACTCCAAATGGGGTCATAAGAGTGAGATACAACTGAAAAATGACTGAATGATGGCAAACCACAAAGATAAGTAGGTCAGTGGAGTAGCCTAGATAAATAACTCAGTCTTTGATAGGCCCAAAATACAAATTGTTTGTAGGAAAAAAAGGATTGACAAAAATTTCTGGAAAAATAGAAAAGCATTTTGGGAGAAATTGATCTTCCGTCATATAACACAACAAGCTCAAAAAGAATGTATTCCCTGAGTGATAAAGGTCATGGCTATTTTTTAAAAAGTAGAAGACAATCAGATCTGGTGTTTTTTCAGTTTTGACTAAAGGGGTGAATTCTCTGAGTACAAAAAAATCAAAAAGGCTTTTCCTTTTTTTGAATGAAATTCAGATATAAGCAACAAGGGAAATTATCTCAGGAAAAAAATCTCTAATATTTATCTTTATAGAAAATATCCTCGATCCAAGATAAAGGAAAGTATCATTTATTAAGACCAGAAACGTTTACAGAGTTTATTTTTCTTGCCTTCTCAATGGGTGATGAGAGTAGTAGAGAATTTGGAACTTATATAAAAGTTATCTCTGTTTTTAAAAAAGAAAGACCCAATAGATAAACAATCCAGTTCCCTTTAGAATAAAACCACCATACTCATATTAGCTATCTCCCGGGGTTGTTGAGATTAAAGTTATCTGTCCGTATATATGTATACACATATATGCTTTATTATGTACGTATACATATGTATATATGTGTATATATCCCTTATACTTTTTGTATGAGCACACTATATATTCTATATATGTTTATATGAATGAATGATTTTTCATAGACTTTCTATTCCTTTCTTATCCTCTGCAAGTAGAAGTTAGTATATAGGGAGCACTTGTATTCATGGAAGTCTGATTGTTTATGTACTTAGGGAAAACTCCATCTTATAAAATATACATAGACATCAAAAAGAGTTATTAACTTTAAAATGTTTTATTGATGTCTTTTGCTTTTATATCACTTTCATTTAAAAACTATACCCTAAACACAAGGTTTTGCAAGGGTGAATGTTGAAAACTATCTTTGCATATATTTTGAAAATAAAAAGTTATTATTTTTTT
Source organism: Myrmecobius fasciatus (assembly GCA_023553655.1). NCBI lineage: Eukaryota > Metazoa > Chordata > Mammalia > Dasyuromorphia > Myrmecobiidae > Myrmecobius > Myrmecobius fasciatus. The sequence continues at coordinate 190,783 of JAJPUD010000905.1, forward strand.
AAAAAAATGATAAAACAAACAAACAAAAAACTAGACCCTATCCCTGTCTCATAACAAAGACATAAAAGAAGCCACCCTTGAAAGCAGCCCTGAAGGACAGCATGGTGTAGTGGTTAGAGTACTTTACCCAGGAAGACCTGTGTTCAAATCCTGGCTTAGGACACAATCTGTGTGACCCTGATCTTGTAGTCACTTAACCTCTCTGTGCCTGGAGCAACTCAAGGAGTCTTTGAAGGGGCTAGATTGAATTGGCTGAAGGGATTTCCTAATCTGGGACTTCCCTGGGTTAAGTGAAACCTGTTTTATTCAACTCCTGGCCACCCTTTCAGGAAATGAGAGAGCTGTCGCCAGGACCTTGTTTTGTGCCAAGGTCAGATTGTTCCTTCCAAAAGGAGACTCTGTTCTTGGGCAGGGCAGCTCAGAATCACACTAAGGTTTGCCCTGGAGAGGCGCGTGCTGCTGGGTCAAAGGTCTGCCCCAAAAGTGGCTTTTCGGCAGTATTTGGTTAGGAACCCCAGAGCAAGGAGTGTCGGGCCTTAGGGAGGAAGACACTGATACACCAGCAAGGCAAGCGGCGATTAGGCCGGAGTGGAAAGTGAGAGATGGTGGCCGTGTGAGACTGGCGCGCGCCAATCAAGCCTTGCGAGCCTGGCACAGGAGGGTCTTAATCTGCTATTGATTGGATGGTGAGTTTGGAGAAATGACAATGAGGAGCCTGCGATTCTAGTCCCAAGTCTTCCATGAGCCATGACGATCTGGGAGAAGTTTCCTTCGTCTTCCCTACTTTCTGAGTGAATGTCTGGCCTGAGTCCTGGGTTCAGGTGCCAAGGACTGCAGTGGGAGGGGGAAGAGAAGGGGAAGGGAAAATGAAAGGGAGGTGGAACATAAGAACAGCTCACAGGTTGTAGTCAGTCTTGGCCGAGAAAATCCAGCCCACCAGGAGGGATGGCTCTGCCATTCTGTTCTGGCTTGTGGCTATGTACAAAGAACACTGGGTCTGGATTCAAATCCTTCTGCCCTTTATCTCTCGGAGTGTCAGTTGCCTCATCTGTATAATGAAGGAGCTGAACTAGGTCATCCCAAAGGCTCCTTGGGGCTCATCTTATGACGTCTGGCCAGTACTCCCTAGGGTCCCTTTTTGGTCCAAAAAAAAAAAAAAAAAGGCTACAGCGACAGCTAGGTGGCTCAGGGGAGAGAGCACCAGCCCTGAAGTCAGGAGGACCTGAGTTCAGATGTGGTCTCAGACACTTAACACTTCCTAGCTGTGTGACCCTGGGCAAGTCACTTAACCCCAATTGCCTCAGGGGGAAAAAGGAATATTTTGGGAATCCTTTTTAGACCCTGAATAAGTGTCCTTGGTATGACATGGCCTCTGTAGGTATTTCCAGAGATGGGAAGGTTTTGCCTAAGGTGCCATCAGTTAGTCGGGAAGTTCAAATTTGAGCTGAAGCCCTGCACCACAGGGCACCTCAGCTTTGTTCATAGTCCCTCTTCTACATTTGATAAATCTCTGCTGTCATCTTTAAGAGATTTTATTGCATCTCCCCCTGCCTTCTTTGAAGAAATGGAATACTAATATAACAGACTCTTTGGGCATATTGGTTATTTTTGCTCACCTGTTTTGGGAAAAACCCTCGAAAATCTTTGTTGTCAAGGATGGGAAGAAGAAGGAAGAGAAGCATTTATTGAGTGTGCGCTGTGTGCCAAGGGTTTCACAAATTTATCTCTGGGTAGGGAGAGGGGGGGATACACATTCACAAATACAGGGGCCTCTGGGACCTAGTTTGAGGTTGAGCTTGATGGTGGTTGGAGAGGCCATGGGAGCCAAGGATACTTACAGCCATAGGCATTGTAGCAGGTCATAATGTGACTCCTCAGGTCCCCAGGCTACAGTGACTGAGGGCACAGACAAAATGCTTATACCAGGTTGGAAATCCACATTCTGAAGCTGATTTCTTAGCCCCAACCTCTGGGGTCCCCTTAGTACAGCTCCCAGAAAAATAGAGGGTTAAAGTGAAGGAGAAAGGAGAGAACAGTGTTGCCCAATGGTCAGAGCACTCGATTTGGCTCCAGGGAATTTGGGCTCAATTCTCTGTCATCTTCCTTGGACTGGTCACTAAGTCTGTCCCCATCTGTCACATGAGGGAGTTGGACTGGATTTTTTTTCTTTATTAAAGCTTTTTGTTTTTCAAAACCTATGTATGGACATTTCTTCAACATTAGCTCTTACAAAACCTCGTGTTCCAATTTTCCCCCTTTCCCCCACGGCCTCCCCTAAAGGGCAGGTAGTCCAACATATGTTAAGCAAGGTAAAAATATATGTTTAAGCCAATATATGCATCCATATTAATACAATTATTGGGCTGCACAAAAAAATCAAATCAGAAAAAAAAGATGAGAAGCAAAACAAAATGTCAGCAAACAACCACAAAAGAGTGAGAATGGATTATTGTGAACCACACTCAGTTCCCACAGGCCTCTCTCTGGGTACAGATAGCTTTCTTATTAGAACTGGTCTGAATCATCACCTTGTTGAAGAGAGCACAGAATGGGACTAGAGTGCTTCTGAAGTCCCTTGTGGATCCTATAGAATCCCAAGCCATGTATGGATTGGAGGGGATTCTCTTAGAAAAAAATTGGCTTTCCTGAGTCTCGGTTTCCCTCTGATGTTCCCTCCTTCCCTAAACTACCTTGTATTTCTTTTTCCATCCATTCATTCCCACTCTTGCTGTCTCCCTCTAGTAGAATGTAAGCCCCTCAAAGGCAGGAAAAGGGTTTTTTTTGTCTTCCATCCCAGCATGCAGCACATTGCCTGCAGGGGCTCAGTAAATGATCTTGCTTGATTGATTGGGCTAGCTGATCTCTCAAGGTCCTTTCCAGTTCTGACCTTGGGTCCTGTAAATCAAACCAATTCCTAGGGCAAGTCCTGGGTCAAGTCCAATTCCAGCAGAGCTTCCTTCATTGGCTCCATCCCTTTCCTGGAGCTGTACATTGAGTGCCAGTGTTCAGAGCTCCTGTCATGATCTTGATCGTGAGCCAGAGATTAAGCTCTGTTCTCTCTCCTGTTCTTATCGGCTTGGAAGGAGAAGCCGGCTCTTTGAGCCATGGTTATTAAGACTAATAACTTTTCTGTTTGTTATTTTGGTGGCTATGGTTTTTGGGTCGGCTTTTGTCGGAGGAAGGAGGTATTTTCTTAGCCAGAGAGTTCAGTTGCCTAGAAATTCATGAGCTCGCATGCTGGCCTTCGTGGCAGTCTCTCCGCTTGATAAGATCTCCTTTGGTGGATCAGGGCTTCCAAAGCCAGGCACCTTCTAGTGCTTCCCAAGCAGCTCCCAGGAGCCCTGGGCTCCTGCCTCCTCCCCTTTCCTGGCTGATACTGAGACCGGAGCTACCTCGATTTCCCTGGAGCAGCAGCTGGGGAGTTACCCCTGGCTACCTGTGCCAAGGTATCTCCAAGGACTATTACCTATCAGGGGGCCCAGCTTGGCCCCTCCAAGCAAACTCTCCCAACAGGGAAGATCCTTTGGTGGATTTCCCCTCTCTCCTCTGGGAAGGAAGGAACAGATTTCCTGAATCGCAGCACTTTACTGGAGAAGTGAGTTTGAAGGGATGGGGATTAGGAAGGGAGGGAGGCCCAGTGGGAAAAGGGACGGTGGGGTACTCTAAGAGAGAAGGGGGGCAGGTCCACTAAGTTCCTCACTGACCTCTGAGTAGCAAACACGTCCTGGAAGGGCCCAGAGACCATAAGCTTCTTCAGAGCAAGGATGTCTGCACATCCCCAGGCCATCGTAGGTGTTTGTTGAGTGCTTCTTGCTTGGAAGGGACCAGTGTTGAAATTGAAAAGGAGTTACCAAGAGTGGCTCCCAGAGCTGGAGACAGAGAGACTGAAGTTGAGGGGAAACGGGGAGTGGAGGATGGCGGCGGTCTTTCTGGAGAGATGGCGTGGCGGGGTGAAGCTCTGTAGTTATTAGACTTCTTTTTGTTGCCTTTATTGTGTCACCTTTTCCTAGGATCGTGAACTTCATAGAGCATTTCATGGAGGGGGGAGTGGAGACTTCTAAGAATTGCCATGGGGTGCACCCAGTACCCCAAGGTTTCCAAGCTAAGTCACGAAATCATAGATTAAGACCTGGAGAGGTCTTCCAGGTCGGTGGGTTCTCCCCACTGATTTTGTAGGTAGGAGATCTGAGATCTTGAGAGGTGTCTTGCCCTGTCACACAGATGGCAGGTGGAAGAGTTGGGTTGGAACCTCAG
>JAJPUD010000905.1:210036-221149 GCA_023553655.1 Myrmecobius fasciatus
TTTTTTTTTTCTTGTGTTTCTTTTTTTCCTTTTTGATCTGATTTTTCTTGTGCAACATGATGAATATGGAAATGTGTTTAGAAGAATTGTCCATGCTTAACCTATATGGGATTGCATGCTGTCTAGGGGAGAGGGATGGAAGGGAAGGAGGGAGAAAAAATTGGAACACAAAAGTTTTGCAAAAGGGACAGCTAAATGGAGCAGTGGATAGATTATCTTCCTGAGTTCAAATCTAGCCTCAGACCCTAGTGTGACCTGAAGCAAGACAGTCTTCACCCTGTTTACCTCAGTTTCCTCATCTGTAAAAGGAGCTGGAGAAGGAAATGACAAACCGCTCCAGTATCTTTACCCAGAAAACCCCAAACGGGGTCACAAAGAATTGAGCATAACTGAAACAACTGAGCAACAATTTCTCTCCAGTAGAATTAAAGAAAGTGATGCAATTGTGGTAATTCTGGGAAGGAGTCAAGTTAATTAAGTCCAGGAAGTATGTGCTGAGGTCCCCTGAGTGCCCTGAGTCACCGTGGGGAAGACAAGAGAAGGAAACACTCAATCTCTGAGGTCAGATAGTTAATAGTCTGATAGGGAGGAGACCCAGGTGTGAATGATTAGAGAGCAATGGGAAAAGCTCAGGACCTCTAGTTGGGGGAGCGCTGCCTCATGTTGCCCAAACATGTGATGTCACAGCTCTCAAAAAGGCTCTGAACCCGAAGTTTGCTTCGTTCCCATATCAAGGCGCTTTAGGAGCCGAGCTCCAGAAATGGCAGACTCCGTCATGACGTCATAGGATGATGGAGCTAGAGGGAAACTGAGGCACCATCAAAGGCCAAGTCAGGACGAGAATCCGGGTCTCTTGGCTCTCTTGTTTGACACTGTTCTCTTCTCCAAGGACTGGGATTATGATCAGAATACAGGTTTCTCTTAAAGTGTTAAGCGCCCCCTTCACCCCACTGACACATCAGGGTTTTATTTGGTGGGGGGGGAGGTTGCCCTTACTGGTCTAGAATGATTTTCTTTCTTCTTTTAATTTTTCTTTTTACATAGCCTTCATTTCTGAATACATCTTTCCCTCCCCTACCCAAAGGGCCATCTGTTGTTACCACATTTTTAAAAAGAAAAACAAAAGCATTTCAGAAAAGCTAGCCCAAAACATCTGTCGACTCTGACAGCATATGAAGTCTTTCACTCCCATAGTCCCCCACCTCAACAAAGAAGGGAAAGAGGTTCATGTTCTCATTTCTTTCTCAATCACTCAGTAAATCTGCTTTTTCTTAAAATATTTTACATTTTGACATTCTTTTCTTTTACATTTTTGAGTTCCACATTCTCTCCCTATTTCTCATCCCTCCTCTACCTACTAAGAAGGCAAGCACTATATCAATTATACATGTGAAATCATGCAAACAATATTTCCATATCAGCCATGTTTTTAAAAAGCAAGAAAAAAGAAAATTATACTGCAGTCTGCACATAGGTATTCCCTGGTTTTTCGCTAGAGATGAAGGCATTTTTTCTTCAAGAGACTTTTTTATCAGTCAGCATTCTGAAAGTACCTGTTATTGTGCTAGGAACTGTGCTATGTGCTAAGGACATGATTATTTCCACAGCATTTCCCCTCCCTCATTTATGTGATAGTTATTGTATATATTTTTTTCTTTACTTATTTTGTTTTCTGTGAGTTCATGCAAATCTTCTCATGTTTCTCTGAATTCTTCACATCAATCACTTCTTACAGCACAGTAGCATTTAATGGATTACGTTGTATTTGTGTGCCATAGCTGATGGATCTCTCTTTGTTTCTGGTTCTTCACTGTGACAGAAGGTGTCAGAAACCATTCTCCGCATCCCAGAAGCCCCCTCAGCCTTTTTTTTCTTTTTTCTATTTTTTAAAATTGTTAAGGATTTTTATTTTCAAAACATATGCACGGATGATTTGACAACATTGCCCCTTGCATAGCCTCCCATCCGTTCCCCTAGAAGATCCAATATTTGTCAAACATATTAAAATATAAAAAGTCCAATATGGGTAAACATTTAAACAATTCTCTTGTTGCACAAGAAAAATCAGATCAAAAAAAAAAAGAAAGTAAATGAGTAAGAAAACAAAATACAAGTAAACAACAACAAAAAGAGTGAGAATGCTATGTTGTGGTTCACGTCCCTCAGCCTTCTTTACCCCTTGGGATTTGGGACACTTTGGGAGTGAAACCAGGGCTCCTGATAGTTTAGTTTCAATGAAGTCAAAGGGAGTGGGTTTTTACTGAGCAGTTGTTTGTCAGTTGGACCTGGAGCTCATTCGTCAAATCCATAGTCTGATTGGGGAGCTAAGGCACAGGGGCCGGTGAAATATGGAGAATAAAGCAGCCAAGGTTAAGGCATTGGTGATTAGGGCAAGGGCACAGAGGCTATTGGGATGCCCTCGCCAGGAAATGCCTCTGGCTCTGAGATGGGGAATCCAGGCCAGACATTGTCCCATGTTCTTCCTTAGGATCAATTCAGAGCAACTGCTCCTATACAGGAGGCCTGGTAAGTGTTTGAGATGTTTGAGTTCATTTAGCCTGACAGCCTTCTCCTCCCCTCCAGTCCAAGTTGGGCCATTTCATGAGGCTTGGAGAGGCAGTGGATGCAGAGGGGCAATGGAACACATTTCTAGATTAGAGGCAGGGGGCTTGGGTTCCACTCCTAGCTCTACCTCTGACTTTGGGCAAATATCACTTAGGCTCCCCATCTGAAAATTGAGGGAGTTGGACAAGACAGCCTCAAGGGTCCTTTTCAGCTCCAGATCTATGAGCCCTTCCAGGTCCTTTCATGTCTTCCTTCTCCAAAATTGTCTTTTTAGACAATTTAATTGTCCGAAAAATTGGAAAATTTTTTTATTGGACATTTTACAGAAAGGACCAAGTCAAGACTAGAATCTGGGTCTCCTGGCTCTCTTGTTTGACATTATTCTCTTCTCCAAGGGCTGGGATTATGATTGGAATACAGGTTTCTCTTAAAAGTATTAAGCACTCCTCACCCCCACTGACACATCAGATTTCATTTGCCCTTATTAGGTTGGAATGACCCAATATAATTAAAATATATAATTTTAAAGATATATGTGTATATATATATATAGTTAAAAATATATATTTTATATATTATATAATATGTAAATATATAAAATATATTTTAAAAAATATTATTATTAAACATTATATGTCATATATAATATATATTAAAATATAAATTTAAATTGTATTTAAATTTCATTTAAAAATATACTTAGATGAGAACGCATTGCCTTTCCTAATAGAACGTAAGGACCTCGAAGGCAGAAACAGCCTGATTTTTGTCTCTGCGTCCCTAGAACCTAGCATGGTGCCAAGGGCCCAAAGGCACTTTTTGGATTCCTGCTGTTTGCTAAGAGTTCTTTATCAGGCAGTGAGCTTCATGTTCCTGGAGGTGTTGGAGCAGAGCTGGCTGCCTCAGGAGGGCATCGCTACATTTGGTGAAAGGCCCTTCCGTGTCTGGGACTCTGGGCTTTGTCCAGATCAGAAGTATCTGGGAAACTAGTTTGCACTGAGGCGTCGGTGACAGCTGTGGAAAGGTCATTAATTTTTTACCCACGTGCCTGATTCCCACCCGAGCCCTCCCAGGAATATCAGGGAGATGCTGAGCCAGTGAATGTCTTTGTAATAGGAGATTTCCAGGCCCTGGGGCAGACCGGTGGAACAGGCCCTTCTCCCTGTCTGCCCCAACCTAAGGCCTGCCTTGCTCAGGACTATGGATGCTAAGGATCAGCTCCTTGGGCCCTTAGAGACTGTTTCTCCTGCAGTGCCGGGAACTTTGCCAGTTCAGGGCGGGCACCTCATTGTCCAGCTGGTGACTAACGAAGAGAGACATAAAAGATTCTTCCTCGTTCCATCCTCCCGAGATCCGGGGTGGGAGGTGGGACGTGGGCCTCTGCCGCGTCGGGCACTTGCTGGCACGGAGACGGGTGAGCTCTCTGAGCCGGGCTGACGGCCCCCTCCGACTCCCAGCATCCTCGCAGCTCCGAGTCTTAGCGGCCCCTGCGCCCCCTCCTTTCCGTTCCCTTCCCTTCAGCATTCTCCCAAGACCATTCACATCTTACAAGTCAGAGCTCAGAGGCAGCGAGCAGGACGGAGGAGGCTGGGCAAGGCCCCAGGGGAAGCCCACTGCGAGGGATGAGACTTCCCACAGCTCTCCTCCCTTGGCCATCCTTCCCTGCCCTGCCCAGCCAGCCTTCTGCCTCCTGTGGCTCTCCCCAGGGACTCTCTCCCTGTTGCGGAGCCTGGCAGCCCATCTCCTATCTCCAGACTTCTGTACAGGCCATCACACACGCCAGGAGTGGAGTCTTTGCTCGCCCCTGCCTGTCTCTCATCAAGGTTCAGCATGTTTCCTCTCCTTCCTGCCCCCCCAGTTTCCTCCCTTCTCCCACATCTTGTATGTGGTGTGTGTGTGTGTGTGTGTGTGTGTGTGTGTGTACTGCCCCGCACCCCCACAAAGTAAGCTGCTTGGAGGCAGGAGTTGCTGTTTTTGTATGAATGGTACCCACTATAGCGCTCCCCCATGGTAGGCACTTAATATGGCAACTCTAGATTCATTCAACATTTTTACTCCTACAACTAGATGGCACCGAGAATACATAGTGTGGAGTCAGGAAGACCTGAGTCCCACTGTAGCCTCAGACACTTCCTAGCTGTTACCCTGACCAAATCACTTAATCCCACTTGCCTCAGTTTCCCCATCTGTGAAATGGCTGGAGAAGCCAGTGGCAAACCACTCCTGTATCTTTGCCAAGAAAATCCCAAATGGAGTCACAGAGAGTCAGTCATGATTGAAAGCACTGAACAATAACAACAAGGAGGGGGCGTTCTTTTTACTTTTAATAGCATTCTCAGTTAGAAATGGGAGTTTCCCAAGTATTTTCACATCCATCATTTCATTTCAGCTTTATAATACACCTATAAATTTTATATTATCTTTACCTTTTAAAATTATATTACATATCTCTTAAAATACATTTTATTGATGCCTTTTAAAATATATTGCACTTCTTTTTTTAGCCCAGCCCCACCCCCATCCATGTAACAAAGAAAAAACATTAGGCAAAAACATCCTATTGGAAAGCCTTGCTTGATATTCTTTATCACAATATTTTGTTCTGATGGTTCCTCACCTCTTTGCAATTGGAGGAGGGAGAGGAGAGAGAATGTTTTATTGCCTTTTCCTTAAGACCAAACTAGGGTTTTATTTTCCATTACTCAGAGTCAACTTCCTTTGAGTCATCTTTTTGTTTACACTAGCTCTGTTTCTACCCCACCACAGTCTTTTTGGTATCAGAATAGATTCTGTTTGATAATAATCTTTTTTCTTGCTTTCACATGAACAACTCCCGTATATGATGCACAGAGGAAGGCAAAGATCATATGCATCTGTAAAATGGGAGAGTGGGGCTCCATGGCTTCTAAGATCCAGATCACGTGCATCTGTAAAATGGGAGAGTTCTCAGTCTGCGACTCTTGAGATGAAAGTATTTGTCCTGCTTTTCTCCATCATTGAGCTCAGTTTAAAGTTCTGAGAAACAAAAAGACCACGGCCAGATTGAGAGATTGCTGGGAACCCAAAGAGTTTTTTAAAAAAGGAAAAAGAACATTAAAGTGTATGACAAAAGAAGGCTTCCTTCCCTCCTGAATGAAATGACACCTGTTTGAAAGAAGAATGAGGAGGGCTCCAGACCTGGGCTTGAAGTGCCCTAGAAAAGGTCTTGCTGGAAGACAAGCCATAAAGGTGGGAAGGAGAAGCATTGCTAAAAATGAATAGAAGAGAAGAAATTTCAGAGGAAAACGCAAGCAAACTGAGCGGCTTTGAATGGAACACGAGGAGTTTATTAAATGCTGTATTAATAGGGGTCTGCATGTTGCCACAGATTTCTCATTTTTGGTTTTATTTTGGTGATTATTTTGGTGATCCCCAACTTCAGAATAAAAAGATTCAAGCTACAAGACAGAAAAAATATGATTCAAACTATAAAAATATGTAATGTTTTATAATTATGTATTCTCTTTAATAAAAAATGTTCTTTAATTCTATAAAAATAGAAAATGATCATTTAAGCTACAAAAATTGACCAAAAAAAGATGTTTCAAACTACAGAATAAAAAAGAAGAAGAAATTGGATTCTTTAGGGAGGTGTTGGGTTCACCCTCCTTGGAGTACATCAAGCAAAATCTGGAGAACCAGTAAAGCAAGTTGTCGAACTGGGCAAGAGGCCTTTTGGGTAGACCAGATGGTGGTAATCTCTCTGACCTCGGCCGCTCTGATTCTGTGAAACCCATTCAGCCCAACTCAAAATGTTATTAAGAGGAAGGGGCGTGTGTCTTTGCCTTGTTGGAGCCAGAACTGTTTTTACTCTCTCCAAATGATGACAAGCATTTAGCACACACTTCTCTCATGTTTCCCCTTCCCTTCTTTCAGTAAAGTGACAACCCTGCTGATTTTTAAAAAGATACAAATAAATGCTGGGGCAGCTAGAGGGCGCAGTGGATAGAGCACTCAGCAGGACCTGAGTTCAAATGTGATCTTAGACACTTAACACTTTCTAGCTGTGTGGCCCTGGGCAAGTCACTTAACCTCAATTGCCTCAGCAAAAAGAAAAAAAAAAATGCTGATGGAAAACCACTTTAGTTTGCTCTGTCCAGCCAAATAAGTCTTAATCCCGTTCTCATGCTGCTGTTTTTTGCTTCTGTGAAGAGTTATTTTTAAAGATCTGGGACAGCGTAAGCCAGTAATGCACACTGCTCCAGGTGGCTGGTGGGGCAGAGGGAGGGCGAGAACTCAGACTATGTGCTGTGAGTCCTTGGCCTTTCTTGTGTCATTGGCTCTTTGGCAGCCAATAGGGTTAAAATGAAATGTGCAGGATTTCAAAGGTTATATTGAAAGACAGTTATTGAAGAAAAAGGAGGCAGAGGAGAGAAGAGAAAGGAGAAGAAAGAAGAGAAGAGGAAGAAGAAAGAGAAGCATAAGAAGAGGAAAAGGAAAGAGAAGAGGAAAAAGAAAAAGAGGAAGGAGATGAAGAGCAAGAAGAAGAAGGAGAAGAAAAGGAGAAGGAAGAAGAGGAAGAAGAAGGAAGAGGAAGAAGAGGAAGAGAAAAGAAGGAAGAAGAAGGAAGGAAAGAAGCAGAAGGTGACGGTGATGGTGACGGTGACGGTGACAGTGATTGATTGATGTTGATGATATTGTTGCTGTTGTTCATGGATCTCAGATTAAAAACCCCTGCTCTGTATGGGGGATCATCTAAGTAGTTAATGGCCTGACATCTTTGCTATGCAAGGCTGCTGGGATGTCTTGCACTGAATGTGGTTCATTCATTTTGTTCAGTTTTCTGTCATGTTTGACTTTTTATGTTCTCATCTGGAGACACTGGAGTGGTCTGCCATTTCCTTTTACAGATGAGGAAACTGAGGCAAACAGGGATAAATAACTTGCCCAGGGTCACACAGCTGGCAAGTGTGCGAGGTCGGATTTGACCCCAGGGAGATGAGGATTCCTGGCATGATGGCACCCCTAGCTGCTCTGGTTCATTCCTGGCCCCACTGTAAGAACGAGAGGCTGCTCTTTCCAGCTAGCTTTTGCTGATTTACTTGGGCTTAGGGTCATGGAGACCTAGATAAGAATCTTGTCCCAGCCACGGTGAGCTGTGTGATCTTGGGTAAGTCACGGCTCCTCTCTGAGATTCAGTTTCCTTATCTGTAAAATGAGGAAGTTGAATTCACTGGCTTCTAAGATCCCTGCCTGCCAGCCCCAAGTTTAATATTCTTTGATCTTATTTTTTCTTTTTCTTGATATCTTTCATTCTGCTGTCACCATCATTTATACATACATCCCTCACCCAGTGAGCCATCCTTTGTTTAAAAAAAAAAGAAAAGAAAGAGAAAGAGAAAAAAAGTGAGTCTGATGGTTCTTGTAATATTCCGGTCCCAAGACTTCCCTGATTTTGCCCCCAAGAAGAGGGAAGTGCATTTTTTTAAAAATGTTTTAATCAAAGCCAAGCTTGGCCATTATAATTATGTGTGTGTTCTCTCTCTCTCTCTCTCTCTCTCTCTCTCTCTCTCTCTCTCTCTCTTTCTCTGTCTCTTTGTCTCGCTCCCTTCCTTCCTCCCCCTCCTTTCTATCCCCCCTCTGTGTATGTGTTTGTGTGTGTATAACTGTCCATAGAATACCCACCAAAAGACAATAGGGCAGTTTGGGAGGATGGCTGCTGGCACCTGGGGAGAAAATCAGGGTGGGCTTCATGTAGAAGGAGGCAAAGGTGTAGTGCCTTCTCCCAGAGATGAGAGGTGGGTCCCCATAGTCAGTCAGTGTGTCTAACACCAAGCTTGGCCCTGGAGGAGACTCTCTTTTAAGGAAGATTCAGCCTATCCGTGAGCTAAGGCATAAATGGGCCATATGGCTCACGGCCTAAAGCAGGGTGTATGGGGGACAGATGTTGCACGTGTTCTAAGGGGGAAGGAGGGCTCATTTAGGATGGGAGAAGCAGAGGAAAGTGCCCCCTTCTAAAGTGGGCATCCCCACTGCCCCAGCATGGACGCCATCTGTTGGCCATGCCAGAAACGGTCTTAGCTAAGAGTGAGACCCAAATCTTAGTTCCTGATTCGGCCAGACACCCCCTTTTCCACCACTCCATCCCCAGCTCTTCCCACCTCCCTGTTGCCCAGGGAGGTATCAGGAAATTCTCTTTTTCAAAGTGGATGCAAATGTGTCTTCCTCTTGGCAGGCTAGTTGTGGAGCACTAGCAGGTTGCTATTCCTCATAGAAATTAAGGGCAGCTGGCTTCTTCCCCCCACTTCCAGCGCTCGGGGCTTAGGGGGCTAGGCGGAGGACCGGGTTCTAGCTAGTCCAGCCGCTACTTCAGGGTGATCCCGGATGCGTAGCACGATCAGGTAGGGATGGAGTGCTGGGCTTGGTGGCAGGAAGCCCAAACTGTGTGAGTCTGAGCGAGTCATTTAGCTCCACTCAGCCTCAGTTTCCTCATCTGTAAAATAGAGACAATAATAGTACTTATTCTATAGGATTATGGTGAAACTCAACTGAGATAACGCATAAAGCATTTTGCAAACTTAGAAGTTCTGTGAATGCTGTTATTTCTATTGTTGTTGTTATACCAGACAAAGAGTCATCCGGCCTCCAGGGGAGGTCAAGAACCTGCCTCCTCTCAGGGGAGACAGCTCTAGTTATTGGGCATCCTTTCCCAGTAGTAAGCCCAAACTGGCCTCTTTGCTCTCTCCGTTGCTCTTGGTTCTGCCTTCTGGAGCCAGACAGAACGAGTCTACTTCCCTCACTGACAGGGCATCCCTTCAGGGGGCCATCCCGGCCCCTCTGAGCCTCCTCTGAGCTAGCCCCTTCTGGGTCTTTTAATTGCTCTTCGTGTGACACAGACTCCAGATTGTCCTCCTCTGGACTACACGTGTGTGTGTGTGTGTGTGTATACACACATATATATATATATATATACATATGTACACATTTTTTAAATTTATTTTTTGCTGAGGCATTTGGGGTTAAGTGACTTGCCCTAGCTGCCCACGTGGACACCTGTAAAGCCCGTATTTTCTCTCCTCTCTCCTGTCACAGTTGGTGACTTCAGCCAAGCACAACTTTCTCCAGGACAGTTTATACAAAGAAGGAACCTTGATTGTGTGGGACCCCTCTCCCTACCACTCTGAGATCCCTGAGGTAAGTGGGCTGGCCATGCTGAGTGACTCCAATGCCCGACTGAAGGGACTGGCGTTGTTTAGCCCAGAGAAGAGCGGGGAGGATGTAACGGGAACGTGGTCCCCGGCTTCAAGGACTTGGTGGGCTGACCTGAGGAAGAGGAATGAACCCCAGAGGGGAATAAGGAGCAGAGGAGGGACTCTGGAGGGGTGGCCGGGGGAGCCCCCCAGGAATGGAACGCCCCTTCTCTCTGTGGGTTCGCTCTCGCTAGAATTTTGCCTGGCTTTTTTCTGAGTCCTTCGGCACTGCTATTCCCTTATGGTTTACAGTGTCACTAAAGGATCCCAGCTAATCAGCAGGAAGGTCTTGTCTGCCTCAGGTATGGAAGGGACTCTCCACCAAGGGAAATCCCCAAATCTTAATCATGAAGCTAGAGCTGTCCAGCGTCTGGAGAAGCGGGAACCTGGGAGATGGAGGGTTTGCCCAGCGTGGCGCTGGAGGTCCCTCCCATGTCAGGCCCAGTGCTAGGAGCACAGAGCCAGAATTGTGGCAGTGCCTGTCCTCGAGGGGCTCGTGGCCTCCTGGGGAGTGAGGCACTCACGTAGGCGTAGTCAGGAAAGGTGCAGGGGAGACCCAAGGCCGACGCTCTCTTTTTCAGTGGTACAAGAAGCCCGACTACAACTTCTTCCAAAACTACAAGCAGTATCGCAAAGAGAACCCCAACCAGCCCTTCTACATCCTCAACCCCAAGATGCCCTGGCAGCTTTGGGACATCCTGCAGGAGAACTCCCCTGAGGAGATTCAGCCAAACCCCCCGTCCTCAGGGATGCTTGGTGAGTCCCACCCAGGAGGTGCCGGCTAAGCTGGGACGGCCAGCCGTTGGACGTGGCTCTGGGGAGACAAAGCAAAAGCCTCTGTCCCCGGGGAGCTGGCCACGAGCACCAAGAACCAGTCCATAATTTAGTTTGATGGGCCTCAGTGGAGCAGAGGAGAGAGAGCATCCAGAAGTTCTGCCTCCCTTCCTTTTCGGCAAAACTTCCTCCTAATTCAGCCACCACAGCCGTGCTGCCCGGTAGAGTGGTTAGTGTGCTGGGCGTGAGGCAGGAAGGCCTGGGTGGGAATCCTGCCATAGAACAGCTGGGGGACTTCACCTCCTAGTCCTCAGTTTCTTCCTCTGTAAAATAAAAGAGATTGGATGAGGCAGATTCTGGGCTCCCTCCTCTCTAGCTCCTGTGCTTTAGTTCTATGGCTCCAGATCCAGTGTTCTTTCTACTGTGTCATGTTGTTTTTCAATGTTGGGAGATTAATCTCTCTCTCTCTCCCCCTCTCTCCCTCCCTCTCTCTCTCTCCTCTCTCTCTCTCTCTCTCTCTCTCTCTCTCTCTCTCTCTCTCTCTC
>JAJPUD010000905.1:221159-236525 GCA_023553655.1 Myrmecobius fasciatus
CTCTCTCTCTCTCTTTTCTCTGTCTCTGTGTCTCTTTCCCTCCTCTCTCTCTCTCTCTTCTTCCTTCCCTTCTTCCCTTTTCCTCCCTTTCTCGCCCTCCCTTTCTTTCTCTCTTCTCTCTGTGTCTCTGTCTTTATCTCTCTTTTTTCCTCTCTCTCTTTCTCTCTCTTCTTCCCTCTTCCTTCCTCTCTCTCCCTCCCTCTCCATCTCTCCATCTCTCCATCTCTCCCAGGCATTGTGATCATGATGAGCTTCTGTGACAAGGTGGACATATATGAGTTTTTGCCCTCAAAGCGCAAAACAGACATTTGTTACTACTACCAGCGCTTCTTCGACAGCGCTTGCACTATGGGGGCTTACCACCCCCTGCTCTTTGAGAAGAACATGGTCAAGCACCTCAATCAGGGGGAAAACGAGGACATTTACCTGAAAGGAAAGGTGACGGTGGCCGGCTTCCGGAGCGTCCGCTGCTAGAGCCTGGGCCGACCCCTGCCTGTCCCGCTGGCCACTGCCCTCCTCCTGCTGACCAGAAGGCCCTGTCTGGGGCGCACTGAGCTGCCGGGGGGCTTCCCTCCACCGCCGCCGCCGCACTCCTGGGGAAGCCGTTTCCTTCCCTTTGCCCGAGTCCCGTCGCTTCCGTCATGTCCAGCAGGGAAGCTGGAAGCTGGTGGGCGACAGCCCCCCCTCCTCTTGCTACAGAGCTGAGGGATTGAGCCCCAGGGCCAGATCCACATCCAGGGGCCCTTCCCCAGCTCAGACGCAAGGCCCGCCTTCCCGGTCAGCTTCGGCCCCTGCCTTGTCTCCCCAGCCGGCCGGCGGCCCTTCAGTCACTGTGCAGCCTGGGGTGGAACCGGGGTGTGGGGGTCCGCACTCTCCTCCCTGCAGACAGTTCTCAGAGTCCCCGAGGACCTGATTGGATTCATTAGCTAAAAGGACCCAGCTGGGGATTACGCCAAGAAAGCAACTTTCTTTTTTTGGTCTCAATTTTTTTCCTTTCGGGAAGTAAGCTGGTAGCAATATGATTTCCCAGGTCCCATCCCATCAGGTCCTCCTGATGGACTCCGGAAGCTGATCTCCAGCGGGCCCGGGCTACCCTGGTATCAAGAAAGCAGCTCTGGTACCACTTAGTTGTTCTCTTGGGGGTGGGTCCCAGCTCTGCCTCTCTCGGGTCGGGGGATGTCGGGCAGATCACGGCATCTCCCTGAGCCTCAGTTTTCCCATCTGTAAAATGGGGATAATAAAGCTACCTACCTCACAGGGTTGTTGTGGGGCTCCAAGGAGAGAAATGTCTGTAAAGTGCTTACTAACTGTAAAGTGTTCTCTGAATGTGAATGGACCTTGTTAATGGTTTGTTTTCCTGTATAGCTGAATGCCCATGTTCTCTAAAGTCTATCACTGGAGAGAATCAATCTGTGTTTTTAAACTCGCAGTGTTCGGCTGACACGGAGTCACAGTTCTTAGAGCAGGTCTAGTCTAGGTGTTTGTAACCTGAGGTCTACCCATTCCCAATGGATTTCAAGCGGTCCGTGCCCTTGGATGAGGAAAAAAAA
Organism: Myrmecobius fasciatus; assembly: GCA_023553655.1. NCBI lineage: Eukaryota > Metazoa > Chordata > Mammalia > Dasyuromorphia > Myrmecobiidae > Myrmecobius > Myrmecobius fasciatus. The sequence goes on from JAJPUD010000905.1 coordinate 222,710, forward strand.
AAATGGCACCTTGCTTTTCATTGACCTCTGCTTGAAATCGTGCATTTCCTTTGATTATGAATGTAGGCAATAAAATATGATGCTGAGAAGGGATCCACAAGTCTCATCAGACTTTCTAAAAGCAAAGAACCCCCAAGGTAGTCCAAGCCCTCGCCTTACCGAGTATTTTGAGGGCGCTCTAAAGTTTACACGATTTTCCCAAGTTTTCACAGGCAGGAAATAGCGAAGTCACAATTTACTTCCCGGCCTTCTGATGCAAATCCAGCTTGTTCTCTAAGACCCTGTCGGGGAGCCTTCCGCCAGCCCCCCTGTCTGCGAGAAAAGAGATAGCGTGAGATAGGGATAATGTGTATATAGACCAATCCAAGCAAGGCTCACCGAAGAGTAAGTAAATGGCATTACAACACGTAACCAAGGCTCCTGCAAAAGCTCCCGGTCATGGAGACTGGCGGAGGCCAGATTATATTTGATTTCTGCTTCTCTAACTCAGTCTCCCATCCCTTTAATACCTCCAGCTCAGAGAGGATATTGCTACTGGATCTGTCACCTTCTGGGCTTTGAAGTTTTCTCTAAAAAAATAAATAAAAGAAAGAAGGAAAAGAGAAATACTCTGACCTTTGGGCATTTCCTGCTCTTTGACCCATTGGCAAAATAGTCCTGATATTTAATTCTGAGATACAAAATGCAACGAGATGAGATCATCAAGATACTCATTCAGCGGGGAGACCGAGATAGTAACTGGGTGATGGTCAGAAACAAACGTTCCAGTTAATTTAAGGAAGCTTCCTGGGGGTGTCATTTTGGGAAATCTAGGTTCTTCTCTATATGGTGAAATAAGATTAAATATAATTACTGAAATGTTGGTCTCCTGACTCAAATTTCCATGACTTGGTGCTGTGGGCAGGTCTTGTTTTTGAATAGTTTTTTTTTTTTTTTGTTTTGATTCCCAAATCGAAATCTGTCATCCCACGGCATTATCTGTCTGATCCTTTCAACTAATCATGTAAGCTTTTAGGGGTGGCTTAGAGTTGCAATAGCAGACTCAGAAACTTCTGGCTTCCAGAAGACCTGAGAAAGCTATGGAAATTAACGGGGAACAGCCAAAGAAATTGTACAAATTTTAATAAATTTTGTTTTGTAAAAGTTGATTATTTTCTTTTTTTTCTGAACTTTAATATTGCCAGGATACTTCTTCCACTTTGCAGCTTGCTACCTATTATCCCTAAGGTTAAATACAAAGCCCTTTCTGAAACTTAAAGCCTTTTTATACACCTGTTCTTATATTTTATTCATTCATTCGGCATGTATAGGTTCCCAAAAGTCTTAGCGCAGCTTTTATAGCATCTTAAAGTTTTATTTTGGTCTTAGTATTTCTAGCATCTTTTTTGGTTGTTGTTTTTTTGTTTGTTTGTTTGTTTGCTGAGGCAATTAGGGTTAAGTGACTTGCCCAGGGTCACACAGATTTGAATTCAAGTCCTCCTGACTTCAGAGCTGGTGCGCTATCCACTGCACCACCTAGCTGCCCTACTATTTCCAGCATCTTGCACAATTCTGAACACAGTGAATGCTTGTTGATTGACTTTGCAGGCCATTTATCCAACTCCCTTATTTTGCAAAAGAGGAAAATCAATCAATAAACATTTATTGAGTCCCTGCTGTATGCCAGATGCTATGCCAGGCACTGAAAGGACAAAGGCAAAAATGAAACTCTCCCTACCCTCAAGGAGCTTCTGTTCTAAGAAGGAGACAGCAAGTGCACATAGAGAGTTCTGTACAAAATCTATGTAGAATAAATGTCTAAATGCAAAATAATAGCTCCTGAGAGTTGATACTTGAATTAAACTTTGACAGAAACTAGGGCTTCTAAGGAGCTTTGAGAATGAAGAAAAGGATGGATGGATAAATGAATGAAGCCTTTCTTAAATACCCTATTGTATTCATTGTTCAAATACAAATAAAACATGGATAAAAATACAAATACAGATATTAAAATACACAAATATAAATATAAAAATCAATATACAATTGTATACAATACAAATATGAAAAATTGATAGGTTCTACTCTCAGGATATTGCCTAACAGAAGAGGCAAAACATTTAAAAAAATCCATAGAGGAAAATAAAAGATGTGCAGGAGAGGAATACAAGAAGAAAAAAACTTTGATATTATTGTGGGTATATATATATATGTGTATATATATACATATACATGTATGTGGAGAGGTGGGGAAAGAAGAATGAAAAGACAGAGACAGCGTTTCTGGGTAATTAATCCATTTAATTATGGCTAGCAAATAATAAATTGAGTTCAGTCATAATTTTGGAAACCTAAGACAAATCTTAAAGACTATCTAATATTAAATACCTTTAAAGTGGGGGGGGGTCTCCCAGAGGGTGGAAATCAATTCTGATTGATTTGCAATCAATTTTCAGTGCCTCCTACAGAGAACTGTGACCTGATCATGAGGCTCAGCTGTCTCCAGCAATCTGACAAAAAATATCTCTACCCAGACCATTGGAGTTAGTTTTCCACTTCATAAGCTGGATCACCCCAAATTCTAATAGAAGGTTCCAAGGACAGAGGCTGATTTCCTAAGGGCAAGAACTTACCCAGACCAGATTCTGTTTGGATTCCACCTTTTTTTTGCAAAACAATTGGGGTTAAGTGACTTGCCCAAAATCTCTGAGACTGGATATGAACTCATTTCCTCCTCACTTTAGGGCTGGTGCGCTACCCCCTATGCCATCTAGCTGCCTCCTGGATTCTATCTTCTCATTGGTTGGGGTCCCACCCAAGATTGAGACCCGTACCCAGAGGATTTGGGCATTCTCATTCATCAATCCAATTTCAGAGACTAGCTGAATAATTTACAAAGGCTGGTTTCTAAATGAAGGAATGGAAGTAGGAATGGAAAATCTTAATCCTAATATAACAATTGGTTATTAATATAAAAGTAGTCATCTCTCACAATATATATTTATATATGCACACACAACAATCAATCAATATTTATTAAGCACCTACTATGTACCAAATGCTGTGCTAAATATTGAGAAGTAAAAGACAGTTCCCAAGGATCTCATGATCTAATAGGGAGGCGACATGCAAACAAATAAATACAAAAGCTAAAAATAAGATAAATAGGAAACAATAGAAGGAAGGCACTGGAACTAAGGCTTGGGGGAAGGCTTGTTGTAGAAGGTGAGATATTAGTGAGAACTTAAAGGAAATCAGAGAAGTCAATAATTAGAGTGGAGAAGAGAGAGCATTCTGAGTCCAGGGGACAGCCAGAGAAAATGCTCATTCTAGAGAGATAGAAGGTCTTGTGGGTGGAACAGCCAAGAGACTTCTGTCACTGGATCAAAGAGGTGGAAGAAAAGTGGAAAGGTAAAAGTTCTGAATGACAAGCAAAGCAGTTTGTATTTGTAGAGGGAGTCACCGGGAGTTTCCTAAGTAGGAAGGTGACATGATCAGGCCTGTGCTTTAGGAAAATCACTTTGGCCGCTAAATGGAGGCTGGGTGGGAGCGGGGAAGAGACCTGAGCAAGGCAGGCTATTTGGGGTGAAATGATGAGGGTCTGCACTAGAGTGGGAGCGGGGTTGGAAGGGAGACGTTCAAAGGTGAGATCAATAGTTCTTGGCAACAGCTTGGATAGGGGAGACAAGGAGGAAGCCAGATGACTAAACTGGGAGGATGGCGTTGCCCTAAATGGTCACAGGGAAGGTAGGAATGGGAATGTTTGGGGGAAAGATGATGAGCTCAGCTTTGGACGTGTTGAGCTGAACATGTCTACTGAACTTCCAGGTTGAGATATCTGAAAAGCAATAGGAGATGGGAGATCAGCAGGAAGATTGGGGCAGGACAGGTACATTTGAGGATCCAGCAAAGGAAACTGAGAAGGAGCAATCTGGTTGGAGAATAAGCAGGAATCATCATTCCCCTACAAATACCCGTGGTAGTTTTTGTTTTGTTTTGGTTTTTGACTGTAAAGAAAAAAAAAAAGCTGTTGTTGCCACTGAAACTGCCACGGAAGCAGCTCTGACTCCTGGTAAAATGGCGGTAGTGGACCAAAGCTATCATCACACTTGGGAAATAGGGGGCCAGCCCAGTCAAAGAAGCAGTAGCCTCTATCTTTTGTTTTTTTATTAAAGCTTTTTATTTTTCAAAACATATGTGTGAACAATTCTTCGACATCAGCCCTTGCAAAACCTTGTGTTCCAATTTTCTCTCCATTCCCCCACGCTCTCCCCTAGAAGGCAAGTAATCCAATATATGGTAAACATGGTAAAAATATACGTTAAATCCAATATATGCATACATATTTATATAATTATCACAGCAGCTCTGCCTTGAGGGGTAAAAAGTTGGGAAGGGTCCAACCAGGATGCCAGTGAATCTGAGGAGACATTGAGGTAGAAGTATTTGAGCTGCCCCAAGCCCTAAAAATGGCAGCCACTCCGGTCTAGCATGCTTTTTGGTATTTGGTAAGACTTTGGGGGTTTTATCCTGATCTCTGTCAGAGGCTTCTGAGGACCCTGCAAGACAACAAGGAGTCCAGTGGTCTTGGGAAAAAAAAGACCTTTCAGTGGACAGAGCTTTGACTGGATGGATGTTCCAAGTAAACATTTTGTATAGTGACAGCTGTGAGAGGTCACTTTTTGTCTATGAGTTGTCTTGAGTTTATTATGTTTTATCCCATGTACAAAACCATTTTTCCCCTACAAAGACCTGTAGTAGTTTTTTGTTTTGGTTTGGTTTTGACAATAAAGAAAAAAGGCAAATGTTTTCTCATGATTCCTGCCTTAGTAGCCTATCTAAAGATACATCAAAAGGTGGAAAAAAATCAGTGTCAAAGGTTGCAGAGAGATCAAAGAGAAAATGGCCCCTGGCTTTGGCAACAAGAGACCATTGGTAACTTTGGAGGGAACAGTTTGGTAGAAGGATAAGGTCAGAAGCCAGACTGTAAAGGGTTAAGTTAAGTAAGGGGTAAAAATTCACAGTTTTCTTTTTTCTTGTTGTTATTTGTATATGGAAATGTTTTAGTTTGTTGGTGGTTGTTAAGTTCACAATAAAAAGAAAAATAGTAATAATAATTTCCATTTGGGTGTATGATGGGAGGTCTGGATTATCTCCCCCCAGCACTGTGACTGGTCCAGTCTGAGGATGCTTCATTTGTGATTTTGTGAGTTAGGAGGACAGGTAACAATGGTTAGAAGCTAAACTAACCAGCTACCTGGACCCTATTCCCCCTCCAATAAACACTTCAAGATTCACAGCCTTTCTGCCACAGGTTCTATTATTACCCAATTATAGACACTGATTAGTGAGTGGAATGACTGAAAGGAGATGCAATGATCTTGTTTAAAAAAGTCCCCCGATTTCTAAGCCCATCCCTAAATTATTAACTCCGTACATGGTGGACATATGGACATCTCTCCAGGGGATCGAGACTTGCATGAAACGTCTTAGTCAAGACTGAAAGACTTACTTTTGGGGATATACGCTGCTCTGGCTTGGTTGGGAGAAGCACAGGGTCCACCACTGGGGGGACATGGATGTGCCCAGTAAGGTCTGTACCTGTACATACCATTGGGCCCTCACAAACAGAATCCTAAGGGGAGTGGGAAAGCGCTCCAGGCCATCATTATCCGTTTTGAGCTTCCTGGAGCTTCCTACACTCGGTGCAGGTATGGCTGCCAATGGGTCACCTTCGGTGAATCGGAAATACAATGGAACGAGGGAGTGTGGAAACCTCAGAAAAGATGGGACGCTTGCCAGTTGTATTCTATGCCAGAATGGAAGGAAATAAGAACAAATGTGAAATGCTTTTCTTCCCTGAACCGGAACCCTATTCTTGTCTCCAGATGGCATTTTCTGTTCTTGTATTCATTTTTAGTACGAGATTTCTGAACTATATATGCCCTGTAAACCACATATAACACTTCATGAATCACATGGACTGATTTAGTAACCAGATCAAAGAATCCCAGAGTCAAGGAAGCTCAGAGACCGCTGCCCTCTGTTTATAGACCACATACAAACTTACAGTCTGTGCCCATTAATTTCAATATCATCAAAGGCTTGTCAAGGGCACATATTGATTCTCAAGCCACCTGCGCCAACTTCTCGATGACCTACACGGATATAGAAGTCACATGGAGATTTATAAACACTGTCCTTTGAAATGATGTGTTGTGGAAAGTTTAAGACTTTGGGCTTGTACCTCCCCATCTGGAGAAATTTACGAGGCGTTCACGCAGCTTGCCATCTGTGGCAGGGGCACCCGTCCATTCTGCTGGCATGGACAGCCCACATCCCCAACCTCCAGGCTTTGACCATTGTTGTCATATTGGACAACAAAACTTTAAAATGAGTCAGTTGAGACTGAAATCTGGTGAGATGAATGGTGATGGCAGATGCCCGGTGCTTTTTAAAAATCTTTTTGATCCTAGCTGTGTGATTCTAGGCAAGTCACTTAACCTCAATGGCCTCAGCAAAAACAGAAAACAAAAACAAAACAAAACAAAAACACCACTTTGAAATGAACTTAAAAAAAGAACTTGATTTTAACAGCTTTAATTAAACCATAAAAATACAAACATTTTACTATTCCATATGAATAAAAAAGATGATTATATATGAACTTATTAACTATGAAGTATAAACTATTAAATTTAATAAGATAGTAATAAAATTTCCCTGTTTGCGTCTCTTTAACTTTATTTTTTTGGATTCCTCTGTGCATTTTTAAAATGTTTTTTTTTGCATATTTTTTCCTACCCACCAACAAGTCTCTCCCACCTCCATAGAAGCTCCACCTTGTAATAAATAAATACAAACCAGAAAAATACATCAACCCATTGTTCATATCAGAAATTTGATATTTCCATGCTTCCAGGAAGTATGTGTTGGGGGAAGGGCAGGCTTCCTTATAAAATTTCTAGAGTCACAAGGGGTCACAGCATTTGTTGATGTTCCATATATTGGGTGATCTTCTTGGGCCCCAGTTTCCTCCTCTGGAAGCAGATGGAATAGACAGACTCTTAAGATCCCTCCCAAGTTCATCTATGACCCCATGGTCTTATGACCTTTAAGGACCTGATTAAGATTCAGATTAAGACATTCTATAATGCTGAGGAGGAATATCAGCAATCAATCTCCACTCCAACCTCAGTGCCCATATCCTTGTTCTGCTCATAGATGCCCCAGGATGCAAAGAAGCCATTATAAACTCTGACCTGCATCCCCCATTCCCAGTCCTTTGTGGTGTTCCCTTCTAGAGTTTATGATTAACCCACCTTCCCTACCCCTCTCCTCCTACTTCACCTTTACATTTGGTTCTGTTGCTTTGCCAGTGATTGTTGGGAGTCTGGCTCCAGGGAATGAGCTCACTTGGTCTTGAAACTGAGCTTTTGAGAAATGTGATGTTTGTTATGGTAACTGGAGAGATGACTGAATTTATTTGCTCAGACATCTGCTAGGCTTGATGGGGGATGGAAGAGAAAAAAGTGAGGAAAGAACCTTGTCTCTACCAAAAATTAAACAAAGCAAAAAACAAGTCTATTCCTGCCCCCCCAACAAGTAAAATATACTCAATAACTTTTTAAAAGTTTTGGAATTGTGTGATTAGTTGCAATTACAGTCATAACTATGGAAGGTATCTTAGCTGTCACTTAATCAACAAGATGATTTGCAGATCAAGAACTGAGGAGGTTAAATCTGCTCAAAATTAGATGTATACAATAAGCATCAGAACTGAGATTTGAACCCAGGTCCATGGCCTCTAGAACTGGTGTTCTTTCTGTTGTACTAGTCCAACGGGCAGGAAAGAACATAAAATTGCACTATGTTCAATTTTATTTTTTGTTGTCTATTACTTTTTGTCATCATTGGGTCTATTGTTCTCTTGATTCTGTTTATTTTGCCTTATTTCATATGTTTTATCATGCTTTTCTGAATTCTTCAAACAGTATAATATTCCATTATATTCCTATACCAGACTCTGTTTAGTCATTCCCCAATCTATGGGAATTACTTTATTTGCAGATCTTTACTATTACAAAAAGTGCTACTATGAATATTTTGGTGAAAATGGGACCATTTTTTTTCTCTGCCTTAAACCTACAAGGGGTTGTTATTGTTGTTTATCCTTCGTTCTTGAAGAGGACATGACATCAGGGAAGTGATGCCATATCATGCAAGTAAATTGGATTTAAGTGGAGGAGGGCTTGCAAAGGATCACAAGGTATGGAAATTTCCATCATTTTTAAAGCATAACTTGAAATTGCTTTTCAAAATTTCACAGCTCCGCTACTAACATAGGAGTTTTCATATCTTCCCACAGGCCCTCCAACATTAACTATTCCTATCTTTTGCTTTTTTATCTTTGCCAAGGGTATGGGAGTAGGCTTGAAAGGGTCCTTAGATGCCAATGACGCTCTCATTTTACAGAGGAGGAAACAGAAATATTAGACAGTAAGTAATGTCTAGGGTAATAAAGCTGTAAGAGTCTGAAGTAGGACTTGCATGTAGGTCTTCCTGACTTCAGATTCTTTTTCCTGCCCATACACCCTGCTGCCTTCAAACATTACATTAGAAGCATCTTTGATGTAACCATTCTCTTGTGGGGGCCAGTGCAAGCAAAAGAGGAATAGTTAGTTGAACTCCAATCTTTTCAGGGTTCCACCTTTTGTCATTCTCTATTCTGAACTGTGGACGCTACTGCCTGATGGGCACCTAGGAAGAGGGCTCTGGGCATAGCCAGGGAGGGTTTCAGACAATCTCCTGCAGCCCAGCTGCAGATGAACCCACAAATCAGTGATAAAACTGAAACTCTCACCTACGGCTGAGGGAATTCCCCAGGGCTTGTGGCTTTGCCCAGCATCGTTCCCAGGTGGTAGAGGAGTTGTAGTAAGATGTCTCTAAGCATTTTGAACATCTGTTAATGTTTTTGTACCTTTAGAGTAGTGTGGTTGTAGAGATTGGGATTTACAGGGGGAAGTTTGTCTTTGGGGCAGTAAGCAGGATCCTGTTCAAACCCATCTCTTGTCATTGATAGCATAACACCAATAATGTTTGTTTTTTTCTGACACTGGAAAAATGTACCATGAATAGTGTGTTACAGTGGGGCACACAGGAAAAAATAAAGTATAAACCTCCCCAAATGCCCACTGCTCTCTGGGCTTGCTCCATTCACTCCAACTCACTCCCCCACTAATAGGTCTAAGTTCCTAATAGAGACCACCACATGACTCCAGTTACCTCTCTTAGGGTCTTGTGGGTAACTGTGCATAGGAAATATATTTCTGCTACTTACCTCTTTAGTTCTTGAGCCCCCATCCGATGTGTTTTTTATCTACATAATTAACCATTCATAAGATAATGCATTCATTCGTTGTGTGATATTTTTACAATCCGACATTCACAATAATGACTCCTTTAGATAATAAACATAACAATTTGTTTAATAATGAGGTAAAAAGATTACTATTATGGATAATAATGCAGCACATAAGTAACAAAATGCATCATCATTAAACACATAAACCCAGATCACATTCCTCCATCAATTCAACTCAATAATTAGTAGGCAATAAGCATTTATTAAATACCTACCATGTATAAGGCAGCAGTGGATAAAGCCCCAGCTCTAGAATCAAGAAGACCTGAGTTCAAATCCGGTCTCAGATATTTAGTAGTTGTGTGATCCTGGACAAGTCATTTAACCTTATTTGCCTCAGTTTATTCATCTGTCAAATGAGCTGGAGAAGGAAATGGCAAATCCCTCCAATATCTTTGTCAAGAAGCCCTAAATGGGGGTCACAAAGAGCTGAACATGACTGAAGATGACTAAATAACAAGGGCAAGGCCCCGTTAAATTTGTATACAAAAGAGACAAAAGGCACCCTCTGCCCTCAAGGAGCTCACAGTCTAAAAGGAAACCTCACCATCTAGTGGAAGAATGAGTGCAGGTTTAGAGGAACCTGTCAGAGAAACCCATGAGGGAGGAAGTCTCATGTGTTATGGGTAACACACAAGATCCGCCATTATCAGTCCATTCAGACATATGACACCCCATGAAACTGCTTCTCTGATCGCTGTTGGACTGTTGGATCTCATTACTTCACCTGAAGAAACCTAGATTTCTTGAGTCTCACAGGAAACCTGTCAGCCACTATTAGCTCCCTTCTACAGATGAGGAAACTGAGGATCATGGAGGTTAAGAGATTTAGCATTTCTTGCACCACCAGTGTGAGAGACGATTCCCTCCTGATTCCCAGTCCAGCACTCTTTCCAGGGTCTTGTGATGCTTTGGAATTAGAATACAAGTCAGTTCATCTTTTAGTCTATTCTGGGCTTAGCTGAACCCAAGATTGGTGAGGAAAAAGACATTGAGGGATAAAAGAGAGGAGGAAATCACGCTGTTACTGCAGTGTTGGAAAAAAGGAAGAAACTTTGGGGGAGAACTCAAGTTTTGCCCCCAAAAAGGAACTTATTAAGCTGTAAGGAAAGAGAGAAGACATGGCTACTGTCTGCAGACTAAGATGCATTTCCTCTCTCCTGAACCAAGAAAAAGAGATGAAAAAGGAAGAAAAGTCCTGTGTCTTCTTTATGTCCTTCCTGATCCTTCTAAGTTCCTCATTAGGACCCAAGGGCATCCTTTCTCTTCCACAGGCTGCTCCTCTCCTCCCTGCGGATCAGAAGCAAATTTATAATTTCCACTGAACAAACTCCATGTCTCATTGGAGACCACTGAAGAACCTTTCCTCTTTCTTTTTGAACCAAGGAGGTCCTGCCCTGTTAGCAACAGAAAGCTCCCCTTTCTGATATTACCACGTGATCCATCCCTTCCCTCTTTTCTGGGACTTCTTTTGAGGATTTAGGAAGAGCATCATTTTATGCCTGGCCATCCCAGACACTTTGAAGATAATAAGATGTCAATTAGTACCCAACAAGAGCAGAGAATGATTCATTTTGTCTTTGGGACTCCCAGTGCATTAGAGGAGAATAAGAAAGGTTGCTGATTGGTTGATCCTTGAGAACAGACACTTTCATTGGTTTTTCCTTTTATATCTCCAGCACCTTACACAAGATCTAGCACATGGTAAGTGTTCAAGAAATGCTCCTTTGAAATACGGCAGATCCTTTATCTCATCAGTCTGGTTTTACTCCTTATAACCTGTTTATGGCTTTTATAATTCTTGCCTCCATTTCTCCTTAGATATTCTATAGAGAATTTATTTACTGTGTTGAAAACCTTCCTCTAGAATAGAGATTGTTAACTTTTTTTGTGTCCCAGATACCTTTGGCAGTCTGATGAAAACCATGGACCACTTTTCAGAATAATATTTTAAATGCATAAATTACATTGAATTAATATATAGAATTATTTTATATACATGATTAATACTTAGGATTAGAATTATTCATAGGATCATGTTAAAATATAGTTCCTAATTTTTTAAAAAAGTTCATAGACATGGGGCAGCTAGATGGTGCAACGGATAGAGCACTAGCTCTGAAGTCAGGAGGACCTGAGTTTAAATCTGGTTTCAAACATGCCCTGGCTGTGTGACCCTGGACAAGTCACTTAACCCCAACTGCCTCAGCAAAAAAAAAAAAAAAAAAAAAATCTGCAATGTCCTAATTGTGGGGAAAAAACAATTACAGCTTATTGAATATTTACATTATTCAGAAAGTGACAGCCTTGAAACCAGGGAAATGGGTATGTGATGGGGGATGTGACCCTGGTGAACCCCCTAACCAGGCAGTGCTGTAAGCAGTTCTTAAAAAGTTCAAGTTTCTGAGAAATTGCCCATCTGCATTGGTGGGGGGCTTTTTCACATGGGAGAAATCTGTCCCATCTTCAGTCCCAATCTCGTATGTTCAAGATGCTGGGCTGGATCCTGGCTGGATAGCTGCAGCCAGGCCGGTGACTCCAGCTTTGGCTCAGGCTCAGGTCTGGGCTCTTGGTTATATTTTTGGTGTGGAGTCTGACAGAATTTTCCATTTCTTTAGGCTATTGCCTTTACCCAAATAAGCCAAGAGCCTCACGATCGCTGGAGTACTAAGACAAATTCGCAGAACTTTGGCTGTAGAGCTTGCATGACTCATTGGATGAACAGGATTATTTGTGGGTCAAAGAAAGCAGATTTGGCTCAAAGAGAGCTCAAGGGAAATGTCTGAAGCCATTTATGGACGGCGGCTCTCACAGTGACTTCCAGTTCTTCCCTGGCCCGGTCCTCTGGTGGGATTCCTGGGTGAGTACTTATCCCAGTCATTGCTTCTATTCCTTCACCTCCTTAGTAACTGGCTGAGTTGTGGTCATTTACTCTCCTGAGGCTTTCCCCATCTTGGCAAGATGGCGGCAACATGGGCTTCCGGGGTTTCGCAAGGATTCATTTGCAGTTCTGCATCCTTGTCTTGAGTTCTTTATTGAATGCATCTGCCATGTCTACTTTTGCCATCTTCCCCAGGCCATGGCTATGGATGATAGTACAGAAATCGGAATCATGGAGTGACAGAATCGGAAAATCTGAGTGGAAACCAGCCTCTGGACGTTACGTAGTTCAGTGTTTCACGTCATGTCTGATAGGTCATCATCCACCCAGACTTTGAAGAGCTCTAAGGAAGGGAAGCCCAGTACTTCCCAAAGCAAGCCATTTCCCTTTGGGTAACTTTAGTTATTAGGAAGCCTTTCTCCCCCTGAGGTCGAGTCCAAATTTGTCTCTTTGCAGTTTCCATCATTGTCTTTACTTCTACCTTTTGGGACCAAAACAGAGCAAGTTTACCTCCCTGCCCCCAGTTCTCCCAACAAAGATCATCCTTTAGTATTTTTAATCTTTTTAGTTGAGAACTCCTGCAAAAAAATAAAAGATTTAATTTTTTTAATTAAAAAAATAAAAAAAAAATTGGGCAGCTAGGTGGTGCAGTGGAAAGAGCACCAGCCCTGAAGTCAGGAGGACCTGAGTTGAAATCTGGCCTCAGACACTTAGCACTTCCTAGTGGTGTGACTCTGGGCAAGTCACTTAACCCCAAATTGCTGCACCAGAAAAAAAGAGAGAGAGAGAGAGAGAGAGAGAGAGAGAGAGAGAGAGAGAGAGAAAGAGAGCGAGAGAGAGAGCGAGAGAGAGAGAGAGAGAGAGAGGGAGAGAGAGAGAGAGGGAGAAGGAGGGGGAGAGAGAGAGAGAGAGAAAGAAAGAGAGAGGGAGAGAGGGAGAGGGAGAGGAAGAGAGGGAAAGGGACAGGGACAGGGACAAGGACAGGGACAGGGAGAGAAGAGAGAACTTCCTTGGGGCCCCTGCTGAAACTGATGAGTGCTATGTCTCTTTCTATATGTCTCCCCCCACGCTTCACTCCATTCCCTGGCCATCATTTGCCAGCTGTCTTTTTTAGTATTTTTTTATTAAAACTTTTTATTTGCAAAACATATGCATGGATAATTTTTCAACATTGACTCTTGCAAAGCTTTCTGTTCCAAATTTTTCCCTCCTACCTCCCACCCCCTCCTCTAGATGGCAGGAAGTGTAATACATGTTAATTCTGTTAAAATATATGACAGATTGAATATATATATATATATGTATATATATATATATATATATATATACAGTTATCTTGCTGTACAAGAAAAATTGGATTTACAAGAAAAAAAACCTGAGAAGGAAAACAAAATGCAAGCAAACATCAACAGAGAGCATGGAAATGTTATGTTGTGGTCCACATTCAGATCCCTCTCCCTGGATGTATATGACTATCTTCATCACTGAATAATTGAAAGTGATTTGAAACATCTCATTGTTGAAGAGAGCCA
>JAJPUD010000905.1:243137-319543 GCA_023553655.1 Myrmecobius fasciatus
CTCTCTCTCTCTCTCTCTCTCTCTCTCTCTCTCTCTCTCTCTCTCTTCTCTCTACTTCCCTCCCTTTCTCTCCTCTTTCTTTCTCTCTCTGCCTCTTTATCTTTCTCTCTATCTCCTCCTCCCTCCTTCTCTCCCTCTCCCTCCTCCCTCTCTTTCTCAGACCACTAGTAAGAGTCCCATTGTTTTTGCATTTGGTAAAAAGATGGTAGTTTTTCTTTTCCTACAAAAGAAACAGAATCCCTATATGTGAATGGTGGTAAATGGGGAACGGCAAGCCCAAGAGAGTCACTAGACCCTTAGTTGTTTTTTTTTTACCTCAGAGTTGGTTGGAGTAGGAAGACTTCAATATTCAGTATGATGAGGACACTAACAATGAGAAATCTAATTTCCTAGAGATTGAAATATGTTGTATTTGGAACCTTGGACAGTTTGTTTTCTTTTTTTTAATTTTATTTTATTTGCAAAACATATGTATGGGTAATTCTTCAACATTAACCCTTACATAGCTTTCTGTTACAAATTTTTCCCCCCAACTCCCCATCCCTCCCCTAGATGGCAGGATATCCACTACATGTTAATTATGTTAAAATACTTGACAAAATCGAATATATGTATACATATTTCCAAACTTATCATGGACAATTTGTTTTCATTTTTGGGCTTTGAGCCCTTACTAGAATCAAGACTTGAAGACTGGAAGAGTTCTCAGAGATGATCTAGCTCATTTGTTCTCAACCAAGAATCCCATCAGTGACAAGTGGGCATCTAACCCCCAGTTGAAGATATCCATAAATGATGATACACTGACTCCTGAGAGAGCCTCTTCTCTTTGGTTTATAGCTCTAATTGTTAAGTAAAGTTTCTTAACATAAAGCCCAAACATCTTTCTTCTTTCCCCCATTCTTGCTTCTAGTGCTGCCCTCTAGGGACAAATTTTCCCATATTACATAACCTTTTAAATACTGAATATATCAATCATTTCTTCTCTAGATCTCTCCTCAAAGTCATACATAGTAGCATAGCGCTTTGGATAGAATGCTAGCATTAGCATCAAGAAGACCTGCGTTTAAATCCTGATTCTGATATTTGCTATCATTATAATTCTGTTCAAATCACCTAAATTTCCTGGCCTCTGTTTCCCTATCTTTTTTTTTTTTTACTAGATTGCACAGTGGATAGAATACTGGGTTAGGAGTCAGGAAGCCCAAAGTTCAAATCTAAGCTCAGATACTTACTAGCTGACCCTGGGCAAGTCATTTAACTCCTGTTTGCCTCCGTTTCCTCATCTGTAAAATGGGGATAATCATAGCACTTACCAAATTGACTCGAAACATGGCTATCATTTGGCTGATTTGGTAAATTCTTTGCCAGCTCTTAAGGTTATCATGCCTGGAATTCTGTGTAAAAAAATTGTTGTTCTAGGTTATCATAGTAAACTGCAAAGCAGATGCTATTCTGGGTGTGTTTATTTGCAGTATCTGCATATGGCACTGTAAATTTTCAAAATTATATCTCTTTATCTGCTTTTCTTCACATTGGGAGATTCAAAAGAACTTGTTTTCTGCTAGTGAGTTGCTATTATAAAATAAAATGATCATCACTATGATCTTAAGCCTTTAAAAAAATCATAATAATATTAACACCTACCTCCTAGGGTTGTTGTGAAGATAAAATGAGGTAATAATTGTAAAGTGTTTAGCACAGTGCCTGGGACATAGTAAACAAGATTTAAATATTGGTTATTACTATTACAAGTTAGCCTCTGACATCCTTTTCTGCTCTAGACCTGTGATCTTCAAGTACTCTAGATTTGATTTTATTAATCCTGAATTTATTGTAATAGCTTCTAAAATAGGTTCCCCTTTAATCCTTTTGACATCTGAACTGTAGACTCATATTTATGTCATTGTTAGAGACAGTGAGTGACCACTCAGTTGCCAGATGTTACAGACTTGGGAGAATTAAAGAGTGACCATGGACCTTCTTAAGACACTGAGTACTAGGGCAGCTAGATGGCGCAGTGGATAGAGCACCAGCCCCGAAGTCAGGAAGATCTGAGTTCGAATATGATCTCAGTACACTTAACACTTCCTTCCTAGCTGTGTGACCTTGGCCAAGATACTTAACCCCAATTTTTGGAGTAGTAGAGCCAATAAAAGGTCAGGGTAGGAGTTTTTCCAGCCAAGAAAACTTAAAAGATTGGTAGAAGAATGGAATTAGGGGTGTCTGATCAGAAGAGAAGAGGAAGGGGGAAGAGATGATTAGATTGTGAGCTCCCTTTTGCCTTTGCATCCCCAGCACTTGGCACAGCCTTTGGCACAGAGTGGGCACTTAAAATCTTTATTAACTCACTGAGATGAAGACTGGTGGTGAGGGTATGTGATCGGTGTAATTGCCACATTCTCCTATTAAATCATAAATTCCTTGAGTGCTGGGACACATGACAGCTACCCTCAAGTATTCAAAAGCTTTCAAGTATTTGGCTCCAAGTGTTTGTCCATCAGGAAACCTGGTGATTCCATTTATTTTGTATGTCCCTAGAAGGAAGCAAGGGTTACTCAGGGAGCTCTTCTTCCTTCTTTCTTTTCCCCATCCCTTTCCTCCATTGGCCTTCTGAGCCAGTCAGCTCCCAGGTATGGATAGCTGATGGACAGTTAACTCAAGACACGAGTGGAGGGTTATTTCAGCTTCTTCCCACTGGTCTTGAGATTTCTACTGGCTCCAAATAATATTCTTTCATAAACCTCTGAAAATTTGATGGAGATGGCTGGTTTCTGTCTCCTCAGTTGATTACTGGTGTATTACAAATCACTCATTTAGAGTTGCTAAATGTAGGAAATAATGCAAGTAGGAGGATCTGATTAATTCTCCAGTTCAATTATTTGTTAAGAAACTCCAAAGTGATCTTGAACATTTGGAAAAAAAAGAATAGAGCATGAAAATAAAATGCACTGCTTCATCTTTGCCTCTTAGAATCTCTGATTTCCTTGAAAACTCAACCCAAGGGTTCCCTTCTATAAGGTTTTCCTGATTTCCTTAGCTTCTAGTTCTTCCCCTTACAAATGACTCTTATTTTTTTATATACTTATTTATGTACATGTTATTCTCTTCTCACCCCCTACAGTAAACTCCTTGCCAGTAGGGACACTTATTTTTGTCTCTGAGGAGCCAGTCTACCACAGTACCATCTGGAATAAAGAAGACACTTAATAAATTCTTGTTGATAAATAATATTAACAGCTAAGATTTATATAGTGCCTATTATATACCAGACATTGGGCTAAAAACTTTACAATTATTATCTCATTTGAAACAAAATTATTATATATTGTATATATATATATAATATATGCATGCATATATTTTATATATACATATATATATAATATCCATCTTACAGATAAAAAAAACTGACACAAAGAGGATTAAGTGATTTGCTCAGCATCCCAAAAGTGTCTAGTAAGTGTCTGAGGTCAGATTTGAAGTTTCAGTTCTTCCTTACTCTAACTCAGGCTCTCCACTCACTGGGCTACCTCACTGCCCCTAAGGATCATCTATTCCATCCAAATCATTTTTTAGAGGAGCTGACTAAAATCCAGAGAAATTAAGTGCCTGAACTCGGGTCAGACAGGTAGTTGGTAGAAGAACCAGGTTTTCAGGTTTTATTTATTTTTTTTATAAAGCTTTTTATTTACAAAACATATGAGTGACCTTTCAACATTGACCTTTGCAAAAAAACTTTTTTTTCCCAAGCTTTTCCTTTCCTTCCCCCCTTCCCCCACCCCTAGATGACAGGTAATCTAATACATGCTAGATAGGATAAATTATATGACAAATACAATACATGTATACATATCTATACAGTTATCTTACTGCACAAGAAACATCAGATCTAGAAAGAGAAGAAGAAAAAACAACCTAAGAAGGAAAACAAAATGCATGGAAATATTCACAGAAAGCGTTAAAATGCTGTGTTGTGGTTCACTCTCAGTTCCCACAGGCCTCTCTCTGGATGTATATGACTATCTTCATCGCAGCACAACTGGTTTGAATCACATCATTGTTGAAGAGAACCATGTCCATCAAAATAGTCTTGTTGCTGTGTATAATGTTCTCCTGGTTCTGCTGATTTCACTCAGCATCAGTTCATGCAAGTCTCTCCAATCCTCTCTGAAATCCTCCTGTTGGTCATTTCTTACAGAACAATAATATTCCATAACATTCATATACCATAATTTATTCAGCCATTCTCCAATTGATGGGAATCTTTTCAATTTCCAGTTTCTTGCCACTACAAAAAGGGCTGCCACAAACAGGGTTTTCAGGTTTTAAAGCTCCTGCTCTCTCCATTGAAACGCCTGAGAAACAGTCCCTTTACAATCTGGTTCAATCTGTACAGTTAGTGAAATCTTTATAAGCAGCCAGAGCCAAGTCCATCCTTGAGGTACATGTCCTTGAGGGTCAAACCCATCCAGCAATTCATTCCACTCATCACACCCTCCTCTTTTGCCCAATATTTTTAATAATGGCTGCTCTCCTGATGGGGAAGTTGTGAAGGGAGAGGATGCAGTGGAAATCAGGAATCATGGAACCTGTGTTTGATCGAAGCTCTGCCAGATATTAATTGTGACTTTGGCAAGTCACATCCACTCTGAGCGTCAGTTTCTTTATCTTTATATTTTAGCTCGGTGATCTTCAAGATCTACATCCGTGATCCTCAAAATGGTGAGAACTTGGTCTTTGTAAGCCATGGTCTTTCCCGGGTGTCCCAGGCAAGATCCATTCAGTAACTAAAGACTAGATAAGAATGGGAGCCAAAGATGACGCACTTTGCCTTCACAAAAGAATCAGTCAGGAAGGGGAAGACCTTCAGAGTTTCTGGACAGAACAAAAAACAATTGCATTTATACTCTGTGAGCCATCAAAACACAAACAAGCAGCTGAAGTTTGAGCTGGGACCTACTATGGCCAATCAATGAGAGCAAGAGTGATTTGGGCTTAGAGTCCAGTAGCTCCAGAAAGACCAATGTCCAGACAAGTGGAAGAAGTGTTCAAATTCAATACCAACATTTCCTGATGAGCCTCTGCCTTCTAGACTGTCTCACCTCCCCTCTCCTTAATTGACTTCCTTTCTCAAATATTCTCCCCAAAAAGGAAACACCCATCTTCCTGAGAAATTAAGATAAAGGCAAAGACTTCTGTTCTTTTTCACAACAAAGGAGATTTATTTGCCATCCAGAGAAAGCAAGGACCTTTTCCCCCACACCTCTTAACCCCTGACCTAGCACTTTTTTCTGGTTTCCTTCTCACCGAGATTTGGCTCCCTCCTGATGCTACAGCATCCCTGGCCGCACTCTGTCCACTTTCTCTTAGCCTCCTTACTTTACTCCTCATGGCCACGTCCAGATTCTCCTCCTGACAAAATCTCCTTTGACAATCGTGTTATCCAAATTAATCCTGGTGGCCATTATCTATCAGTCCCTAGAACATTTCCCCTTCTTTCTCCTTAAGTCCAATGCATGAGAAAGGCTTTCTCTTCTCTGCATCTTCAGTTTGTCCATTAGGGAGACTTCAGCATACATATTGATATTCTGTCATATCTGAATTTTCCAGTTTCCCTGTCTACTCAGCTCTCAGGACCTTTTCCTTCACCCTCACTTCATCTACTAGTAGATCTTACACTCTCCATCTTACCTACAAATGCTCCATTTCCATGTTTAAAAACTCAGAATATCTTCTCTGATCAGTTTTATCACTCTATCTTTCCTTCCATTTTACCACCTAACCCTGCTCTTAATCCTTATCATGACCTGATTCAATCCCTTGACCTCTTTGTTCTTTACCTGATCATCACTCTTGCACTAATTATTCTTCTTTCCCTTCACCAAGTCAACCCGTTGGCCAGCCAGTTCAACTCTTCACTATTTTCAAAAAGAACCCTGGCCCCTTTATGCCTGAGTTCAAATTTGCTCTCAGACACTTACTAGCTGGGTGATCCTGGACAAGTCACTTAACCCAGTTTGCCTCAGTTTCCTTAACTGTGAAATGGAGATAATAATCATATCTACTCACAGAGTTGTTGAAAGGATCATGAGATAATAATGATTAACTACTTAGCACAGTGCCTGGTATGTAGTAGGCACATTGGAGATTCATATTCCTTTCTCTTTCCCTGCTTCTCTTGCTGAGAATTATCTACTAGGCTTCTCATCAGTCAAATGAAGATAATCCCTTGGTTTTTTTTCCAGGTCTGGCTCAATAATACTGTAATCTTTAAGGAAAGTAATCAGAGTTTCTTGCTTAAAATGGGCACTTCGAATGTTTATTGGTATCTTTTGTCTTACTTTTTCTATAATCCCCAATACATTTTTCTCCTCTCCTTCTCCCTCTAGAAAACCATGAATGATAACAATGAATTAAAAAAGGAGATAAAATGTTCAGTATAATGGCCTAACATATTGGAAAAATCATACATTATATAGAGTTTTTCACTCCCGAGTTCCACTTCTGTTGTGGTTGTGTTTTTGCCTTTAAAAAAATAATCCTACCACTTAGCCCAATGTCTGGCACATAGTAGGCTTTTAATAGATGCTAACTGACTGACTGACTCTTCAAAGATAATAGAGAGGTTCCTTGAGCAGGAACTTTTAATAAAAGTTTATTGAAACTGAATTGCACAAAGAGGGAGATGAGGAATAGAGAAAGGAACGGAACAATCCAGGGAAATGGGGATATGCATAGGGAATGAAAGAAATAGATGGTGAGGAAAAAACAATGTTAATGGTGGGGAAACCGAGGTGTTTGAGAGAGGTGAAGGGGAGGAGAGAAAAGAAAGCAAGAAGACTTGGACAAAAGATTTGTACGAGTTGAAAACAGAGGTGAGAAGAATTTCAGAAGTTCTTGGGAAAGAACAATTAAATAGCTTTGGTTCCCCCAACTTTGAGGCCCCCACATCACTGCCTCCCTGAATCCCAGCTTCATCCCTGTACTTAGACCAAGCTGCTCTCTGCTCCTTAAAATGAGGGATTATTTCAAGCTTTGTTCTAGTATTCCCAGTACCCAGCACAGGGCCTGGTACATTTGCTTAACAAATGTTCAAATGCTTGTTGATTAATTGATTCCTAATCTTGACAAAGAAAAATCTTTGCCTTTTTTGCCCAGACTTAGTTCATTATTTCCTAAATCCAAAGCCGGGCTTCCCTTTCTCCTCCTCTACTGCTGTTCTTTAGGTGTTTTGAATCACTACAGGAAATCCTGCAACTCTTGCATTTGGATCCACTACAAATTCTTTCACTCTTAAAACCAAGTAATGAAATAAATAGAAACAACCCTTTAAGTTACTGTATCACAAACCTTAAGCCAAGATTTAAAAAAAATAAAGCATATTGAAAAGAAATTTAAAAATAAAGCATATTCAACCACATTGCCCTCACTAAAATTATTAATAAAATATAAATAATTATTAAAATATCATTACTCCAATTTAGCACTCAACCCAGACCATGGTGACCTTCTAAGGATACTCTCCTTCCTTCCTCAGAATGTCTGGCTCACAATCTTTCTCTCCTCCTTGACCTTGCCTTTGTATTGGGACACTTCAACATACTCATTGATACCCCCTCCAACTTCTAATTTACTAGTTCTTTAATCTACTCATTTCCCTTAACCTGTCCTTATGCTCTGCCTTTTGCCTTTCTGTGTCTGATGCATAACACAGAAGCTTATTGGAACTGGTATTAATAAAGGATTTCTTGTAATAATCAAAAAGCTATTCAGTTTCTTTGTTCTTAGATAATTAGGGATAACCCAGTCTCTGACCCTCAGCTCCTGGCAAGTTTGACTTGGGTCCCATTAGTCTTCTCTTCATCCATGGTTTTCATTTTTGTGATCTCCTATCTCAAGTAAAAGTATAAAATATTAGCTCTGTTGCAAAATCATACACAAAAAATTAGAAAATGAGAAAAAGATGAAATAAATACTATCTGAAAAATTCATACTTAACAGTGAATAAAACTTCTTGCTCTTCTATCTTGGGTTTATGCCCTGGGCAAACAAAATTTTTAATTGAGCATGTTTAATAAGCCTCATGCATATAAGCTGACACACCCTGCATAAAATTGGAGCCTCATTAACAGAACATATAATGATGTGGCAAGGGGAGGGGGAACATAGAAACATATTAAGGAGTGTATGTAATGGGAGTGTCATGAAATATTACATTTTGGAAGAGTTTCCTCCAATGGATATTCTGAGAAGGGGAAAGAGAGGAGGCAAGGTGAGATTATGGAATATAACTGCTGACTTTAGCTTTTGTAAATTGCATTTTATGGCACCCACTTCTTGCAAGAAACATAATAAAGTCTTCCTCCACTCACTGTAAGAATTTGGGTCTAAAGTTTTCATTTCTAACATCATTTTGTTGATTGAATAGACTTAAGAAAGGAAAGAAGAAAAGATTAATCATTTAAACTTAAAAATGAGTCATGATTTTCAGAATGCCAGTTGTTAAATATTTACCAACAATTTCCTGATCCACCTTAGAACACAATATTTGTTTCTTGCTTTTTATTCAATTTAATTCACCAAACATTTACTATTTACTACATACCATTCACGTTTCTGGATCCTGGGGATCGAAAGAAAAAAATAGGACAGTCCCTGTCCCTCTAGGAGTTAATATTTGCTCAAAACCTTAGATTTTTACACAATATTCCTTTTTACATGTAGACTCTATAAGGGCAAAACAAGATCTAAAATGGATGTGAATGGTGGAAGCTTGACATACAATTGTGACAGCCCAACAAAAATGATTCTTTTTTTTCATTTGTGTGTAACTAAAGTTCTTTGTCTCTGATGGGATCTCAATCAGTGATACTCAGATCAGTAACTGGTCCCCAACTGTTTAGCCCTCTAAGCAAGACAGGGCCCATGTGCTTCCCTCTCTGGGCTACACAGAAAAGGCCACTGTATACCCTGATTTGTTTAGTGGTACCCATTTGATGGCCATCTATTTAGTTTGCAGGCCTTTGCTACAATAGGAAATGTTATTAAAAAAAAAAAAAAACTCGGAAAGTGTGTTTAAAAGTAACATTTCTGGATAAAGATATGTAGTTTATTATCCCCACTTTACAGGTGAGGCAGAATTTAAGCGATTTCCGCTGGATCCCCAAAGCTAAGTGTCTTTATTTTAATAATTTTTGGAGTAGTCCCACATTGCTTTCCAGAATTGTTGACCCCATTCACAATTCTACCAACAGTGCATTAATTAGCATACCGATTTTCCCTCACAATCTCTCCAATTACTGTTTTTCTCTTTTGTCATTTTTGTCAACATGATGGGTATAATACAAAAAATTGAATTGTCCTAATTTGAATTTCTCTTGTGATTAGTGATTTGGAGTATTTTTTTTTCATTTGGCTGCTGCCAAGTGCTGGGGTTATCTTAAAACATTTATCTATGGTTGTTATTCTTACATATTTGCATCAGTTCTTTATGTATTTTGGCTATTAGACCTCTATCAGGGAAATTTACTTGTAAAGATTTTTTGTCTTTGATTCTAATTGCACTCATTTTGTTTGTGCAGAAACTTCAATTTTATGTATACAAAATGTCCTATTTTATCTTTATAGTCATTTTAATTCATTTTTAAGTTAGAATTCTTCACTTACCCATATCTGTGAAAAGTTCTCTTTGTCCTCTCTATTATCTTTTATACTTAACATCATTATTTGGAGTTTATTGTGATATAAATTCTAAAAGTTTAGTCTTTGTCTAATTTTTGCCAGATAGAAATTAATCTTCCCAGGAGAGTTTGTCTAATGTGGAATCCTTACCCCTGTAGTTAGTCACTATGCTATATTGTTTTTCTGTCTTATTTAGCTAATCTGTCCTACTAATCAAATTTTTTCTATTTTTTTAACCAGCACCACATTGATTTTTTAAAATTTCCTTTTTATTACCATGAACTTGACAAACATTAGCAAAAGTGAACATTTCTCCAAACAAGGAAAACATACAAGGACTACACACAAAATAGTATCTATCACATATAGCTCATTTTATAAACAGTTTATTTCAAATCTGACATTTGAATTCCAACATTGCCCTTTTTGTCCTCATCTCCTTCTGAACTTCCTTCCAATTTCTCTACTGTATTTTTAAATTAATTATTCATAAATTATTTATTCCTTTTTCTTTTCTTCATTTTTTTTTGTTTCTACAAGTTCTTTATCTCCTTGGGGGTATACTTAGTGGTGATATCACTGGGTTGAAGGGTATGCTCAGTTTGGACGTGGGTATAATTTCAAATTGCTTTCCAACAGGTTTAGATCAATTCTACCAACAGGGTGTCTGTCCTCTTGTATCCCCACAAACAATTATCATTTTGCTTTTTTGTCATCTTTATCAATCTGAGGTGTGTGTGGTAGAACTTCAAAGTTTTTTAAATTTACATTTATTTGAGTAGTAATGATTTAAGTTTTTCATATAGATAATAACTAGAACATATCATTCCTTAAGATTTGCAAATCACCTTACAAATATTATTTCATTTGATCCTCATAATAACCCAAAGAAGTAGACACTATTATCCCCATTTTACAGATAAAAGAACTGAGGTAAGTAAAGGGGAAGTAAATTCCCTGGAATCACATAGCTAGTAAGGCAGGTTTCAAACTCTGGTCTAGATCCACTGAACCACTGAGAAGCTGTGTCCGCTGCCTTTCTTTGAGACCAGTGATGATAATTTATGGAGTGCTTTAAAATCAGCAAGCCCTCATGTCATTTCTTCCTCACAACTACCCTGTGAGGTTAGTGCTATTATTATCACCCCCATTTTACAAACAAGGGAACTGAGACTGAGTGATCTTGTGACGACCCATGTCAGCAGTTAGCATGAGACAGGGTTTTAACTCTGGCCTTTCTGATTCAGGACCAGCACTCCAACTCCTGTGCTAAGCACCTGTATCAAGCAGCTTTGGGGATTACTGTTTTTCTGCTATCCATAGGCACTGTTCATTTCTACATTCTTGATTTCTTTTGAGATTAGTGAGCTTTTGCTTTTCTCGAGGAATTTTATTTTTTCCAATTCTAAAATATTTATTTATAATATTTATTATACATATATAATCTATACATATTTATAATTTTTTCCAATTCTAAAATAAACCTTTGGTTTAATGTTGGTATATCATTGGTATACCATTAAATTGATAAATATAGCCCAATCATGAGCAAGTAACTCTCTCTACAATTATTTATCTCTTTCTTCTGTAAGTTGTTTATTTCTTCTATGCATTTTATGGTTGCATTCAGCTAAGTTCCAAGAGTGTAAATGGATTCCAAGATATTATATACATTTTATAGTTTTGAATGGGATAGTAATTGAATATTTTTCTAGCTCTACTTAGTAATACACAGAAAGTCTTATGATTTGGGGGATGGTTAATTTTGTATCTTTTTACTGATTTTTGTTTCAATTACTTTTACATTTCTGATATTTAGTCACTGAAAAAATTCTTTTTTATTCTATTATTAATTCAAAGGTTTTTTTTCAAATTTTATTTCTTATTTCCAAAATTTTTATTTTGG
This sequence comes from Myrmecobius fasciatus, assembly GCA_023553655.1. NCBI lineage: Eukaryota > Metazoa > Chordata > Mammalia > Dasyuromorphia > Myrmecobiidae > Myrmecobius > Myrmecobius fasciatus. Next base: position 254,728 of record JAJPUD010000905.1, read on the forward strand.
GATTTACTTTTTAAAATCTTTGATGTTCATTCTCCCCTCCTTCAGCCACCCCCCAGTGGAATGCTCAATTCATTCATCTTTTATCTATTACAATGAACATGTTTAGAGATATTTTCCTTTAAATATCACTTTGCCTAACTTTGAATACATTGTGTCATTGTATCCTTTTATTTGGTAAGATTATCTATTTTTGAAGGATTTATTCTTCAAGCCAAAAATTCTTAGATTTTTTTTATGTTCAATAGAGAATGTGCTTAATTTGTTCTGCATTTGTTTACAAGCTTTTTATGCTGTAGTAAATGGCAAATTTTTGTAAATGCACCTTTTATAAAAAGTGCAGCCATTTATAAAGATGCTTTGCAAAACTGAGAAATATGTATACTTGTTATGATTCCCATTAAGAAGTATGTTTCTAAAATTTTGTTCAGATTTCTAATTTTTCATCTTTTTATAAGATTTTCTAAGTCTCAAAAGAACACATTAAGCCCTTTCCCCTGGCAATGTCTATTTTTTTGTCTTCTTTCCCTCCAAAGTTCAACTAACTTTTACTTTAGGTATTCAGATGCTATACTTTTCGGTACATATATTTAGTATTAGTATATTATTTACAATGTTCATATATTTTCCTTATCTTTTTTGACCCTATTTTTACTTTTCTGAAATCATGATGGCCACTCCTGATTTTTTACCATTCGCCATGGGTAAACACTATTCTAGCTCTTCACTTAGTTGTGTAAATTTTTCCACTTTAAATTCATTTCTTGTAATCAATGCACTGTTCAATTCTACCTTCTAGACCATTCTGTCACCTTCCCCTCCTTTTTGGCTGGATTCATCCCGCTGACTTAAGATGTATTTTTCCATCCTATCCTATTGTTTTCTCTTTGTGCCAAAAAGGTGATGAAATCAAAGGACTGGGATTAGGATCAGTCAGCTATTAATTGGAATGGTTCACTCCTACTCCTTTGTTCTTTTCCACTCTGCATCAGCCCTTCACTCCAGATGTTTCCCAAGGACCCGTCAGACAGAATGGGGCACTCTGCCAAGGCTTCCATCTTTACTTCATAACCCTCTCCAATGCTTCAGAAGCTTGTCACAAACCAAATCCACCCTAAAACACTAATTATCCAGAGGCCCAGAGATCCACGCAAAATCATTTAATGAAAAAGAAAAATAAAGACTATTCTCCCCCACTGGTGCCTGGAGTTCACTCTCCCAAATATAAACATCACCTAAGACTAGATATGAATAGGGATCACACATGTGGGGAAACATGCAGATAGGACGTGTGAATGGGGTAGAGGGAAAGGGGAGAAGGGGAGGAATAGGATCTCATTCTTCCTGTGTTGCAGAGCTGCTGAGTGCCCTGGTGATGCCTTTGTGACTCGGTAGGGCTGCTCCCTCTCAAACATAACATCTGTTTTGGATGATTTTCAGCTATCTCCTTGGTCACCTTACAGTGTCAACAACCACCAGGGCAGGCTATGATTAGGAAGCCTCTCTCTTGAGTGGAGGATTACAATTCTTCTAGTTGTTTTCACCTCTTCTTACTGGGCCTCATAAAGCCTTCCACTGAGGTGTTTTCTTCAGGACTAGTGGTTCCCCTGTTCACTAACTATGGGGACAAGTCAATTTTAGCCATAATTCTTTTAGTCAATAGCCATAAAGCCTTTTCCCTTCTGTCAAGTTGTTCACAAGAGGCAACTGGCTTCCTTCTCTGTTTTTGTGTTGCTCCACTGATGGATACCTAACCAACTGGCTCCAAATAATTAGTAAGACTCTTAAAGAGACACGGGGTGCCAAGAAGTGTGTGTATGCTGAGTCTCCATATTATAAGTTCCTAACCAGGGATCCATGGAGCTGGAAGTGGCTCATGCATAGATTTCAGGGGGCCCAAGAACTTCGATGGGAAAAAAAATACATCTTTGTTTAGATTAACCTCTTAAGTAATATTTAGCATTTTCTTCATTAATTAAAAAAGTTATTCTGAAATAGAACCTGCTGGTTTCACTAGAATGATGAGTTTATTATATAAAAATATAATCTGTTCTAGATCACAAATAGTGCTGCTGTAGGCAGATGAATATCAGGCAATATTACTCAGCCAAGAATAGGGAACAGATCTTTTTGTAAATTTTAAGGGAAGAAATAGAAAGCAAGGGCTCTTTATTTGGCACACCCTTAAGAGGTGAAGACAAGGTGTAGGAGCCCTAGTATTGTCTTCTGCAGTTATAGTCCCTGTAGAGACCCAGGACCATCTGATTACAAAAGAAAGACACTGCCATCCACTGGAAAAAAACAGACAGCAAGCTGAGCCAGATTGTGCTGCATGGCATCTGACTGGGAGCAAGGACTGCAGTTATAGACAACCGCAGAGGGAGAGACAGCAGGACCCTGGTCAGGTCACCTCCCCTTCAACTGTGGAAGAACTGCCTTGTCTCTCTCCATTCTAATCCATCCCCTTACACAGCTACAGACGTCTTTCCTTAAATGTAGACCTGGTTATCACTCTTCCATTCATTGGACTCCCTCTAGTCTCAAATGTCCAAGTGCCCTGCCAACTAAGTGCCAGCCTCCCCAGACATAGCTGCCTTCCCCATTCACAGCTCCCTGCCAAGTCACAGCCTTCTTGCTGTCCCTCCCCCTACACTGTATTTCTTCTCTTCATTTCTGTACCAGCTGCCCCCCTTTTCCCTCTCCCAGAATTCATTACTGCCTTGGCTAATTCAGATCAAGCTCCACCTTCCCTAAGAAATCTTTTCTGTTCCTTGTCTTCCTTCCTCTCACAACTCCTAACATCTATATGGTATAGTCCTTATCCAGAGATAAGGATTCCACTGGGGAAAAAGCTCCCTCTTATCAATCTGGATAATCAGCACCTTCTCTGTAAGCTTTAGTTTTAGTGAACTCCCTAGAGCACTAAGGAGCTTAAATGTCTTGCATAATAGTGTGTATCAGAGCCAGGACAATTTCCTGAAGGGAGGTCTTCTGGCTTCAAAGCCAGTTCTCCATTCAATGCAACATATTCTGGGTCTCTTCTTTTTTCTGTATAAATTCAGACACATGGCTATGCTGGTAAATATTTAACAACCAGCTCTCCAAAGCATAATGTACTTTAAAGTTTAATTGCATCATTAACATTTTCTCTATCACTTTCTTAAGTCTAGACAACTAATAAAATTGTAAATCAAGCCTTGATTTGTAGCATTTGCTGCTTTCCAAGATGTAAATGTTCACACTAGGAATTTTAACAACCAGCTCTCCAGAGTGAGGAGCTGGCTCTTGCACACTCCTGCTTATCTAATTACTGGTTATCTCCACCAATAAAATATAAGCCCCTTGAAGGTTGAGTGTGCTCTACTTTTATCTTTCTAATTCTCAGCAAAAAGATGGTGCTTAACAAATGCTTACTGATTGATAAAAGGCAGAACAAGGGTCAGGGAGACTGGGGGAACACACTTTTCTTACCAGGTTCCTGAATACCCAGGAGAGAACAGGTCTGGTAAAAAACAAAAGCCTTGTACTATCCTAACCAATTATTTAAACTTCTCTCCAGACTACGAGGTGACAGGGAGATGATTTTTCCCTTTCAACTTGATTATTTCTCCATGGATGAAAGAAAAGCACAGACAAGTGAAATGTGCAAATGAATTTAAATGCCTCATCTCCATAGAAACCCCCATTCTCTTTCCCAGCCCCAGCTTTCTTCCTGGTCACCACTAATCTGCTGAGGGTATTACCCCAAAAGCCTGTGCTCTCAGCTCCTGGGCAGCAGCCCCAGTACTGCAACACCTGCGACCCCCCTGGCAACAAAGGGGGAAAAGGCAAACTCCTTTTGAATGTCACATGGGGATGTCAGAGACCAGGGCAGGAACTGCTGGTCCCCAAAACTCTTATCTTCAAGGCCTGCAAACGAGTCACTTTTACATTTATAGATGACAAATATAAACAATCCTTAGGGTTGGTCAGAAATGCTAACATGTTGATTTCTTGCAAGTGCTCAACTCTTACACCAGTTCAGATATGAATTAAGCATTTTAAAGACATCTCCCAGCTAGGTGGATCAGCGCCGGACTTGGTTCTCTAATACCAACCTGAGCAAACTGTGGAAGATAAGAAACATAATTTCTAATGTAAAATGTCATTTGTCATCAAATTCACCCAATGGAGGCCCATTGCTCTTTACAAGCATACGGTGGTTCTTCTTGTGGCACCACCTGAGCCTTTTTTGAATTTTCAGTCATCAGAAGTTCAAACCCATTTCTAAATGAGCTCATCTGAGGTGGGTGTGGAAAATGAATTCCCATCATTCTCTAGGATGTTTGTTTCCTTCATTCTTCTGACAAAGAAAAATTCCAAATGGTTCACAAATGTAAAAGGCACAGGGAAAAAAAGGGCAAACCAAGGAAAAACAGGGAAGACAACTGTATTGCAAAAACAAGAGACAAGAGACGGGGAAAAAGTAACAACCAAATGTATTTTAAAAACAGACCTCTCCACTTGATACTCTGAGTGAGAGAGCAAACCACCACCCCTCATTCTTGGAGATGTTTTTCCTTCACTTGGAAAGTTGCCGCCTGCCATTACTGTTTCTGGTTCCAGAACTCTGCAGAAAGCACCAGGCATTGGCTCCTCAAAAGGAGAGTTAAGGGTTAATTTTTTCGGTCAGTCTCCATACTCCTTTTCTGGTTGTAAATGGACAAATGCAAACATCCTCATTCACTCCATGAAGGTCATTAGAAAACAAAATCTTGTATGTCTTTTACAAAAAGCACACCTGCAGATAATAAATATCTCTGATCCATTTATCATGTTAAACAATGTCCAATTTTATCCACTTAATATCCTTGCAATCCATTGTAGATCTTTTGCACTGATTCTTGCTCCAGTAGCTGTTTGATACCTGAGGGCAAGAAAAAACAAGGAATGATTTGATTAGTGCAAAGGGTGCACTCCTGGCACTCTGGTGTAAGCTTGTGATCACTTGCCAGAAGGACAACAAACAAGGACATCTCAGTGCCATTTATATGTCCCAGTTACTGGACCAAGCCGAACACATTTCAAACTCTTGGAAAGAAAAAGTCCAAGAATTATTAGAACGGGCAGGGAAAGCACTTGGTTTAACAGTGAGGACAAATCTAGCTCCCCTTCCGTGGCTAAGTGACACAGGGGCTGACAAGCAGTCAGTGTGGGAACACATCTGAAGGAGAGGGTCAGATAGAGAGATGAAAACTTGAGACAAGAGACAAATTCTGAGAGAGAGGGCACCTCTGGATGGATCTCCCCTTCACTTACCTGCTGTCCCTCTTCCTGCCTTCCATTATTCTCCATTCCTCCCTTTATTCCCTCCCTTTCCTTCTTGTCTGAGTAGTTTCTGTACAATTAGCCCATCACTGACCATCCAAGGCCATGACTTCTTCGTCACACACAGGCACAAAGGACGGGTCATGAATTTTCCTCTCTCTGGTTCTGACTCTTTCCCCAGCTCTAAAGTTTCATTAATATGTAAGGAGAGGGGATACAGTGGTGGTACAGTGAAGAGATCACTGACCCTGGAGTCAGGAGGACCTGAGTTCAAATCTGCCCTCACACTTACTATGTTGACCTTAATTCTGAATGCTCCACGTCAATCACACCTCCCCCCACCAAAAAAGTAAAAAGAGCTCATTTTTCTTCTCATCTTGAAGCAGCTCCTTCCACACTACATCCTAGTATAACTTACGTATGTTTATTTTTCAGAAGGAGCAAACTGAAAGGAAAGTCAATCCCTTACAAGCATGAGTCCAAGAATCCAAAAAAGCCGAGGCTGACCCTTCACTCTCACTCTCCACCCCGGGTCCTCCTCTAAGGGCTCACCCCTTCAGGGGTCAGTGGCTGCTTAAGGCCAACATGGCCCCAACAGACACAGACTGAGTGTGGGGGGCACAGACCTTCTCTCTGATGTTCTGTAAACTGCTCCTTTGGAAATTCAACATCAAAGGTGATTATGAGAGAGCCCCTGATGTTGTTGTTGTCAAAGCTGGGCAGCCCCTCTCCTTTTTTCCATAGCTTGGCCCCTGGCCTGGTGATCTTATCCCGGGCAACATGAACCTAGAAAAAAAAAGGGGCCATGAGAAGGTGGGACGACTGAGAATACCCCCCTGTAGCCACATGCAGACCCCAGCCAGCTTCTGCTCAATGCTCCTGTTCTGGATAGGGAAAAATCACCAGGTGGAGGTAAATCAAAAGGAGAATGTCTCCAGAATGAAGAGTAAAATACAGGCTCTCAGTAGCTGCCACCCCTGATTAGTCATGCTAAGTCATAGATTAGCTCAACCTATCACAAAGCACTATAACAAAGCCACAGAATAATGACTTTCTAATAATTGGCTCTTTTTAGGTGGTAAATTCAGCAGCATTAAAGCTTACCTTGTGGCCATCCAGGTGCTGGATATCCATCTCAAAGCCTATCAGTGACTCCACCAAGGAGATTGTCACATTTGTATACAAATCATCTCCACGCCTTTCAAACAAAGGGTGCCTGCAGAGCAAAGGAGATCAGAGAGGGGGCTTCCAAGAAGTGTTCGGGCTTTAGTTTGAGTTACAATCCCTTCCTTGGAACAGGAGGAGGAAGTTAATATGGAATCAGGAAACGCTTCTCATTTAAGGTGAGAAACAATCTTACAAAGAGGTCCTTTGATCCAGTCTTACCTTTGCCTTGGTTAGATAAGTTTTTTTTTCTGTGGAATCCCCCTTTTCCAAGTTAAAATGTTTCACTGGGAATTTACCAATGGACATCAAAAGTCTCAATGTGCTGAGTTAGTGTTGTCCATTTATCTCCAATCACTTTGCCTTGTGTGGTCTTACTATGGATTCCATTCTTTTGCTTTGATTCCATTTATATTATTTCATAAAGATATTTTCCCAAATTGTTCCTAATTTTCAGCTTTGCTAATCTCTGCTGCATTATAGTATCCCATTGCATTAAGGTTTCCTATACTCCCAAGCTTGTTGTTCCTCCTTCTAATTTTTCACATACAAATTGTAATTTCTAAACTAGACTACACACTTGTGTATTTTTTAGCCCCTTCCCCCTACTTTCAAGACCAAAGAATACTGATTTATTTATCTGGTTCATTCCTCATTTATTTATTTACTTCAGAAATGTCTGATTCAAGGTTCTACCAGTGATGTTAAGGAATAAAATCACAAAATTGGTGTGCTGAATTCTCAAGAAAGGTAGGGAGTTTGGGGGTTTGGCCTCTGCATCCTGAATCTACTCTGGAAGAAAAAAAACTTTAGTTTGAGAGCATACCACTTACTTAAGAACTTTGATCCGGAAACGCAAATCTCCGGGCTCTCCATCCACATGTGGCTCACCTAAATCAGGAAGTTATAGATTAATGTCACAATCTAAGCAATTGCAAAGCATCTGGCAGAAGACAGCCTCTTTACAAGTACCACCTAGTATCTAAGAAGTATGGCTGGAAAGCTAGCTGTAACCACCTGGGCACATTAACCTGGAAACTTTAGAATACATATGCTGAAAGCTCCAAGCAAATTATTAAATAATTTTCCAATTTCCTAAAGAGTTTGAAAACTAATTCACTGACATGATAAAGTATAAACGTTATCACAAACAAATTGTTCCTATTGGGGTTTTTCATTTAACTAAATCAACACTAAAAGTGTGACTCAAAAGCAAGGTTGAAGTGATATCAACTGTGGCTTTGCATCTTTTAAAAGCTATGCTAATTAGAATTTTTTTTTGGGGGGGGGTCTATGTTTTCTTTTACAACATGACTATATTATGGAAATGTTTTATATGACTGCACAAATATAACCTATATTGAATTACTGAGTGAAATATATTGAATTGAGAACATAATTCTCTCTTTTAAAAATAGCTTTTTATTTTCAAAATATATGCAAAGATAGTTTTCAACATCTACTCTTGCAAAACCCTGTGTTCCAAATTTTTCTCTCTCCCCTAGACATCAAGTATTCCAATATATGTTAAACATATACAAGAGAATCCTCTCAATGAGGGAAGGAAGAGAAAGAATCTGGAACTCAAAGTTTTAAAAACAAATGTTAAAGATATTTACCACACCCTAAATACAAAAATTCTTTGATGATATGCAAGGGCTCTTTTTGTTCATTACACTAAAAGGGTAAATATCTAGGTTATGGCTCAAAGTAGCTATGACTATTTGGGTTCAAGTGTGCAAAGAGTTTATAAGCACATTAATGCTTCACCTTCTCCAATGAAGGGATACTCCATGCCATCTCTCACCCCTGGCTCTATTTCTACCTCCAGAGTTCGTTCTTCATTCACCAACCTGAAATGGAAAAGAATTAAAAAATTACAATGATGACTGATCAAATAGGGAAGAGCTTAGTAGTTCTTAAACAGATTAGTTGGAACTTTTCTATCAGAGAGAAGCATAATTTCTGTATTTTACTCAGCACACCTGGGCACACATGCCTGTGGACTCATGCCCAGAGAGAAAGCTCCCAAGTATACACCACTACGCCAAAAAGCCACCCATCATCTACATCTTCTCCTTCTGCTATTACACCACCTCTATTACTAGCCATTACTAATCAAGCTGGTACAAACTATTCCATCTCACTCATTCAAACAATTAAAAAAAAATCAATTTTTCTGAAACCTCCACTGAAGCACATATACCATCCCTGAAACAGATTACTCTTCATTTCTAGAATAACCAATTTTGCTCATCGATGCCAATAAAGCCTCCCAATTCAGGCAAACACTTCAGCCCCAATCTTCTACCACATGAGGACACGACAACTGACATTTACATGCTGTTTTCAGATTTACAAAACTTTTACAAACATTATCTCAGTTGAGTCTCATGACAATCCCATGAGAAGAAATAACACTGAAGATATCAGAAAGATGTGATTAACCAGACCAAGCACTCACCAAGAAAATCTGTGTTAAAGATACAATCTTAACAGCCTTATGGAGTCATTTTGTAAGATGATTTGGGGAGATGAAGATATAAAAGAATGCAAAAAATCATCAGAATACTCAGAAAAGGTGACAGAGGACCATGCACTTTCTCCTTTTTTATAAGAATGACCTAAACACATCAAAGCTATCTTTGATAAAAATAATAAGAAAATGGGTGGGTCATCTGACTTAGTAATACCAATTCTAGTTTTGTATCCCAAAAGAAATAAAAAAGGGGATAGGGCCAAGATGGTGGAAAGAAACCAGGAAGCCACCTGAACTCTCCCCAGTTTCCCTTAAAAAGAACGCCAAAAAAGAAAAACAAAAACAAAAAAGAAAAGGATCTATATGTAGCTCTTTCCTGGGGCTAAGAACTGGAAATTGAGAGGATGCCCATCAGTGGGGAATGGCTGATTAAATTGTGGTACATAATTAAGAAGGAATATTATTGTGCCATAAGAAATAATGAGCAGGATGTTCTCAGAAAAACCTGACAAGACTTCTATGAGCTAAAGTAAAGTAAAATGTACTGTGTACAAAGTAACAGCAATATTGTAAAATGATAAGCTGCAAATAACATAACCAGTCTTAGCAATACAGTGATCCAAGACAGCTCTGAAAGATTTATGGTGAAAAATGTTATCCATACTCAGAGAAAGAACTGATGGTATCTGAATGCAGTCTGAAGCATACTTTTTAAAAACTTTATTTTTCTTGAGCTTTTTTTTGGGGGGAGGGTCTATATTTTCTCTTACAACGTGACTATTATAGAAGAGCAATTTAGAACTATGCCCAAAGGGCTATAAAAACAAATATATCCTTTGACCAAGTCAATATACACTCTTAGGTCTGTATCCCAGAGAGGTAAAAAACAAAAAGGAAAAGGATATACATGTACAAAAATATTTAGAGCAGCTCTTTTAGTGGTGGCAAAGACTGGAAATTGAGGGGACATCCACTAACTAGGAAACAGCTGAACAAGTTATTGTATATGATTGCTACAAGAAATGATGGAAAAATCTGGAAAGATTTGTGGGAACTTAGGAAAAGTGAAACGAGCAGAATCAGAAGAACACTGTATACAGGAATAATATTGCATAATTCAACTGTGAATAATCTAGCTATTCTTAGCAATACAATGATCCAAGAATTCTGATGAAAGGTACTATCTTCAGAGAAAGAAACTGAGTCTGAATGCAGATTAAAGATACACATGGATAACCTATGTCAACTTACTTACCTTCTCCCTCAATGAGGTGGGGAATGGAGATAAAAAGGGAGAGAATTTGGAACTCAATTTGAAAAGAAAAATGTTGAAGTTGTCTTTACATGTACTTAGGGGAAAATATTAAATTAAAAAAACAAAAAAAAACCATGAGTTTTCTGGATTTCAAACCTGATACTCTATTATACTACCCAGTTGTTCTCACTGATAGCATTAAGCCCAGAAACTGAAAGGAACCCCTTAAAGAGACAAGAGGATTACTCAAGTAGCTTAACAATCCATGCAGAAAAAAAAGATTCGAACTGAAAACTGCTATGGTATACACGTTCAACTACATGACCAATCCAATAAATTAGCACACATACTGGAGGCACCCATAAAATGGACCCCATGAGCAATATCCAGAATTGAGCAAAAAGGACAGAGTGAGTAAGATCGTATTTGGGAAACCACATGCAGAATTTTAAATGATCCCTAACTGCTTCTCTTACTTAACCTACCGCCCTCTCTTCCTTCTCCACATAGCTAAAACAAACTTTATAACCAAGACTAAAAAAGATTACTAGCAGTCCTACAAAACCAAAACCAGTAATCATGTCAAATAACATATGTGCTAACCACATCCACAATTCCCCCGACTTCTGTAAAGAGATGAAGTACATTACTTCCCATCATCTCTTAAGACAACGCTGCTTATTGCCCAGCATTCTATTTCTTTTTTCCTGTCTACATTGCTGTCATTATGGATATTGATTTCTAAGTTTTTATTGTATTCTGTCTCAGTTTATAGACTGAAGATTCTTGAGCTTCTCAGAATTCTTTATACTCACTGTTTCTTTCAGGGCAATAATATGCCATGGCATGTAACACAATTTGTTTAGACATTCCCCAATAGAATGAGGAAAACTAAGATGCAGGTAATTCAATGGGCTCAAATGGGATGCAGTTCATTTTCAATGATGACATTATGGAAGGAAATATATAATAGGAAAAGAAGCTAAGCTAATCCCTTAAAAGAGGATACATAACAACATGAATGCTGTTCTGGTACTCACTAAATACAAGAATTAAGAGGAAATCCTTCAGCATATGTTAAGCAGATCTTCTGTAAAAGATCTATTGGAGAATATAGGCAAGAACCAAATAGGATGAAAAAAAAATTACACTGATGGAAGAAATATTCATATCAATGATATCAAAAAGCCATTTAAGTTTTGGTAAATAATAATGGACAGATCAAACATTGTTTTCAAGAATCATGATGGAGAGCTGGACTGATTAGGAATTTTTTTTATACTTCCATAATACTCTTTCATAAAAAGCTGGACCTGTTATATTTTCTAAAAGAGTAAGGTAAAGAAATCACCAACCCTCAGAAGTACAATCCCTATCAGCTAAGTGAAGACTCATCAGTCTGAATAACTACTCAAAAGTCAGATTGAAAACAAGATCTACAAGGTTCCTTCAAGCTATAACAGATATAATTGTCTATAACACGTAGTTCATACTTCTGGCTAAAGCAAATTTGTGCTATAAACATGATCAAACAGAAATTAAACACATTAACAAAATTGGTTACTTGAAATTTCTGGGTTACAGAACCAACAAGTTTGAATTTCAGACACTTTCTCTGATTTTTATGACCTCTTTCAAAACCTCTCCAAAATAGGAATTATGTTCAAGAGATTATGCAATTCTAAGACTCAGTTTCTTAAACTGATTTAAGACCCCATATGGGTCCTCTAAACTAAATGTGGGGAGGTTCCAAATTATGATTTATTATCAGTAAATGTTTGATTTGTATACCTATTTTATACACCTATATACCTGGGGTTGTATAAAAATTTCTCAGGCAAAAAAGAGTCAGCAAGTAGAAAAAGTTTAAGAAGCCCTGACATAAAGAATCAGAATGAGATAAAAATCTGATGAATTAACAGCTGAAGAGGCAAATCTCTAACTTGTTCATTCAGCATTCTCTCACCCACTGGCAATCCACTTGTTGGCAGGGATGTACAAACCAACTCAACTGCTTGCTCTGGCCAGGACTATAATGCTGGCAGCACTCTGTACTGCAATCATACTCAAAAGTATGGAGCAGAAGGAACAGAAGCAAGGTACTAGCCTAAGGGAAAGGGGACTAGTATTCAGCTGGGGCCAATTCTGTCTTCCCAGAAATCACCTGGGACAGGAATATAAACTCACCAGCAGGAGGCTGAGACAGATTTGAAGTCCAGCTCCCAAAGATTAAAAGGGAGGAGTCAGAGAGGGAATAGAGGAATATAAGGAAAAAGATGGCTGCATTTATTAAAGACCTGAAAGGGAGTAGGGAAGGAGGGAATGATTTAGCATAAACCAACAAGGAAAGTATTTATAACAGAAAGTACTATGACCTACAGATGTGCAAAATAAGTCCAAATAGTTCTAATTAAATACTGTAAGACAAAGGAATGAATGAACACCTGAGAAGGCAGAGGACCCCATGGATCCCCAAGAAAAGATGAAAAGAAAAACAAGAATTGTAAAAACAGAATTTATGGCTGTACAACAGAAATAACTGATAGAAAAGAAAACTGTGACTCCATGGTGGCAAGTTTCACCAAAGAAAGAAAAGAATGAGAATGCAAATAAACAAAAGTAAAGGACAATCTAAAAGCAAAAAAAAAAAAAAAAAAAAAAAAGCAATAATGTCAGAAGTTGACATATTCTTCATACAAGCAAAAACACTAATCTTGAAGATAAGAATATATAGGGATAATTAGAGAATTATAGATCTCTCAGACAAACATATCAAAAAACTTAACATCATAATGTAATATATTTATTATTGTTATGTAATATATTTATTACAAGATAATTGCCCAGACCTTCTAAACAAAGTGCCAACTGAGGGAATCCACAGTTCTCTCCAGGGGAAAAAAAAATCTAGTTGCAAATTCTATGACAAAAAGTAATTACATTTGACAATTCCAATTTACAAATAAATTTGGCAAACGACTAGGGAAAAGACCTTCAAATAAAAAGCAAAGGAAATTCTATTAACACAAAACTATTCTATACCCACCAGAAATTGCAGGAGGAAATGGAATGTATTCAGAAGAGCAAAGGAACTTAACACAACCTGTGGTGACATATTCTGAAAACCTAAATCTAACCATAAATGATAAAAGAAAGCTGTTAGATGAAAAAGAGATGTTCAAAGCATTCCTACAAAAAAAAGAAACAAAGAAAAAACTGTATTATTCAAACTCCACAGACAACAGAAATATAAATACAGCTGCTAAAATCAACAGCCCAAGATTTCCTTCCAAAGATACATGGGGAAAAAAGGTGAAAGCATAAGTGAGATAGAAGAGATGGCAGAGGAAAATACCTGAAATAACATGGGGACTAAACTTCACAATGCTAAGCCTATAAGTAAATAAATGGTGTGTGTGTGTGTGTGTGTGTGTGTGTGTGTGTGTGTATGACAAAATTGCAGAATACAAGGGCAAGAGGGATTTTAGAAGATAGAGGAAAATATATAATGTATCTTAATCATTTAAAAGTTAACAATGAAAAAAATAACTCCTGCAGTCTCTCAGGAAGAATAGGACCTACAAGAGAATGGATGAGGGGAAAAAAAAAAAAAAATGGAAGGACTGAAATAAGAAAATCTTGTTTCAGTGGGAGGGTTTCCCACTGAAGAAAGTTTCCATGAAAGAAAAGAAATATTTTTTAATGAGAGAACAGGATCTTTAAAGTGATATAATCTGTAGGAACCATTCCTACTGTCTCAGAAGAAGGGAAGTCAGAGTTCCTGGGAGCAAGTGACAGCCAGAAGAGAACAAGGATATGGATTTAGAGAGATTTCATGGCAAATGGGAAAAGAGAAGAACACAACAAAGACAAAGGGTAGTGATGAAAAATACAATCATGAACACAGGAAAACTTCTACTACTTCTTATTTTTTCTTCTTCTAAGGTGGAATCGGGTCTTCTAAGAGTGAAGCACAACAGAAAAAGGGGATCCAGGGGCAAGATTTATAAGGTGATAACAGAAATATAAGAGGGAACACAAAACAAGTAGCTAAGAAGCTAAAATTTTATGAGGAATGTAAAGATTTAAGAAGGAATAAATACATATGAGAGCCATGAATCAAAGAATTCAAGTCTAGAATAGACAGAAAGGGAAAAAATTAATGAAGAGAATGAGGGAAAGAAATCTTTTAAGAAAAAGGCACAGAAAACGAAATTTAAAATAAACAAGTTGAAGCAGAAGAGAGGAATGGAGAGCTTGACTACTTACCTGAGAAGAAATAAAAAGAGGGGAAGAATTAGATAACTAGGTAAAAGGAAGGAAAAAGGAATTAATAAGTGAAGTCAAACTCCAAAACTAGGCAGGAGGAGTAAGAGGGCTTCTACATAAAAGAAGAAAAAAAAAAGCCAGTAGCAAGAGGATTGCCTTAAAGTAGATTAAGCTAAAATAAGTGAACAAAGATCTGTTATTACAGGAGTTGGGGGGAGAGGGCACAATATTAGAGACAAATGGAGGAAAATATAAGCCTAAGTCATAACTATAAATATAAATGGACTAAGTCATGCAAGTTTCACAATTATCTTCTACTCCCCTCTCATTCTCCTTCCACAATCTCAATCTGTTGCCAAATTCTGTTGTTTATAGCTTCACATCTTGTCTATGCTCCTCTTTCCCTACTTTGGTTTGCGGGTCTCCCTACCTCAAATCCCTTCCCCACACCAGTCTACTATACACTCAGTTTATGACCTTCCTAACGTACCAATTTGATCATGTCAGTCTTACCACAAATTCCAAAGGCTCCCCTGGATCAAAGATAAAAACATCTGTTTGTCTTCAGTCTTTCATAACCCGGCTCTCTTCCTTCCTAGCCTTCTTTCTAGTCTTTGGACACTCCCTTTGACCTACTCTAGCTTTCTTGAAGAGCTCTTATAAAGCGTCCAGCTTCAAACTTAGTACACTTCCATGGGTTCTCCCTTAATTCTGGAAAGCTCCCCTTCCTCAATTCTGCTTCCTGGCTTCCTTCAAGACTCCATTCAAATTCCCTCTTCTGGGAAAGGTCTTTCCCAGTTTCCCCATCTTCTCCAAAGACAGATTACCTTCTACTTACAAGCTATATATACATACACAAGTGTATGTATATAGTTGAATGTGAACTCCTTAAGGGCAGAGACCATGATTTTGCCTTTTGTGGAATCCCAAACACTTAGCACAGTGTCTGGTATATAGCAAGCACTTAACAGATGTTTGGTGACTGATTGACAATGATTAAGTTTAGTCCCCAAAGAAGAGATCTGAGAATCTGTATCCCTCCCTTCTATACTCACTGGGGACTATCAGTGAGAAATATTGCCTTCATTTTCAGATTTGGGTGGGATATGTTGATTAGTTGTTTGTTTTTTTAATCTTTTTTAATTTGTTACAAGGAATGACTCTCAGGGAGCAGGGATTGATTCTAGGATGAAGATGAGGTATAAACCAAAAGTATAAACAAATAGAAATTCAAAGTGAAATCAATGGCTAAAGTTCATGAGCTCTTACTTGACATTGGGACATTCATCACAGACCACTTCCTGAGTCATCTGGAAGCGCCCTGGCCCCAGTTGTGTCGTCCTCATCTCTTGCCGGCAATTGCATTTCCTTTTGCCAGGTGCCTGCCGGGCCACAGGTTTATTTCTAACCACCTACAAAAGGAAGACAAATGAGGGGTCAGGCAGATCTTCAGATACCCTGTTTCAGCCCATTGCTCCTGGGTTTCACATACCAGATAAAAGAACACTTAGCTACCTTGATGAATTATTTAAGGAAGGAAATAAACACCTACTTTGTGCCAGGCAAAGATTATTTCATTTGATTCTCACAATAATCCTGGGAGGGAGGTGCTTTGTTATTCCCATTTCACAATGAAGGAACTGAGGCAAGCAAAGGTCAATGACTTGTTAGTTAAGACTGAGAGTGGATTTGAATTTAGGTCTTTCTGATTCCAAGCTCAGCACTACATCCACCTAATACTAATCCCAATTCCTACCATGATAGGCCTCTACAAAACATAAGTCCTCAGAACTTTATCAATCATTTTGAATCATAAGTGAAGCAAACCACTCAAATATCACAACTCTAAAAGTGTGAGGGAGGAAAGAGAATTTGAAAAAGGTTGTAATTACATTACTATCTATAATTTTAAGCTGCAGAGGTATGAAGGGAACTAGTACGAGACAGTCAAAAGAACATGGAGTAAAAATCAGAACTCTTGATTTCCAGAGCTGACTCTTGCTCTGGCTGGATAAGTAACCTCAGCAAAGTAGAACTCCTCAGAGCCTCAGTTTTCTAATCTATAAACAAGGCTGCCTACTGATAGGATTAAGAGGCCATAATCAGATCAAGGATGTGAAAGCCCCTTAAAATCTGGATCACTATGAAAAGAACTCGGCATGAGGATGTGCTTCGCTCCCTCCTAGAGAGCACTGACAATTGTCATAAAGCTAACACGGTCACACCTACAACCTAAACTCAAAGTTATTCTTATGAAATGACTTCCTTGTTTCAGAATTCAGGGCATGGAATTTTTTCCTCCTTATAACCTCCTGATCCAAATTTTTAATCTGTAAGAATAAAAGGTCCATTTCTTTGAAAAGAGAGTATAACCATATGTCCAAATCCCTTCAAGGATGTGGTCATGAATTTATATGAAGAACTTCATTCTTATTAGGTTAAAAAAAATTTTAATACTCAACTGAAAGGTAAAAGTTCAGGCAAAAATGATATCATAAGTGCCTGGAGAGACTGACTGTTCGCAACATGTGAAACCCTAGGTTTATGAAAAAGTATAACTATTCCAAGGAACTTACTACCTTTCTAAAAAGACTGAGAATATGACCTTTTAAGTCACACATTCTCCTAAAGTAGGATTGGATTCCTCTATATTTGTAAGGTCTGCTTGTCTATTCTTTGATGACAGGCCTCTTCCCAAACCTAAAGGGCATCACAGGGAACTCCTGTTTCTCAAGGCTGTTACAGAGATTGTCATCGAGTTAGTTACCTGTAAGAGCTGTCCCTCCTTGTTACCAGAATAATGGTCTTAATAGGTCTTTCCCCTCATAGACGCAACAGTTACCTTATGTGCTGATCAAGGTTTTTTCCCTTAAAAAAGGCATAAGAACAAGAAAGCGTTCAAGGACCTTTCTTAGTCCCATTAGCAAATCCCGAAGCCTCTATGTATAGCCATTATTTTCAACTCACTTCCACAAAATTTCCTGAATATACTTCTTCTAAAGTGACTTCCAGGTCCACAACAATGTCATTTCCTCTTGGAATGTTCCTGTCCTGCTGGCGTGGGCTTCCTCCAAACATGAAGCCAAAATCTCCAAAGAAACTGCAAGGAATTATGGAATCATTAGGATAAGAGGAAAATCCAAGTTCAGGCCAACTATAGTCAAAAAACACTTATTAAATGCCTACTATGTGCCAGATGTCCTAATTGCTAGAAATACAAAGACAGGCAAAACATAATTCCTGCTCTGTTAACAACCTAATGGAAGAGACAACAGGAAAACAATTCTATGAAAAGAAAATCTATATATGGAATAAAGTGCAGATAACTTCAAAAAGGAAGCAATGAAATTAAAGAGGATTAGCAAAGGCTTTTTACTGACAAAATTTAGATCTGTAATTCCAGATAAAGACACAGAGTGTCTTTAAGATGGAAATAAACTCTTTATCCTTTATGATATCACCTCCCTCTGAGGTGACTGAATTTTGTGAATGTCACATTTTCCTCTTATGTGATTATGAGCTAAAATCTTAAAGATAATTCCACTGAAACGGAGCCTTTAGAAGACAAATCTATAAGCAAAAATAACACATAACACACACACCTCTGTATTATCTTTCAAAGTTAAAGCCCCTAGATATAGTTGAAGCCATTATTTGGGTGCCCAGAGTCATTGTAGTTCTTAAGCTCTCAATCTGACAGTTTGTCTCCCCTAGTCAAAGGGTAGACCTGGTGCTCCACATTAAGGTGCATCTCTCTAGTCTTCCTAGGTGATACTAGCATACATTGCAGTTTTCAGAGATTAAAAAAAGGATACTAATATCTTGTCATGAAACATGACAGTTCTATTGCTCTACAGAAACGGTGTGCTGCTCAGCCCTTCACATATCCAAACTGCTGAGAAGGCAATAGTAAATGCTAGAATATGTCTCTACTATCCACTACTGGCTATAATCATTGTCCCACACTTCTGATAGGGATGGCATGGGATGAGAGCAGGGGTGGAAAAAGAAGTGATTGGTGTATGTAGATAGAATTTTCCTGTCTTATTTTATAAGGTTGATTTTTTAGAGAAAGAACACATTCCAAAAGCTGACAGTGAAAAATTATTTCCCAGTGTCAAGAAAAAGTGATTACTTTCTACAGGTAGGAAGGTTTGTATACAGGTAAATTTCTTACTGTGAGAAGATATCCCCATGGGAGCTTTGGTGACCATCTTTCAATCCCTCCTCACCATAAGCATCATACTGCTTTCGTTTCTCCTCATCTGATAGCACCTAAGGATAAAAGACACACAACAGAGAGTTTGAATAGCTGGCCTTTTAATAGATACACAGTGATATTTATTTGACTTCTAGATTTCTGATAAAAATAAACCTTCATCTAAACTTTTTATATATGTCCTAGGATAAATCACTCACCTAACCATCTAGGGAGAGCCCAATTAGATGCAGGGTTGATGTACATTTTAGAAGACAGTAGAATGGGTTGTCTTAAGAGTTCACTTCCTCTACATGGCTTCTTTCAAGGTCCTGCCAGTGGAGCATATACACACTCAGCTTCCTTTACACTAAGCTCCTAGGAAGCCAGTTTCTTCTCTTAATAAAGGCTAACAAAGTTAGATTTACTTTACCTAGAAAATGGAAGGCCGACAGAGAACTTTACCATCTAACAAAAAACAGATCAAGGACTATCCTAGAAATCATTTAAAGTTTCTGCTGACAAGAGTGATATACTTAAATGGCAACAAGAATGACAAACTTAAACAAAGGATATAGCAATAAGATGGAGCACTAGAACAGTGAATCACAAAAGACTTTCATTCTGTTCTGGGCTATTCGGCTCACAATGTGTATGTTTGTGGGCAAGTCAGTCTCTTCAACTATAAAATGAGTTGGACTTAAAAAACCTTCAAGGTCAAGGCTGGCTGTTCAATTCTATGACTTTGTGATTCAAAGTACTGAATTATACAAAGTCTCTGACACTCTAGAAAAAGAATGGAAGCTCTGGTGTTTTTTTTTTTTTTTTCCTGACAATTTTAAAGAATGAGCAAGGAGTTATCTTTTCAGATGACTTTAATGACATTCTAATTATCAGTAATGACTCGTATTTTAAATAATGGTATGTTTCTATCACTCATTAGAAACAGATTAAGAAGGAAAAGAAAAGAGAGAAAAGAAAAAGAAAAGAAATGAAACAGATTAAGAAGTGCTCAAATGCTGGGCTTCTCTCCTGTACTCCAATCCCCCATCGGCTGCTTGTTGGACAACTCCATGAGATAGGAAGGAATCTTAAGATTCAGCATATCTAAAACTAACTTGCTATTTCTGCCGGGGTATCAGCATCTTTTAAGTCATCTAGGTTTGCAACTTTAAGGATAAGGAATCTTACTTTCCACTCCCTCCTTTCCCATAAACAAAAAAGCCAAGTTTTACTGCCAGTGGGGCGGCACAGTGCAGAGTCCTAGATCTGGAATCAGGATGATCTGAGTTTACATTTGAACCTAAGACATTTACTAGCTGTGTGACTCATTGAACCTCTCTCTGTTTCATCTTCCTCACTTGTAAATTGGGGATAAAAATATTTATAAAGTGCTTTGCCAATCTTAAATTGCTATATAAATACTAGCTAGTATTGATTCTACCCCCAGAGTTATTTCCTGCATCTATCGTCCCTCTGCTCACAAAGCACCTTGATTTAGGGCCTTATCAACTCTCACTTGGACTACTAATAGCCTCCTTATTGGTTTTTCTGCTTTCACTATTTCCCATCTCCAACTTATCCTTCACCCAGCTGCCAAACTGATAATCCTAAAACATAAGTCTGACCATGCCTTTCCTATTTAGGAGTGGCTCCTTATTGCTACTATTATTTTTTTTAAATATTTCAATCTTTTAAAATCTGGCTCCTGGAATGCCTCCCAAGTTTTGGCTCAAGTGCCCCCTCCTAAATGAAGTGGCACTTTGCTCCCCTCCCTTCTCTCAGGTGTTAGTGTTCTTCTATTTTCCCACCAAATTATTTTCATGTTTCTTCCCAACAAAATTATCAGCTCCCTGGGGTCAGGGCCATTTTCTTTTTATATTTGTATGCACAGCTCCAGCATTGTGCTTGGAACATACCAAACATTTAATAATGCTAGCTGAATTGAATCGGAGGCCTTCAAACAAAAAGAAAATATCAGAATCACAAGCTCTTTTGAGTATAAAAAACTATAGCCACAAATAAAAATCCTCATTCAAGCTATGTAAATGAGGTACTTGGTCATTTGGATAATAGTTTCAGAGAAGTAAAAAAAAATAGGAATCCAACAGAAAAGACCAAGTTCCTAGAGACTATAAAGAATGGCAAGAGTTAACTAGCAAAAATTTTAACCATAAGGATAGAGGTTGAGAAAAAAGCACTTAGAAAAAGGAAGGGTAAATGGCTGATAAATGTCATTCCTTCCAGACTCTTTGTTAATACTTCCAAAGCTATCCCAGGCAAAGTGAGTAACCCAGGACTTTTTGATTTCTGTCCACGATATCCAGTTTAGATCTCAATTCTTCATGCACATGATATAAAAGACACAGTATACCTGAAATCTGAAATGATCACATGCAATAGGCTACACCAAACAGGGTTTATGGACTAAAGAAGGTACTTCTGGAGAATCAGATTAAAGTATGGAACAGACTTTAACTCTTGGAACTATCTTTGCAGGAAAAAAAAAAAATCCTCCTTTGTGTTCTTGTGTGGTGGCAATGAAAAGTTAATTTAAGATTTAAGGGAAAAACCCTTAACAATATATTATATTGTTGGTATAACAAATATGCTATAAGGAAATAAGTCATAACAATCTCCAACAAAATTAAAACTAGTATCACTCAAAGCACAATGCAGATGTGCATGGTGGGCATAAGAAGGCTGTAACATAGAATAAGAAACCAGGAAGACTGAATGAAGATATTTGTTATCAAAAAAAGTATGGCTGAAAAATAAAATGGGTTGATCACATGATGAGACTGAGGAATAATTGATGGACAACCCATGTGCTCTACTATTATAATTACATTTTCTGAAAAATGCAAACAAGGCCTTTATGCTTTAGTATACTGGGTAAACTGCCATGGTAAACTTATAGGAGGCCTTAGGAAGCACAGAATGGATAGGCATGAATGGGTTATAATTTGTGTTGCTGGAACCAATGTCAAATCACTTAAGATTACAGATATAATGACATGTTCTGCATATGACAAAAACAAACAAAAAACTTGATGTTTAAAATATGTAAGGAACTGTAGTAATTCTCAGACCACAACAGACAAACGGTTGATGACTATGAACAAGAAATTTTCAAAATCGGAAACACAAATTATTAAGTCATTTAAAAAATACCAAACTCACTAATATTCAAAGAGCTTTCAATAACTTTAAGGTACCACTTCTCACTCAAACTTGCAAAAGTATTTAATAATAGTGAAACTCAATGTTGGCAAGGTTGTGGAGCCATGGTAGAATTACCTGTAGAATCTTTCTGGAGAGCAATTTGGTAGGATATAGCAGCCAATGAGTCACCAAGCACTCAGTAAATGCCAACTATGAACTAGGCACTGGGATAAGCTCCAGGGAGAGAAAGAAAAGAAAGGCAGGAAGTCCCTAGTCTCTAGGAACTCACAGTCTAATGGGGAGATAACATGCAAACAACAATGTATGAAAAAGATATAGACAAAATAAATAGGTGATAAATAAAAGAGAGGGAAGGCACTAGTATTAAGAACAATCAAGGGAAAGGTTTCTTGCAGAAAGTAAGATTTTTAGCTGGGACCGAAGACAGAGAGTTCCAAATATGGGCACGGCAAATGAAAATATTTAGAATTAGAAGATGGAGTGTCTAGTGTGAGTAACAGCAAGATCTGTGTTCCTAGAGTGCAGAATATATAAGGGAGAAAGAAGACTGGAAAGGCAGGAAGGGGCAAATTTATGAAGGGCTTTGGAAACCAACACAAGATTTTATATTTGATCCTGAAGACAACAGGGAATCATGGGAGTTGCATAAATGGGAAGAAGGGAAGAAGGGAAGACAGCAGCAAATCTGCATTTCAGTTTCACAATTTAAAGGAGGATAGAATAGAATAAGTAAAGACTTGAAGAAGGAAGACCAACCAGCAGGATACTGCAACAGTCCAGGCAGGAGGTGATAAGAGCCTGGACCAGGATGGTATAATGTCAAAGAAAAGACGGCATAAGTCAAAGATGCTATGAATTTAGAAATGACAGAACTGGGGATTCTAACTGGATATGGGAAGAGGGAGAAGTAGAGGATGAAACTTGGCTATACTTGACAATGTTTGGGTTTTTTTAGAGTGATCTTAAAAAAAAAAGTTCAAAATAGCAGTATTGTATGTAAATTGCAAAACAAAAAAAACCCCCAAAAAACAAACAAAAAACACAAACCACCAAACCAAAAAAAAAAAAACAAAAAAAACCCCCAAAACCCAAAAAAACCCAAACAAAACAAAAAACAAACAAGCAAAAAAAAAAAAAAAACCACAAACAAAAAAAACCCCAAAACCAAAACCCCAAAACGAAAAGCAACTACAGGAAAATGATTAGAAAAACTGAAAAATGTGAATGTAATGGAACAGAATAATACAATTAAAATAGCCAATTATGAGGAATACAAAGCAACTGGAAAGACCTTTATAAAAGAATGAAAAGTTAAAAAAAAAAAAAAAAAAGCAAAGCCAGAAGAATGGAGCACACACTACTAATGATCACATGAGGAAAAATGAATCAGAATGGTCAAAGAAGCCTGATAGAGAATTATACAGAAAATATGGTACTTTCCCTCCAACAACAGATTCATTGACAGATTCATTGAGCCTGAGTAGGATTACTTTCCCCCTCAATCCCTTCCTTTTTCCTAACTTCCCTATCACAGTGGAGGTCACCAAAGCTCAGTGTCATCCTCTACTCAGCTCTTCATGCATTGGAGGCAGGATTTTAGTTCCCCTTCTGGACATTACTGTATTTTCTCACTGTGATATTCAGGCAAGAGCCTTTCTTCTACAGCTGCAGTGCCTAAAGAACTCCTGTTTTTCATTCTGGATGGTCCAGGGTCTTCCACTGAAGCCCCTTCGAAGATCTGCCTCTTCCTCCAATTCTTTTAGTACACTTACATATCTACTTAAATGAGATAATGGACATAAAGCACCTTGAAACCTTAGATCTTTATAAATGTTAGCTAGATTAATCCTATGATGGTTCCATAAACTCCTGAAATTTTTTTCTCTCCTCGATAAGCATTTGCTTTTAAATTACAAACACTGCCGAAAGTAACATTATACAATCTTCTCATTCTAATGTAATTAACTACCACTATATAGCAGATTAAAAGGGAAAACTATGCCCAATCTTTTCTTTCAGTGGCCCAAGAATAAAGGAAAAAGCTGCACCAGCAGAAGGAAGATACAAATTGTAGGTCATGTTGTGCATCTGAAAGAGGTAGTATGAGATGGACAAAAGGAACATGGCAACAACTGTAAATACAGTACAGACTTTCAGAGGGATACTTGAGGAAGAGCACAAAAGGATGCCAGCCCAAACCATCAGGAGCAAAAGGAAATCTGCTGTAGCACTTAGTATTATTTTTCATGATCAATCTACTGGGCAATCTGTGCTAAAATTCCACTTCAATGTCTTATCGTGAGGTGCAGGTGGCCCCTGGTTTTCTAAGGCTTATGGAAGCTGAATCCAGGAGAAATAGAAGAAGTGGTCCCTACCACACCAGAAGGACCTGGAGAAGGGGCACAGGATGGCCATGTTATTTGGTTGCCATCCTAAGGTCAGGGAGTCCATCACCTGAGGTGGGGTATGGAGGGGGCCTGCCACCCACAGAGCATTCTGGCCATAGCAGCTAACAAAGGCATAGACAAGCTGGGATCTAGACAACTGCAGCGACTAGCAAAACTCTAAAGCCTTTGGAGAACTGATGCAGTCTATTTTATTACTAGTTTTACCTCTGAGTTTACATTCTGTGCTCTTGTTTACACAATGAAGTGAATTCAGTATCAGCATCTCTCTCTCTTACAAGGCTTTCAAGTTGTCAGGGCCAGAACAATAGCCCTCATTTGACAGGGGAAGAAGTAAAGGGACCTGATAATCAGCTTTATTAGGGTTAGAACTGGACACCCACTACAACTTATTATGGTCAGAAAATTGTTATTGTTGTGACTCCATTCCTGGTTCTCTTCCCCCCCCCCCGCCTTTTGCAGGTTAATACTCAATTTCTTGGGGTAAGGAACTGTGACTGAATATCCAAAAAGGAAAGTACTTCTACCGATGTAGATTGCTAAGCAGCCTGTGACTTCCAGTCTGATGAAGGGATTGCGGGCATGGAGTTAGAGGGGAATTGATCGGGCCACAGTTACATCATAAGAACTTGAACTCAGGCCTTCCTGACTCTCTGGCTAATTGTGTATCCACTGATAGATCATCTATCCAAGTTTTCCAATTTCAAAGGCCATGTTACTTCACAATAATGAGTCTTACAAACTCTTTATTACTATTACTATGGAAAGAAAAGGGGGAAAGCCATCAATATGGTTTCTTCACAGGTTAGGCAACCAAACCACAAATACTCAAGTTAATAAAATATTATCACAGCTCCCACCTCAATAAACATGAGAAGTCTGTAGTATTTTATAGTTGTTTTTTATCCTTCTTTTTGGTTCTATTAACAGAATCATAGCATTTCTGAGCTGGGCCTAGACCCGGACAGCAGGCTCTGCCACTCCTCAGCTGCCTGGCTGATGACCTGGGGCAGCCTTCCCCTTTCTCTCCCCTAAACTCCTCCTATCTGCAAAATGGTGGTAACACCTCCCTCTGCCCCACTCCCCCTCCCTTGACTATTTTGCTATTCTGACTACTAGGAAATCTCTGCCTACAGACATTTATTTCCCTTCTTTTCCCTGTTTTTCTCCTCTTCTGTTATGGTTCTTAGTTAGTGGATGAGCTAGCCCATGCAGAGATCAAAAGACATCCCAGAGACCTGCTAACCAAAGTATTAACATGTTACCTGCTCAAGCCTTAAGTGGTCTCAGTTTCTTTAACGTATCCCTTGAGTTTTGAATCTATTTCCTAAATTCACCAAGGCACTGTCTAAAATTAAGGGGCCTAAAGGCAGAGAGACGTGCCTAACATACTTAGTCTTGGAGTCAAGAAGACCTGGATTTAAGTCCTGACACTGACTAACTGTGTAATACTAGGCCCAGTGCTAAACTCTCTGGACTCAGTTCCCACATCCAAAAATGAGGGGTTTTCATTTGAAGGCACTGACGGCCTTCTATATCTAAAAAATTATGACACAACAAAGGTGTAAGGAAAGTGCATTCCTAAAAAGGGTGCTATTTTTTAGGCTAAGTTCCTCATTTCACAAATGAATGGGTATATTCCTGGCCTGTAAATACTAGAGGCAAATGAGTCACGAAGATATTTTGTTTTTGCATCAATAACAATACTGAATAAAAGGGACCATTATGGACTTCTTTATCTTAAGTAACTGATACCTTCTCAAGGAAAAAAACTATTGTTAGTGGGATACCTAAGATTAGTCAGGGATATGCTCTCGGTGTTCAATACTTAATTACTTGGATGCTGTAATATTCTGTCCCGTGAACTAAGGATGAACAAGAATCATGGCTGAATAAAATATAATAGAAAGAGAATGGAAAAGAAGTTTTTATATGTAGAATTTCAAAAACCAAATGCACCTAATGCAAGATGATGTATCTAGTCCAGAAGATTCTAATTAAATATAGGTGTTCACTCTGAGAACAGAGGAGTTAAGGACCAAGAAGATCTTCAAGAAAAAAAAATGTCTAATAATTTTAATGAGGGTCAGACATGTGGGCCCTGAGATTATTAAAATGATAATGAGATATAGCTTGGACTAGGGGAATAATCAATATAAAATTGACTAAATTTAGGAGATGAGGACACAGAATTCAACTAGATCAAATCTTATATCAGATGATGCCAAAGGTAATTACTTATATTTCAACATGTTTTCTTAGTTGTAAAAGGAGGAGGTTGAAAAACAAGGGATGCCTAAAGTCTCTGCTAGCTCTAAAACCCTATGGTTCAATGAATGATCCACTTACAGAGAATCCCTTTGCCTAAGAACTATCCAGCTGTATTGTTCTAAAGGTGTTGATCATTTAGCATCACCTTCTTAAACAGGATCCTCTCTACTTTCCTAGGAATAATGAAGTCATATAATGAATTGGGGGAAATGTGACAAAATGTGCATCAGTAACATAGGTAACTTAATGGGATTGGAGGAAAAGGTGTAAGCCGCATAAATGTCGACTATCATCCTGAGAAAGGCTTATCATTAGCTTCTTTGGAATTTCTGCAAAAAAGATATTCATCCAACTGATTTCTAGTCTTGAGGTAAAGTAAGGAGGGTTGTAGAGAAGGACAAAAGTGCTTACTTTGACAGATAACATGTAATTTTCTATGTGTAATAGGGAGACTACAGGATTTTAACAGGTGGAAGAAACCTTGGAAAGCCTCTTGTCCAACACTTTGAGCCCCAAAGTGACTTGCTGAGGGTTACACACAGCTGGCAGGGGGCAGGACCAGGATTTGAACCCTTAAATGTTGCTGGTGCCATGCACTTAAAATGATTTAAATAAACTGAGTTGCTGAGTTAAAGGAGGTGATGTTAAAGGAACCTGATCCGCCTTGAGTTTCATTGAGGAACAAACCATTATCTGAAACTTGAGCAGATGTTTGCTTAGTTGGGGTATGCTTTTACATAGTAAAAGAACCCTCTCTTAAGCTACAGAGAAGCATAAACACCAAAAAGACTGGTAGCTGCCAACATCTTCTACCACTAAAGTTAGTTTTTATGTTTGTTTTCCATTCTTTTCTTTCTAACAAAAAGAAGGGAAGAGAGAGTCAAGGATTCTAACTCCATGACTTGGGTCTTCTTAGGTTTTAGGTATCTAAGAAGATTTAGCTTCTAACTGGGCCCTTTTGCTAGAGGAGAAAAGGGTCCCTGAGGGTAGTGACCACAACGTGATGTGGCATTATACCTTCACTGGAGGAAAAATAAGTCAGAGATGTTGCCATTCTTTCTAGTTCAGCTCCCCAAAGATGTGTACCTGGATCTCATTCATATCTTCACCTTTATTTTTCCAAAGGAAATGAAGGAAAAGAATGCATAAACAAGTTAACTAGGAAGATGGGTATGGTGATCACATATGACTTAGCCTTAAGTCCTTCTTATGTTTCAATCTAACTTACTTAAAAATGGAAGCTTCCTAAGCAAAGAGACTAAACCTTTCTCAGTGCCACATGGACTTCTGAGGAGCTGTGGGGACCTACTCACACCTGTGGCACCTGCACTTTCTTGACTGACCTCGTAGGCAGCTCCTAGATCTTGGAACTTCTCTTGTGCACGTGGGTCATCAGGGTTCCGGTCAGGATGAAGTTGGAGGGCCAGTTTCCGATAGGCCTTTTTAATATCTTTTACAGATGCACTGCGGGGCACCCCGAGGATCTTGTAAAAATCTCTCCTGGGGAGAAGAAATCACTTGGTTATAAGAGTTTTAGACCATCTTGTGGAAAATACCACACACCCCCAGCTCTATCTCAGGTTTGTGCTTGAGTAATAGAGAAGAGGACAACCCAGAAAACTCAAAAGAATATAGAGGAAGAGAGTGATTATAAGATCTAATTTTTAAGAAACCAGAACTCACATATACAAATAAACATTGCCCCCTTCAAAGTAGACTCCTTGAGAAGCTACACATTTGGAGAGAACAATGGAAATGAAGAAGCCCTGTGTCTAAGTTCCAGCTCTGCCACTTACTAGCTCACTTCACCTCTCTGTGCCTCAGTTTCCTCATCTGTAAAATGGAGATTGGTTGATTGTTCTGAGATCTTTGGTGGTTGCGAGATCAAATAAAAATGTAAAATAAAACACTACATGACACATCATATAAAAGCTATCTCCACTACTACTACAGAGCCCCTGAATTCTACTTTTGTTCAAATGATACTTAGAAATTCTCCTTGGGGATTAACTTCATAGGGAACTACACAAGAAAATACAGTATTTTATTGCCAAGTTTTTTTTGGTTTTGTTCTGTGTTTTGTTTTAAATCCAAAACCAGTATTACCCAGGATGACATCCACCTATTTACCATGTTTGGCCCAGAATGACTTTTGGCTATTCCAAAAGTCAAATTCATCCTCCAGGGATGGCAATTTATCCTCACGGAAGGTGTTTCCAAAGGATGTGTAGCAGGCTTTGAAAAGTAATTCCTATAGAGAAAATCCCAAACAATTTTGAGCAGTGGAATCCACATGGAGCTCCCCAAGGTGACTTGACTATTCTGAAGGGAACAACATTTTTTTGAATTTATGATTTTTTTAATGTTCTTGTTTAAGGAGAAAAAACATCAGTCTCATCACACCTCTCAAATAGAGTACCAAAGAAAGGAATAGGATTGTTGCCATGGTCAGTCTACAACAAATTAATTCGGTAAGTGTTCCAAATTCAGTGAAGAGAGCCCTAGGTTCAATAGCTCTAACACTGATTAGTTATGTGACCTTGGAAAAGTCATATAAACGAGACATGTCACTGCAAGCAGCCCACAAAACTCCTCAGTGCCAGCCAGAACCAGATTAAAATATAACTGGGAAATGTTTGAGAAAATAAATAAAAATACAATACAGCAAAAGTAACATTAATCTGTGGTTTTCTAAGTTAGTGTGTGACCTGTAGAAAATCGAGACCATTTAAGCTTAATCTATAAAATGAGACTAATAGTTCTGCCTCATGAGAAAAGGATCTTTATAAAGGTTTTGAAAGACCCTTTATATAGATCTTTATAAAAAGGTGTGATTTAACTTACTCCTAGTAAATCAAAGGCAGTTCACAAGAATGGGTAAAAAGTCTACCAATAGTCTAAGGCTTCAGAATAACTCTTAAGGTCAGAATGACTTCACTTCTGGGGATAACAGATACTTTGGGACAAAGTTCATGGAAAAAAGTTCTTCCTCCTAGAATCATTTTCTCTCCTAGTACAAGGTATTCTGAATCTTCCAGGGGAGAATAAGGTCTTTCTTGATAGCTGTAGGTGACAATGACACTGGAAAAGCAGAGATAAAGGCATATGGGTAGATCATAGTACTGTATTAGGCACACGTGGAACTTAAGCATTCTACAGGAGGCTTTCTTCCCCATTAGACTCTAGGAAAAAGAACTGAATGAGTCTCAAGTTGAACAATATCCACAAGGTGGTTAAAATACTAATGAGTGACCTATCTCAAAATCTGTAAAAATATTTTAAAGTTTTCAGTTACAAGAACTATGCAAATCAAAAACATTATTATAACTAACCCACATCTTAATCCTATTTTAGAATAAAGTTTGATCGGGACATGCTAATAAAACTAATTTGAGATAAAACATGTGCTTTTTCCAAAAGGGTGAAGTATTTTGGCAGTTACATTTCAAAAAACTCAATTATGAGGCAGTAGCTAATTGATATATTAACCTGCCACAGTGGGTATAACTGACAGAAAGTACAAGAAACAGTTTTTAGATAGACCTCTGCAATATATCATGACACTCAAAAACTTTAAAATAGATTAATAATTCATATATAAAGACAAGAAGCCTTAGGGACTTTGAAGGCGCTGGGGCACCAACTCCTAGCAGAAGCCTTTTCCTAGCCTTTAGCTTTTCATATTGTCTTCTTCCTCCAATTAACCAATTTGCCTCCTCTCCACAGGTTTTATTCCCCCGAGAAGGCAAAGTCCTTGGAAGCAGAGGCTCTAAGGAGGGCAGAGTACTTTTGACAACGTGGAGACCTTTACCAAGGGTTGGTGGAGTCCAGCAATATCTGGGGTCAGAGCAAGGGGCTGTCTATGGCCTCTGAAACTGAAGAGCCTTCTGCCTCATTATCCCCATTTTGCAGGTACACTAAGGGCCATGTAACTCGGGCGGCATCCGGACCAGCCCACGCTGACAAATGACGGAATGAGGGACGGGGGCAGGTCACCTCACGCTGGACCCCGGGCGAGGACCCGACACCACGGTCTCAAGGAGACCTCCGTCAGCCTTTTCAAAAACCAGAGGCCGGAGCAGAAAAGGGTAGCGGTCGCTCCTTTGCTTCTCCGCGGCCTCTAGTCCCCATAAAGCCAAGCCGGCCTCGGCCTCGGGTCCCCGCATTTGCCCGCTCCGACCCGGCCCAGAGCCGTGGGCCAGGGGTTGGCAGGCCCCTAAGGCCAGGAGCACACATGGGGCCGCGGAGTCTTCCCGCGGCGGCCCAGGCCCCTGCGCAGAATCCCCACTATTGGCTTCTTGTCCCCCTCTTTCCTCGGGGCTCACGCTGCCACTCTGCCACCTCTATCTGCCGGCTCCTAGGGCACCCAGCGCGCCCAAGCCAAACAAATCTGCCCTGACACCCATCTGACACAGAACGCCCCTGGCCAGCTTTCTCCAGACCCTTCCTCCACAGGCACCTGATGCTGAGCCCTCCTCAGGAGACTCCACTGTTCCCTCCATGGCACCCCTCTCCGACCACTGGCTCCAGCAGAGCCACCTGTTCTGACCGACTGAATTCTCTCCCAGCAGTCTGCCCCCGACCCCCTCCCTCCATCCCTCTCCTTCCAGGACCCAGAGCCCAGCCCTGCATTTCCTCCTGGCCCGGCCCCCTCGGCCCCGCCCTTATTACCCCCCCCCATACAGGTAGCCCTGCCCCCCTCAGTCCTCAGCCCCAGGCCCCGGCACAAGCCCCGATAAACCAGCCCCCCAGAGAGCGCCAGCCCTCCCCTCTTTCTTCTTCCCTGACACAGCCCCGGACTCCTCGAGGCCCCCCCCCCCCCAGACAGTGCTGCCCTCCTCGGTGTTCAGCCCCCTCGTCCCTTCCCCCATCACCCCATCACCGGCAGGGCTATCCTCCCTCACCCCCTCGGTCTCCCCAATCTTCCTCCCCCGCCCCCTCGCGACCTCCCGCCAAGGCCCCGTTCTCCTCACCCCGCCATCACGGCTCCAAGCATATAGAGCAGCAGGAGGCACAGGGCACCCAGCCTGTGCGGGGACATGGTCAGTCTCCTCAGCGACAGCCCGCACCTTCTTCCCCTATCCCGGGAGTCCCCGCTCCCCGCGGGAGGTGGGGCCGGTGCAGCGCCGAGCCAATCAGTTTCCAGGACATCAGCGCGTGCCGGCGTTTCGACCAATCACCGACGGACACTTCAACGCCTAGATCGCGTTCCCGTGAGAGACGAACCGGGAGAGCGGCATCCTAGGACTGACCAATCACAGACGGTAGTGTCACCGGCGTCGCATGTCCCCTCCTTTTCCTGACAGAGAGAAGCGGCTCTCCGATTGGGGCAAAATGACGGACTGCTGACCAATTACGGGCAGTAGCGCTTTTTTTTTTTGTGAGCCCCGCCTCCTGTTTGGCTTTGCCAATCCCTAAAAGCGGTAGCTCTTTTTACCTAATCCCGAACCAATCATCGGGAGTTTTACGGCAGTCCTTGCCTAGGGAACAAGAAGATTAGGTATTTTCAAAGTCAGGGGTCAACTACAACTGTATCTTTACTAAGCCCTCACCATAAATTTTAGCCAGTGTTTTACTTCCGAAGCCGGGGCTGTCCACGTGACAGACGAGAAGCGCCACGTGACCTCCGGTCCAACCGGTCCGAATCGCAAGCAGTCCCTGGAAGGAGAGTGCCGGCGGCCTCTCTAGGCTTCCCGGCGGACTCGAGTCTCTCCTGCTGTGCCTGCGCGCCTGCGCCGTGGCTCCCCTCAGCCTCCGCAGAGAAAGACTCTGCACAGGCGCAGGCTTGTGTTGGGGCAGTCCCTCGAGCCCCGCCCCCTGCTCTGACCCAGCGCTGACTGCAGGTAACGGCCAGGACCCGGGGTCTAGGAGGGTGGGGGTCTCATACCCCTTCGGAGGGCGGCTCCGGGTTGACCCGTAACTTCCTCCTCCGCATTTAGTAGAAGAGGGTTTCCCCATTTGAGAGGGGTCTTAGGTTCTTCACCATTGCGGAGTCATCCCATGCCCTCCACTTTAAGGGGGGTTCTCCGCCCTCCCCTCTTGAGAGGGGAACCAAGTTTCTCCTCATTTGAGAGGGAAGGTCCCAGATTGTCCCCATTTGAGGAGGGGGGTCCTGTGGCCTCCTTTGCTGGGGCATCATAGCTTCTCCCCTGTAAAGTGGGGGGATCACGCAGCCTCCCCAGTAGAAAAAGTCTTGTGGGAGGAGGTTAATGCCGTCGTTCTGTGGGTGTGAACCCACGGCCTCCTTGGGGGAGGGTCAGACAGCTTTGCTGTGGGAAGGTCATAGCCTCAAGATGGGGGTGGGCAGTGTCACATGGTTTTCTGGAGCCAGGAGGGTCAGTGGGTGCCCAGCCTGGCATTGGACCCCAGGCCCCTGCCCTGGAAGCTGTGCCCTTGGACTTCCCATGGAATAGAACCCCAGCACTTGCTTGACCCTCTCTCTGGACCCCAAAGATAGCAAGAGATGGGGGTCTCAGAGAAGGCCCCTGCCTCTTCAGTCTTAAAACCCACCACCCTTTCGTCTGTAGGATGGTTTGTGAAAAGTGGAACAGGAGGAGGAAAGTTAGGAGTGCCTTGGGCACCCCAGACTTCTCTAGTCTAGGCCCTCAGGGGTGCCCATGCTGGAAGAGGGGAAACTCTTCTTCTGGAGAACCCAGAATCTGTCACACTTTGACCCATTTGTCCACATTGCACCCTCTGGAACTAAACAGAACCAGTCTCATTCTGCTCTACAGCCTTTCAAAGAATACAGTTGTCATGTTCCCATCATGCTTTTTCTTCTCCAAAATAAACATCTCAGGTTCCCTCAAGGCATCCTCCTTCCAGTTCCTTTATCCTTCTTATTGTCCCTTTACTTTCTTTTATTGGCTTGTTTTCCAAGGACTCCTGAGGGGGAAGATTTCAGCACAACATAGCCCGGTTGATGTGTGCTTCAGAGGCAGAATTTATTCCACTGCATGAACTTCACCTTAGTTCATATCATTAACAGCTTGGAAAATTATTCAGTGAGAAGGAAAAGATGAATTTTCCCAATATAATACTAGAGAGTTAAAAAAAAAAAGACTATCTTTTGTTTTCCCACAGGGAAGGAAGGATCCATAACATCCCATTAATAATTTTGGATTTTTTTTTCCCCTGAAGCAACTGGGGTTAAGTGACTTGCCCAGGGTCACACAGCTAGGAGGTGTTAAGTGTCTGAGATCAGATTTGAACTCAGGTCCTCCTGACTTCGGGGCTGGTCCCCTATCCACTGCGGCCACCTAGCTGCCCCCCCCCCCATTAATAGTTTTTGAAATGTTTCTGCCCCTTAGTTTGCTCAGAATAGCCAGTACAGCCCTGTGGCATTTTCCAGTCATCCAGGAAGTAGTAGCAAGGAGAAATACTCTTTATGGACAGCACTTTTTTGGTGAATACTGGTATCTGACTACATAAAGACTGAGGAGGTAGCAAGATAAAACAAACAGGACTGGAAAAGGGAAACAAACTCACCATTCCTTAAATTCTTAGACGGTGTGGAGAAAGTTTTTCCTTTGGGTCACATTAGCTCCAGGGATATCAGCAGACTGTTATGGAACCAGTTATTGCTCTTTCAGGCCATTTCCATTTTGTAGATAGCTGCGGGTCTCACCGATTTCTCTGTCATCAGTGACAGGGTTTCCCCTACTATCACTGCCATTTGATGCCCTCAGGGAACCCATCTGGGGTAAGATTTCAGCTGGAGACCCCTCATGTCCCTTCCACATTACTTCTCTATACTTTCATAGTCCTGGCGATGCTCTTCAAGAGATTTGCCATGATCTTGGAACAAGGTCGTGAATCCTTAAATAGCCAGAAAAGGTCACTGATTTTTCTAATTCATGGCATCTTTTCAGTGTCCCTTTTAAAATAGAACACAATGGGTAGTCCAGCAGACTGTGGACATCCATGTTCTGGACTTGATAAAGCAGGCTAGGAGCTTGGGCTCACTTTGGGCATCACTGATGCACAGTTTCTGGATCACCTCCACTTTTTATCTCCCCACACCACACACATACCCCATCATACTTTTAAGTTATCTTATTTTCAAATTAGCTTATCCCCATCTCTATCCATTGTATCTCTCTCAGTAGAGTATAAGCTCATCGAGGGCATCCCAGTGGTTAGTGTGCAGCAGGCACTTGGTCAGAGCTTTTGAAGGACTTGCCTTGTTTTTGGTCTCTTGTATTATATTGAGATTGTGATCATCTGAAGTCCTGCAGTCTCATCTGCATGTTCTCTCACCTCTGGGTTCTCATAGTTCCAGGCAGTGTCACTGGCATTGCAGATTGTCACCTTCCGTCCCTGTCCTGTATGACCCTTGTCCGGGTCCTTCCATTAATTTACTAGAGGAGGTCCATTTAATCTGCTAGAGGGCATCTTTGCTTTGTCCTGACATCTGAGGATCCCTGGAGCCCTGGGGCTGTCTGTCATTCATTTTCCTTTCCTGTTGCACATTTCCCTGATGGATGCCTAACACCTATGGGAGATCTTCTCATACTGGCTCAAGTCCTGTGTCTGCCCTCTGGTCTTCATTAGTTCTTCAGGGATTATTGTGCAGGTGTCTCACAACCATACAAATTGGCATTAACAATTTTAGTTGTTAGCAAGATGAACTTTTGTTTCTGGGAGAAGTTTGGGATTTGGTCATTTCCTGGAGGCAGTCCAGTCTTTCCTGCTATTTAATTCTGAACCTCAATACATATAGTGAGGGGCAAGTGTTATGATCTGTCCATTTAACTGCACATCATCATCTGAGATCCATTTGGCTTTTGTGGCGTGGATGGTCAGGCCGAGCTCCTCCATCACAGTGGGTCCTGATCTGTCTCTGGCCGCTGGGCCCAACGGCCCTGGAGGAGTCAGGGAGGCTGCTGACCAGTCCAATGCACTTGCCTGTCAGCATCAGCTCCCTGATGTCATGGTCCTCTTAGAGAACAAAGGATAGCACCCACAGCCAACACTGCAGGTGAGCTTGCCTCATCCTGTGTGGGTCCCACTTTTGATACTAGGGTCGCTGAACATGATTGTCCTGTCTGTCAAAGGCTCTCGAAGGACTTTGCTGTCTTTGTGTCCCCAGCACTCGGCACAGTGCCCGGTGCTTAGATGTTTAAAATGTGCTTCTTGACTGACAGACGATTGTTTGGGTGGGAGACACCTTGTGGGAGAGAGCTTGTACAAGGGGGCATTTTTCTTTGCTGACTCACATGCTTTTTAAAAATCAAAAATATTGATGATCAATTTTGATGGACATGGTTCTCTTCAACAATGATGTGATTCAAACCAGTTGTTCTGTGATGAAGATAGTCATATACATCCAGAGAGAGGCCTGTGGGAACTGAGTGTGAACCACAACACAGCATTTTGATGCTTTGTGAATATTTCCATGCATTTTGTTTTCCTTCTTAGGTTGTTTTTTTCTTCTTCTCTTTCTACATCTGATGTTTCTTGTGCAGTAAGATAACTGTATAGATATGTATACATGTATTGTATTTGTCATATAATTTATCCTATTTAGCATGTATTAGATTACCTGTCATCTAGGGGTGGGGGGGTGGGGGGAAGGAGGGGAAAAGCTTGGGAAAAAAAAGTTTTTGCAAAGGTCAAGGTTGAAAAATCACTCATATGTTTTGTAAATAAAAAGCTTTATTTAAAAAAAAGAAAAAAATCAACAATATTGTCTATATGTTCTCTACATGTTCCAGTTATGTGTGTGATGGTAAAGATGTGGTTCAGTGGGAAATATTGCCTGCAAGAAGCTGCCGATTTCCTGCAGATAGCCTCATCTCTGAGGGTGCCAACGATGCCCATGCAGTTGATTGCAAAGTGGGCACATAGCCATGGTCCTCTTGCCCCGCTGTGCCTGGTATTGACAGGGTCCCAGAATGTTTCCCACCAGTGCCATTTCCCCTCCTTGAGAGGAATCAACCCCTCTTCGCCCTCCTGACGGTGTTTCCTCTGGTATGGATCTCCTCAGGCACTCTTCCCTGGATCTCATGTTAACCATCTTTCTTCTCTCTGGCTTCTGCCCCCCAGAAGCCCACTCAGGGTCATTCTCAGAGGCCAGACACACTGACTCCACTGTCAATGGAGAAAACACTTAGTTGTGAAAATCTCTGCAGCCTTTCCATTTGTCTTCTTGGTTTTGTCCTCCCTTTATTTTCACCCTTGAATGTCTTGGGGATAACTCTGTTATTGTCTCACAAGCTCTCTTTTGGACTGGTTTTACTGCTCAGAATCTTCCATTATTCTCCTTTGGGAGACTATCTTACAATCATCGAAGGCTCTCCAGGCTGTTCCACATAAATTGCTTTTAAACCGTTTATACAATCTGATGTTTTCTCCTAACCCTACAGGACTTATAATACTCACCTGATCTTAGGCAAATCACTTAAACTCTGGGCCTCACTTTTCTTATAAGATTTCAGCACTGAGTTCCCTTCCAGTTTTAATTCTAAAATCTTACAAAATGATTGCATTAATTTCAGCCACGAAGAGTAGGTTTCTTGTGAGCATAATTAGATAGGCACAAATTCATACTTCTTGCTCTTAATTTCCTCTAAAATAGAATAAGCCATACAGGTAGGAATTGTTTTTAAGTAGTACCAGCTGCTCTAATTTGATTTTGCCAAAACTCTGTGGGCCTCTGTGTGCTACTTTTGTCTGTTGTTCATTTTTAAATAGTTCAATATGTTGTCGGCATCTCACTGAGAAATGTATGCATGTTTTTGTTTTCAGTTAATTTATACAGAAACTTTGTTTCCTAGGTTTGCAAAGGAGCCCCTTGAGACACAGATGGTGTCTGAGTTAAAATGGAGCAGTCGGCTGTCCACCTGTGGGTGAGAACAGAACCATTTATAGTGGGCACTTTGCCCCTTCCTCCTCCAGCCAAATTCAGCCTTCACTATCTCAGAAAGATATCCACGTACGTTCGAACCCGAGCCAGGGAGGGAGGCTACCCACGCCTCTTCTGGCCCACATGGAGGCACATTGCCTGTGGCAAGCTGCAGTTGGCCAAGGACATAGCTTGGCTTTACTTTGAAATCTTTGATAGTCTGGTGGCGAGGACCCCTGAGGAACGGCTGGAGTGGGCTGAGCTGATATCGAGCTGCGCGTGTGAGGAAGACGTGGAGAAACAGAGGAGTAAGGTAGCTTCTGCGCCCACTTTTGGGGGATTCCAGCAAGATAGAAACCCCAGTTATCACCTGTGAGCTCAGAGCTGGTGATAATCAGCACCCAGTGGCAATGAGTGCCCGGCGTCTACTGCTGATCCTGCAGCCTGACCACCTTCTCTGTCCCTGGCAGAACAGTGATCCCACAGGGAAGGGAAGCAGTTTGGAGGTAGCCCAGAAGGGAAGACTGATTCTTCTTTAGTTAATTTTTCAGATTAAACTGCTTTAAATACATAATCCTTGGTAGAGGAGCAAGCCCCAGGCTATGATTTCATTCATGTAGGAAACTTTTGTGTAACTCTGTCTTCAAGACTTTTCCTGGGGGGGGGCAGGTAGGTGGTACAGTGAATAGAGCACCAGCCCTGAAGTCAGGAAGACCTGACTTCAAATCTGGTCTCAGACACTTAACATTCCCTAGCTGTGTGACCCTGGGCAAGTCACTTAACCTCAATTGCCTCAGCAAAAAGTAAAAAAAAAAAAAAAAAAAGACTTTCCTGGGGCCCCAAGATGTGAATTTCCCTGGAGAAGCAAATATGTGTCAGCATGGAAGCTTTAACTTACAGAGAGGTCAAGTCAGGTCTTTCCATCCACTTTTCCACACAGCCCATCAGCCTGTAGCCTATCACACAATCTTGTGGATAAACTTAAAAATGGCAAAAGGCAGAAAATGCTAAGTTTAGTTGTGGTAGTAGAGGAACCAAGTTGTCTAAAATATCAGGTTGAGGGACTTTTGAATTCTGTGGGCGAGCTTTTTAGAGATCAATAAAAAAGATCAGTGGGGTAACATAATCAAGGCTGCCCAGCCAGGTAGTGACCAAGCTGGGCTTACAATCCGTGTTTCCTAACATCCACAAAATTACTCTGTGACTTAGTATGCCCGATTTTTTTTAATGTGCCATATATGATGTAATTCACATTGGAGACTCAATTAAAGAGCCATTGCTACGTTGTGATGAGCTACAAAAAAAAGCAAAAACAAAACAGGATTTGCACTTAAAATTTTGACCCAGAAACTGAAATAAAGAAAATTTGAGAGGAAAATGGGAGTGCCCTAGTTCAAATAGCATCAGGTCTGTGATGTACCCAGATGTTATAGACAGTTTATGGGGATTTGTATCATTTGCTATTCTTCACACCAAGTGAGATTAGAGGTAATCATGTTTCTGATAATCCCATTTCCCAAATACCTCCTGACTTTTCAAGATTACCCCATGTGTAATATCTCTTGGTTGCTCTTTTGGAAGAATGTTCAATTCTCTTCTTTTTTCCCTTTAAACTTTCATTGAGGGACTATGTCCTCTACAGGTGTCAGCCTTTGGTCTCCAGAGGTCATCAGGCACATTTGTGAAGGACTTTGTATGACCCTGTCACCATTTCTGGAAAACAGCAAAAAGGGATACTTAGGAAGAGTAGACCAAAGAACAGGAAGTTGTTCCACACTGTCCAGGGCACCTAACTGGTCAGGGAATGGCCAAAGTATGGAGGATTAAAGCAAACCTGGCTCGCCATCTGACTAACAGAATTTGAATAGATCAGAAAAATAAGGCATTTGGACCATCTTCTCCTGGTGCACTTGCAGTCATGTTTTTCAAATAGTTTAGTTTTTTGTTTTGTTTCTATTCTAGCAGAATCTTAACATGCTTGGGAAAGAAAACTCAGAAAATTAAAACTTCCTTGCATTTTTTCAGTTCTGTTTAAATTTAACTGTTAATGGGATCCGTGAACTATGCATAATACAGAGTTTGATTTAAAAATGATAATTAGGTTTTGTTAAAGTGGTTTTTTTGAATTTATAACTTTTCAAACAAAGAACTTTTAAAAATTGTACTAAACAGAACATTTTCTTGTCTTTTCTGGGAGTGACTACAGAAGCTCCTCAACTCTGTTCTTACATGTTTTTTAGATAATTGGTTCAATTTTTGAAATCGCTATAGCTTTTCCTTTTTTTTTTTTTTTTTTTTTTTTGTTTGTTTGTTTGTTTGAGTCAATTATAGTTAAGTGACATGTCTAGGATCACACAGCTATTAAGCATCTCAGGCTGGATTTGAACAAGGTCCTCCTGATTCTGGGGATGGTGCTCTTTCCACTGTGGCACCTAACTGCCCCCAGCTTTTTAACTAAAGTACATGTAGTAAATTATCTTATACTTCAGTTCTTTAACTTATAAGTGAAATGAAATGTGACTGCTCTATTTAGTTGTAGCCTGGTTGTTGATTTTGTGGAGATAGAAATGTTGACAGTTTCTTATTTCCTTCTTGGACAGCTTTCAGTGGACACTCTTCAGTTCCTACTATTTTTGTATATACAACAGTTAAATAAGGTTTCCTTAAGAACGTCTTTGATTGGGGAAGAGTGGCCAAGTCCCAGAAACAGATCTCCATCCCCGGACTTGACTGGAAAATCCATCTGTCATAATAAGGTATTTATTGTGGCTCAAACATCATGGTTGCCTTGTGAACAGAGCACATGTTAATCACACTAAGCTCAGGATCCAATAGTTTGGGATTCTGTTTTGAGTCAGTAATGTGTTGGTAAGAGAGGGGGAGGATTATTAGTCGTCAGCTTTCCTGTGTGTGCTTATGGAGAAGCTACCCACTTGTGGTTAAATTTCTCATCCTTTAAAAATACATAAACCCTTGCTATTTGCATATTTGGTAAGATTATTTTATTTGCAGAGTACTTTGAACTCTACTCAATACATTTATTATCCTTTTTTTTTTTAATTAAAACTTTTTATTTGCAAAACTTATGTATGGGTAATTCTTCAACATTAACCCTTACAAAGCTTTCTGTTACAAATTTTCCCCCCCTACTCCCCACCCCTCCCCTAGATGGCAGGATATCCACTACATGTTAATTATGTTCAAATACTTGACAAATAGAATATAAATACATTTATTATCAATAATAACTCATTCAAAAAGTATTTATTAAGCACCTACTGTATGTCAGATGCTGGGATAAACTGGATGGTGTCAGTCATCAGGTGACTGGCCAGGATATCATAGTCCAAAGGTCAATTTAACAATCTCATTGTGAACATAAAGCATTTAAAAAGACTTATGTGATTGCCCTTTTAAAAGATAGGTCACCTGTGATTCTAAAAGGATTTTGAAAAGTTAAATGCTATAGGAGAAGCAATATGATCTGTGGCTCTTTCTGTCCAAATGTAGTTTCCTTGTTTTTTCTATGGTGGGAATGTTTGTTTTTGCTTTGTCTGATAATATGATTGTTTCTCCCCCCCCATTTTTATTCTCTGAGTGGCTTTGATTTTTTTAGTGTTCTTTATAAGCAGCACAAGGTGGGGTTTTGCTTGCTTATCTAATATCACTGCCTTGTTTTATGAACAGTCAACTTGTGGGCCTGGTGGGACAACCCCAACAGAGCAATTTGGGGGCTGAGTGTTACAGGTTCCCAGTTTTGGACCATGAAGAAGGATGGAATTGCATTATCTTTTATGCAAAACTCCCATTTTGTGGATGACTAAGAGTCCATAAGGGTCCAAGCTGTCATTTCATGGTCACGTGAGAGGCAGCATAGTGCCAGCTTTGGAGGAACCAGGAAGATCCTGCTTCTGACACATACCAGCAGTGTGGGTATATCATTTCCTCCCTCACTCCCATAACCGACTCTCTTAGAACATGGCTTCTCCATGAGGTCTTGGTCTGTAGCAGCACAGATGCAATTAGGGGGTCTAGATCCTCCTGAAAAAAAAATACAGGGATGCACCAGGTGGAATTGTTGTGGTATTTGGAAATGTTCTTGGTAACTGGATAAACACTATGTCACACACACTGTGGCGCAGGGGCTTCCTCTCAAAAGCACTCTTTTGTTCAGTGGGGGTCTTCATCCCTCTTTAAGCTCCAAAGTTTGGTGAAATATCTGCTCTTAAATGATTAAGGCATGTGTTTCCTAAGCTTCCCAAAGGCCTGTTATGATTAGTTGTTTGCCTTTGCAGCATGTTTAATCTGAGACTTTAAGAATACTTTGGAATAACTGAGTAAAGATAAACTCTACCATCTGACTCCTCTTCCTCCCTATCCTGCAGATACTCTTTAAAAAGAATGTATTGGATCCAATATTTTGTTGTTGTTTAGTCATTAAGTCATGTCCAACTGTCCTATGGATAGTATGGCCTAGGGGGTTTTCTTGGCAGAGGTAATGCAGTGATGTTGGTCATTTTCTTATCCAGCTCAATTAACAGATGAGGAAACTGAGGCACACAGGGTGAAATGACTTATCTGGGGTCACACAGCCTGTAAGTGT
The DNA here is from genome assembly GCA_023553655.1 of Myrmecobius fasciatus. Taxonomy (NCBI): domain Eukaryota; kingdom Metazoa; phylum Chordata; class Mammalia; order Dasyuromorphia; family Myrmecobiidae; genus Myrmecobius; species Myrmecobius fasciatus. The sequence goes on from JAJPUD010000905.1 coordinate 296,708, forward strand.
CTGAGACTGGATTTGAACTTGGGTCTTTCTGACTCCAGGCCTGGTGCTCTGTGCACTCAGCTAGCTAGCTGCCTCTAATCCAGTGTTAATGTCTTGTAAAAGCTCTTTCCTTCCCTAAGATTGCTTTCTTTTGATTTCTTAGACCTGGAATGATTGCAGCCACCAAGCCTTTGTCTATAACCATCTGTCTGCTCTCCTGGAGCTCCTTTTGGACCCAGAGCAGCTCTCTGATTCCTCCCACTGCACCCACAACAGCCAGGTCTGTCCTGAAGCTGTGCAGGCCCTCAGCTTTCTCATCGAGGGCACCGTCAGCAAAGCCAGGAAGGTCTATCCACTCCACGAGCTCGCTCTGTGGCAGCCTCTGCATTCAGAGAGTGGTTTCTCAAAGATTTCCAAAACCTTCTCCTTCTCAAAGCTGGAAGCTTGGCTCAGGTGCTGTTTGACCTCCAATCCATTTGGTACATCGGCTTGCCTCAAGACTGGGAAGAAGCTGGCTTGGGCTCAGCAAGGTAGGTTCTAAGTTCTTGTGTATCTCCAGCAGGATGACTAGTTGTTTCTGGAATCTAAATGATTTTATGTCTTCTGTGTCTGCCTCAAAAAAAGAGAGCTTCCCAAGAGAGACAAAGAATAGGAGGATGTCCCTTTTTAATAAAAAAAAAAAAAAAGTAACACCATTCTCTTAGAAATAGTTTACAATGTTTAAACAATTTATCTTATTCTGCTTTTCCTGTTTTTCTTCATTCAATGCCATTTCTATTGCCTCAAGAAACTTTTCCGGGACTATGATGCTAGAATTCAAATGTGATACATTCTGCTTTGCCCTTGATGCTGAAATGAATTGATTACAATTTTTTTTAATTTATCTTTTCAGTTTCATCTTTAAATAGTGACCTTGAGATGACTTTGCCTGTTGGTTCTCTCACTAACCTTTATTTCCCTCATTTAATTTCCCCTGGTCTCCCATGTTTCTTCCTCCTTTTGAAGCAGTTATGTTCATCACCTTCATTTGTCTCTTCCTATTTGTGAAGTTATGTTCAGAATCCTCTACCCTCCTCTGAGATTTTGTAAATAAGCTTCTGTTCTAAATTAGTGACATTGAATGCTGTATTTTTTGATCTGGCAAGTAGCTCATGATTTTTGTTCTTGGGAGCTATTTTGTAGGCACTTTGGGGCTCCCTTTTAAGGTATCAATTAAACTTTTGTTTGAAATGTGTAACTGGTATCTTTATCCTTTCTTTCATCCCTTTCTCATTTTTTAGTGTCTTTGATCTGTTTAAATATGTCAGACTGCTAGTGCCTTTATTACACCTTATTTTTCTCATTTTTATGCTTCTCATTTCACATTAATTTTGATCTTTTCTCTACTAAGTCAATAGTCTTATTGTACACAGGTAGCTGATACGAGAGTGACTTCCACCAGAGTCATTTCATGTAATCAGTACTGTTTTTTGGCAGTGTTATTGGTCCTTGCCAAGTATAGCATCTTCCAAAGCTTTTTTTTTTTTTTAAGTGTCTAGATATAAAGCTTCTCCACAGAGATCTGCTGTACTTCTGTACTCATGACAAATTTTTCAACTCACTGTTTCTCAGTCATTACTTTTATCTGTTTTTCTTTAGTTGGATGTTACCAAGTATTATAAGACAGGTTGATTTAATTTGGATATTCTTCTTGGATTCTTTGCAGAATCCTCTGCCTTTTCATCTGTTGTATTGGGTATGTGTAGAGAATCAATAATAAACTTTGGTGAAACTGTGTACAAGACAATGTGATCAGCCCTGGGGACATAAAAAGGGGCAAAAGACAGTCCCTGCCCTTACAGAGCTCGTAATATAATAAGGGCGAGAACATGCAAACAAAGAGGAACAAAAATCACATCCTGGATAAGTAAAAAATAATTAAAAGAAGGAGAGCACTAAGAGGGGTTAGCTGTAAAGGCTTAAGGTGAGATTTTAGTGAGATTTAGGAAGCCAAAGGAATCAGAAGTTCTAGCAGAGGAAGGAGAGCGTTCTGGGCTTGGAGGGCCGCTGCTGCAGAATCCCAGAGTTGAGAGGTAAAAAAGTCTTGTTGGTGGAGCAGCCAGGAGATGTAGGTAGTGCTGCATTCAAGAGTACATGCTGGGTTGTCATGTGTAAAAAGAATGGAAAGGTTGTAGGCTTTGAAGGCCAAATAAGGGATTTTCTCTTTGTTCCTGGAGACCATAGGAAACCACTGGAGTTCATTGATGTGCACTTTAGACAGATCCTTTTAGTGGATGAATGGAGGATGGACTGGCTTGGTGAAAGACCTGTGGGTGACCCCCCAGCAGCCAGTGCACTAATCTATGCAGTTGTTTTCCTGGTGGCCACTTACCAGGAGCACTCTTTACAATTCCAAGGGATCATAAAGTCCCAGAAAATGATGCTTCTTGTTACACTGGGGCATTTCAGCTCCTTGATTTGCTCCTGCAGATAGAGCGTGTGGCCCATCCTGTCATTTAATTACAGCTCACTTTGGTCTCCTGGTCTTGTTTTTAGCAAGCACGTTGAAGTTGATCAGATTCATTTCCTGTAGTAGTATGTTCATTTGATGATTATTGAGCAAGGATCTCATGGTTAGAGGACTAGCAATCAGTAAAGTTGGAGGTGAGAGTGAGGCAGGGGAGGGAAGGATTAGAGGCCTAGGAATAAAGAAGGTGCTTGGAACAGATCGTAGGAAGAATTCACCATTTATTAAAAGGCACCATTTGGAAGCAGCAAAAGTTCATTTCAGTTTAGGAGCGTCAGTTTGTCATGTGCCAAATCCATGTTATTTTGCAGCTTTTCCCAGCAAGGCTAAGCAGTAATTGGAAAAACAAGTGGTGGGTTTGACCCTGGTTGTCAGATTGGCCAGGAACTCGAGACTGTCGGGCTTTGAGAAGATGCTGTCCAGCTCACTTGGGAAATGTGACATGATTTCTGGGGGGCTTTGGGTCACATTTTGTTTCACCTACTTGTCTGGTGTGCTTGTTGCTCATATGTGAATGTCTCTTGATACTAGTGCTCCAGTCTAAACTATTAACTGTATTTAATTCTTGTGTGTGTGTGTGTGTGTGTGTGTGTGTGTGTGTGTGTGTGTGTGTTTGCAGTGGAAGGAACTACCAAGAGAGCCAAGATTGCTTGTAATACACACGTGGCCCCCAAGATCCACCGCATCGTGGTGATGACCCAGGTGTACAAGCAGACCCTGGCCAAGAGCTCAGAGACCTTGGTTGGGGCCCATGTGAAGATTCACCGTTGCAATGAGTCTTTTATATACCTGCTGTCGCCTTTACGGTAAGCAGGGTCGTCCCGTGCTCTTGCGTTTCCCGGGATCCAGACGTGCTCTCTGGGACTCTTTGCTCGAGAAGCCTCCCGCTTACGTCCCGCCCTTGTGTCTCTTAGGTCGGTGACTGTGGAGAAATGCAGGAACAGCACGCTGGTGCTGGGGCCCGTGCAGACCGTGCTGTACCTCCACAGCTGCGACAACGTGAAGGTCATTGCGGTTTGCCATCGCTTGTCCATCTCCTCCACCTCGGGCTGCACCTTCCACATTCTGACGCCCACACGCCCCCTCCTCCTGGCTGGCAATCAGATGGTGACATTCGCACCTTTCCACACCCACTACCCCATGCTGGAAGACCACATGGCCAAGACCGGGCTCGCCACGCTGCCCAATTACTGGGACAAGCCAATGGTCGTGTGCAGGGAGAATAATGACACCAGGGTCTTCCGGCTCCTGTCTCCCAGTGAGTTCTATGTGTTCGTGATTCCATTTGAGATGGAAGGGGACACGACTGAGATTCCGGGGGGGCTCCCACCAGCCTACCAGAAGGCCCTAGGCCAGCGTGAGCAGAAGATACAGATCTGGCAAAAGACGGTGAAGGAGGCGGGTTTGACAAAGTGAGTGGCTCCTTCCTAATAACAAGAATAGATTTGGTGCATAAAATATCACTGGAAACCCCTTGTTTGCAATCTATCAGCACTGTAATCTTCCTGTTCAGGGGCCCCGAGTCTTCCCTCAGAGGGCTGGAGTCCAGGCTGCTTGGTGAAAGGCATTGGGATTTAGAAGGGTTGGGGGAAGCTAGTTGGGACTTAGAAGAAGCAAGCAAGATTAGCAGTTGGAACGGAGGAGAGAGCATCCCAGGCCGGAGAGATAGCCAGCGAGAATGCCCGGAACTGCGATGGACAAAGGGTTCTGTGTGGGAGAGTGAGGGGTGAGAAGCCTGGAAAGGTCAGACAAAGGGCAGTGGGCAGTGGGGAGCCCTGGGGAGACATGATCGAATCCACGCTTGAGAAAAGACCCTTCAGTGGCTGAGAGGGGGATGGACTCCTGCAGTAGTGGTGAGAAAGGGGGCAGAGTCTGGAGTCCACAGAGGCACTTGTTGGAGGGGGGGAGGGTGGGAAGAAGAGACAGGGAGGGGTCCAAGATGGTACCCTGCTTGGGAGTCTGAGATCCCAGGCTAATGGGAAGGGAGGAAGGTCGGAGAGGAGAGGATGTGTTGTTTTGGACATGTTGAACTTACTTGTTGGACAAGACTTTTCTGTCTTGAGTGGTCCCAAGTGAGCCCAGAAGTGAGATGACAAAGAACTGCTTTGTCTGGAGACACTAGAATGGGATCTTCTGTAGACAAGTAGCAGAACAAAAAACAGCAGTAATATCCAGGTCTCTTTGAAAAGAATCCTCTTGGCCTGGCTTATTCCCTTCTCCTAGCACTTGAAGTAATGGGAAGTGTTGGAAGTTTGTTTGGGCTGTGGGTGGGGTGTTTGTTTTGTTTTGGTTTTGGTTGGTTTATTTATTTGTTTTATGATCTAGATGTTCCCAGTATGGGAGATGTTCAGTGGGAGAGGAAATGGAAAATGGGAAGTAGCTCAGCTGATAGAATCATTTGTCTGGTGATGATCTGGAATAAAAGATGCTATTATCTGAGGAGTTAATAATGTCCTGATGGCTTTTTTTCTTCTCCATGTCCATATCCCTCATTTTAGGGATCAAAGGAAGCAATTCCAGGTGCTGGTTGAGAACAAGTTTTACGAATGGCTGATCAACACAGGTCAGAGCCAGCAGCTGGACAGCCTCGTGCCTCCTGCAGCAGGGTCGAAACAGGCCGCAGGATAAGATGCGCTGCAAGTCATGGTGGGACTTTATGTTTATACGGGGACATTTTAAAGTACTTTCTCTATTTTAGCAAGGAATAACCCAACAAGCTGGCAGGATAAGGTCCAGACATCACAGGAGAACTCTCTTCTTTAAATTCCATCCTCGAGCTGTTGCTTCCTTTGTCCCCACTCATCTCTCACATCCCTTTTAGGTCCCATTTCCCCTTTACGGCTGCTTTTCCAATCTTCTCCTTAGTTTGCTCCAGAGAGACAGCTAATGCTTCTCAGGAACACATACATGTCCAGTATATTAAGCCAAACTTAAGCCAAAACAACACTTGATTCTTGCTTCCTGGCAGCCTACAAGCTAAGTAGAAGACCATACAAGACAGAAACATATGCTAATGCCTAGGGGAAAGGGTTTATAACTGGGCATATTTATCACACTGTTTTGTCTTATTCTATTAGGTATCAAGAGGGGAATATCTGATGGGAGCAGACAAAAGAGTTGGAGAGAATGGAGGAGCCCAGTAAGAAAAGGAATTGCACATGAGCTTGGTCTCCTTCTCCACACACCTCAAATAGATTAAAATTCATTGTGAATTTTAACACCAAAAAACCAATATTAATGATTCAGGGGATGTTCTTGTCCTATCTAAGGAAATATGAAGCAGAGTGACTGAGAATAAAATGTTGATGTTCTGTTACTAGTGGGTATAGGACACATGACACATTGAAAAATTCTAGGATCTCAAAGCTAAGAAGGGAACTATCGGGGCAACTGCTAGCACTGGACTCCATTGGGTTTTATTGTCCTATGGGAAACTTTTGCTTGATTTAAGTCTTTACTCTCTTTGTACAGTATAGGTGGAATTGAAAAGAAATTGGCCATATAAATAAGGGTTATAGCAAACCAAAGAATGCCAGTTTTTATAATTTTGAAGATGGCAAAGTTGGTAGCAACAGTTCCATGCTATTTTTATTTTTTTATTTATTTATTTTTTTGGCTTTTTTTGCTGAGGCAATTGGGGTTAAGTGACTTGCCCAGGGTCACACAGCTAGGAAGTGTCTGAGACCAGATTTGAACTCAGGTCCTCCTGACTTCAGGGCTGGTGCTCTAACCACTGCACCACCTGGCTTCCCCTCCATGCTATTTTTATACTGAAGTGTTGGGCTATCGAGTTACAAATGAACAGCCTTTATTTGAAGGCAAAGAAGTTCTCCTTGTAGAGCTAACGAAAGATTGTTTTTATTTGTCTACTGCAATTTGGTATGCCTTTAAAACTTTTTTGATGGAAATATACATATGTATATATGTTATCTCTTGGTATATAAAAGTCAGAAGAAATATTTTTATATAGAGATTGTTCTAGTGTTTAATCTGTGAAACAATGAAATTTTTAAAAAAAATGTTTATTCGCTGTTGAAAATTGTAATTAATTGTAAAAAGTATTTTTGTTTTCTTGTGAGAATATAGAGCTTCTACCTTTATGCTTGATGTTTTCAAGTAGAGCTATTCTGTGGTGTCAAAATAAAGTTTACGTTTTGTTAGAGAAGCTTCTTTCCTTTATTTAAAGAAGAGGGACTTAAAGTAGTGGATTTTTAAAAAATTGTTTTTATTTTCAATTCCAAATTTTTTCCCTCTTTTTCTTCTTCCTCCACTATTAAGAAGACAAATACATATTTAGTCATACATAACATTTCCACGTTATATATCTTGTGAAATTTAAAAGCAAGAAAAGTAATGGGAAAAAAATATGCTGTGATCTTCACTCTAAATCCATCAGTTTTCTCTCTGGAAGTGGACAGCATTTTTTTTTTTTTATCTTGAGTTCTTTGAAATTGTCCTGGATCATTGTATTGATCATAGTAACTAGGTCTCTCACTGTTGGTTATTGTTACAGTATTGTTGTTACTGTGTGTGGTATTCTGGTTTTGCTCACTTTATCTTGCAACAGTTCATATGTAAGTTTTCCTGGGTTTTTCTGAAAGTTTCCTGCTCATCATTTCTTATGGAGCACTATAGTGTTCCATCACAATCATAAACCATAATTGATGAGCATCTCCTTGATTTCTAATTCTTTGCCCCTACCAAAAAACTAGCTGTTATAAGTATTTTTAATACAAATAGATCCTTTCTCCTCTCTTTGATTTCTTTGGGATACAAATTTAGAGTTTTCTTTCCAAATGATTTTTGATAGCTTTTCTTCTGAAAACCACCTTTTCATATTCTTTGACCATTTATTGATTAGAGAGTGGTTTTTATTTTTATAACTTTAGATTCAATTCCCTTTATATTTGAGAAATCATCAGAATCAGGGAAATTTTTTATAAATTTTTTTCCCAGTTTCTTTATTTTTCCTTCAAAATTTAGCAGCATCGTTTTTATTTGTGAAACAATTTTTTATCTAATGCAATCTAAATTATCCATTTTATCTCCCATGATCCTTTCTATCTATAGTTTGGTCATAAACTTTTTTCTTATCTGTAGATCTGACAGGTAATTTATGATCCTTTAATTTGCTTATATTATCACTCTTTATATCTAAATCATCTATCTATTCTGAGTTCATCTTGGTGTATGGTGTAAGGTATGGGGCTATTCCTAATTTCTGCCAGTTTGCTTTCCAGTTTTCCCAGAAATTCTGATAAGATATTGGATTCTTGTTCCCAGTTCCTTGTATCTTTGTTTATTAAATTTGCTCATTTTCTTCTTTCTGTTGTATATTTAATTTATTGCATTGATCAACCCCTCTATTTTTTCACTCAGTACTAAATTGTCTTGATGATTACTGCTTTGTCATGTTATTTGAAATCTGGTGCTGCTAGATCTGCTTCCATATTTTTTTCATCAATTTCTTTTGACATTCTTGACCTTTTCTTCATTCAGATGAATTTTATTATTATCTTTCTAGCTCTATAAAGTAATTCTTTGGTAGTTTGATTGGTATGGTATTAAATAAAGGAATTAATTTAGGTAGTATTGTCAATTTTATTATATTGACTCAGTTTACCCTTGAGCAATTAATATTTCTCCAGTTGTTTAGTTCTGTTTTTATTATTAGTGTGAAAAGCGTTTTGTAATTGTGTTCATTTAATTTCTGAATGTGCCTTAGTAGATTCTGAAGTATTTTATATTATCTATAGTTAATTTAAATGAAATTCCTCTTTCTCTCCCTTCCTCTAGGTTTTTTTGGTAGTATGTAGAAATGCTGGTGATTTGTGTGTGTTTATGTGATATCTTGCAGCTTTGCTAAAGTTTTTCTTTTTTTTCTTAATTGTCTTGACTTCTCTAAATACAAAGCGTCATGTCATCTGTAAAGTAATAGTTTTGTTTCTTCATCATCTGCTTTTATTCCTTTGATTTCTGTTTCCTGTTTCCTTGCTATAGCTAGTATTTATTTTCTTCTCTTTTTTAGTATTTTTAAAAATTTGGATTTATTTTTGGCATTCATTTTAAAGGAATTTTGAGTTCCAAATTTTCTTCCTCCCTTCAGTCCTTCCCTATCCATTGAGAAGGCAAAAAATATGGTATCAGTTTTACTTGTGAAATCAAACAAAATATATTTCCATATTAGGCATTTTAAAAAAAACAACTAAGAACATAAAATGAAAAAATTATACTTCCATCACCATTCAGAGTTTATCAGATCTTTCTCTGGAGGTGGGTAGCATTTTTCAGAGTCTGGGTCCCTTGACAATGTTTCAGAACCTTGTCCTGATTGAACTTACAGCTAGCATTTCCAGCACAATATTGAATAATAGTAGTGATCACGAACATCTTTATTTTATCCTTGATATTATTGAAAAGGCTTCTAGTTTATCCTCACTACAAATAATGCTTGCTCTTGGTTTTGGATAGGTACTGCTTATTTTAAGAAAGGTTCCATTGATTCCTATGCTTTCTCATGTTTTTATTTTATTATTTTTTAAATTTTTATTAAAACTTTTTATTTGCAAAACATATGTATGGGTAATTCTTCAACATTAACCATTACAAAGTTTTCTGTTACAAATTTTTCCCCCCTATACCTCACCCCTCCCCAGATGGCAGGATATCCATTACATGTTAATTATGTTAAAATACTTGACAAACCGAATATATGTATACGTATTTCCACACTTATCATTGTTGTGCAGGAAAAATCGTATCTACAAGAAAGAAAAATCAGATAAAGGAAACCCAATGCAAGCAAACATCGATAGAGAGCATGAAAATGTTATGTTGTGGTCCACATTTCACATCCCTGTCTCTGTGTGTATATGGCTTTCTTCACTGAACAATTGGAACTGGTTTGAAACATTTCATTGTTGAAGAGGCTTTCTCATGTTTTTAATCAAAATGGGTGTGGTAGTTTGTCTAGAGCTTTTCTGTAGCTATCAATATAATCTTAAGATTTTTGTTATTTTTGGTATTGATAATGTTTTCCTAATATTGAACTAGCTCTGTAGTCCTGGTCACAATGTAAGATTTTTGCAGTGTATTGCTGCAATTTCCTCAAAGTTATAGAGTTCAGATGTATATACAAATGCCTTGGAACTGCCTTGTAAAACACGGGATTGGGTGATTATATTTCTGCCATGGAGAATAAAGGGAGTACCAGGATGTGGACTCATCATTTTATAGGTGACGTTTTCACAAGGTATTGTAAAGCAAATGCTTTAGTTTGCGACTGCACATCAGCTGTTTTGTGGGGTTGTAGACTATTTCTAACAAACTAGGCTTGAATGAGGAGCTGTGAGACTTAATTCTGGTGTGTGGTTTGGAAAGTTCACCTTCTCTGCTGCCCACCTCCTTGGGGTGTAGGGGAGACTTAGTGTTCAGTGGTTTGGTCACATCCCCATGGACCACAACACCACTCCCTTCTGTCCTCTGTCGCTCAAAGTCTGTCCAAGCTTGTTGTTTGTGGCTTCCATGACTATCTTTATCTCATCCTCTGCCATCCCCTCCTCCTTTTGCCTTCAATCTTTCCTAATCCAGTCATTCTCACTACAAAGTACAGCCAATGTGAAATGTAGTTCTTGGAGCCCTGGGATAGCATAAGCAGTCTGGCATAGCAGGTGGGATGTTCATTTGCAGCCAGGAAGACCTGACTTCAAATCCCACTTTGGCCACTAGCTGTGTGAATCAGGGCGTCACAATCTCTCTTCTCCATCTGTAAAGTGGGAGGGTTCCCAGGCCCTTCCTGCTCTGACTCTAGGACCCTGTGATAGCTTCATTTTTCTGGGGTTTCCACAGGCCAGTTACACAGGATACAGTAAACACTCCATGAATGCTTGTTATTGTATAAATGCTTTTAGGGAGTGGGCTATTTGATGAGGGACTTTGGTTCTTTGAAAAGAAGACATTTCATTAAGAAAATGGCAATTCCCAGGGAGAATGGAGAATATTTCACACTTTTATCTCAAATATGAGGATTGCCTGGCTTGCCACAGACCCAGATTGGGACCTTCATACAGGTGATCTGAACTGGGCCCGACCTGGGAGTGAAGGGACAAACGGGGGTGGATTTGTGCCTTGGTCAAAGCAAGAGTGGAAGTAAAGGAGGACCTAGGCTGAAAAAGTCTGGGCAGCAATTAAGTAACTGATTGACGTGTTCCAATTGGACCAGAAACTAGCTCAGACTTCGATGTGCTCGAGGGACCAAGGCTGTGGCATGAGTATCCCCATGATCTGTTTATTTTCTTTGAACAAGAATGTGAGAGAGCATTTGGTAAGCAGGTGGAGAGCGGGTGCTGGAGCCAGGAAAACTGCAGACGAGTCCTTTGAGTCTCAGTGCCTGAGGCTATGCTCAGGCCCTGGCAGGCGAGGAGCTGGTCTACATTCCCAGGGGGGTCTTTCCTCCCTGAGAGCTCCTTCCACAAATTGGAAGGTCTGATCCCTCCTCCATTTTAGATAAGTAATAAATGCTCTATAATCAGTAGAAATTTTGCTTTTTATTTGGATTTTTGTTTTAATAAGACTAAGTGCACAGAGTTTGAGGACCTGGGTTCAAATCCTTATTGTGTCCCTTGCTATCTGTGTGGACAAGTCTCTTCACCTCAGTTTCCTCAACTGCAAAATGAGGGGTTGAACAAGATGACCCCAAAGGTCCCTTCCATCCCAGACTCAAGATTCCAAACCTTTGTCAATCACTCTCACATTATGAGGTTGCTGGGTACTAAGCACAGTTCTCTTGTTCTTCCCTCTAATAGCGGGCTTCAAATGAAGGGGGAAAGATTGGCCAAAAACACATTGAAAATGGCACAAAAGCCATACCCAAATTTTATACAGATTAGATTTAGGTTATGGTGGTGTATGAAGGGGTGTGTGAAAGAGACAGACAAGAAAGAGAGAAAGAGCGAGAGAGGGGTGGGGAGAGAGACAGACAAGAGAGACAGAGAGAGACACTGGGGATTGGGGGAGAGGGGCAGGCAGGAGGCCTAGCCTGTGTTCAAACCAAAGCAGTTCATCAGAAATAGCAACTTTGGGGCTGTAAGTGGAGAGACATTTTCCTGCATTTCTCATGAGTCATGTCCAAAGACAACTAAGTCTTGGGGACTTTCAGAACAGAAAACTGAAGGGGCCAGAAAATAAAGTCATTGCCGTCCTATATGCCAGGACTTTGGGGGGGGGAGGTTGAACCTGGTGGTCAGTGACACCCCCTGTCAACTCCCAATGCCACAGCTCTGGGGCTCCTCAAGTTTAGGGGGATTCCCGGCTCTCGGTCCCTTTCTCACTTAGCCGGAGATCTCTGAGACCTGCTGTGACCCCCCAGATCACCCTTATCCAACCCAGTCGTGGGGCTCTGGCATCCTTGCAGTCCTGGGGATTTGTGAGAAGACCCTGTGGCTTGGGATACATAGATTTTGTCCCATAAATATCTGAGAAGCCAGGGTCACCTCCCAGCGGGACAGGCACTGAGGGAGAGCTGTGGAACTGACCATTACAGCAGCAGTGTGGCACAGTGGAGAGGGCTCTGGCTGCGTGCTCAGTTTGCTCATCTCTCACGTTCCCATGATCCCCGAGAGGGATCTCGGGTTTTTCCAGTTTTCATTTTGGGGGGAGCTGGCTTTAGGGGCCCTGACTCAGCACAGCCCGTGGTGCACCGGGCCTTAGTAAGCAACAAAGCGGGTACTGAAGCCTGCCTTTATTTGATAATCCCAGGCGGTTTTCTAGAAAGCATCAGTAACCTCCAATGGCCTGACTCAATATTTGCATCCCATTCTCATGAGCAAGCAAATGTTTGGTTTGAATCCAGGCCAGTATAAAACATTTCTGTGGCCCTGGCCGACCGGAGCTGTTTCTGAATTTCTGTCCTGGGAAAAACCGCCCCGAGCCACAAGTATGTCCAAAAGTGTAGCCAAGGTAAGTGGCAGGCAGAGGCTCCCAGAGCCCGCTGGCCAGCTCCAGCCCGCTCTCCTCGCCCACTTGACTCGCTTGGGCCGCTGGGGTGGCAACAGGCACAAGGGAGTGATTTTATTCACTTGTTGACCCTACCTCCCCATCCTGTTCAGGAGTTAGTTAGGAAAAAGAAAAAGACGTAAATGGCCACTGCCGTTTTTCTGGGCTCAGCTTGGGTATTCTAATTAATACAGACTCATGCACTTGGGTATTTCCCAAGGGGGAAATAAGCTGGTTAAAATTTGTCTGCACCGGACAGTTTGATGTACTGCTTTTTAAATGACTTTTTGACCCAAAACAATTGGGCAGAGACATTGATGGGATAGATTTGGTCCGATGCCCTGAGCCCCTGCCCTCATCCTCCTGGGTAAAGTTAAGAAATGCTGCTTTCATGGTAGCAAGAACCTTGGAGAGAATGTGGCAGAACCCCCTAACTTTACAGAAGAGGAAACTGAGGTGCAAGGAGGTAAAGGGATTCCGTAGGAACACAAATTTTGAGCTGGATACTGTCTGGTCTCCCAATCCTGTCATTCTTAAATGAGAAACTGGGTCTAAAAGAGAGGGAATGACTCTTGGAGTCTTCTAACTAAGCCCCACGTTCTTCCCACTGCCCCTTGTGGTTACTGAGCTGGCTGGTGTTGGGGAACTGGGGTGCCCTGGGGAGGGGTGGAGAGCCACCATTTTGAGCGCTGCTATCTCTGGAATGAGAATAAGCACCTTAGGTGTGACTCAGTTTACAGAGACAGTGGGAGGAGAATACAAGTGTTTTAAAAGTGCTCTCTAATGCCTAAAAGAAAGATTCTGTGTGAACCTTAGTGCCAGAGAATTTGGGGTTATCACAAACTTTTAGGGTATCAAAGATCCCCCTTGTCTTAATGGAAACCATCCCAGATAAATGAAATATCCCCTCTTTTTTTAAAAAAAATTATTTTATTGCTCTCTGTTGTTTTACCATCTTTCTTTTCTTTTTTTTTTCTTTTGCTTTTTCCTGAGACAATTGGGGTTAGTGACTTGCCCAGGGTCACACAGCTAGGAAGCGTCTGAGACCAGAATTGAACTCAGGTCCTCCTGATTTCAGGCTGGTGCTCTATCCATTATGCCACCTCACTGTCCCCTCCTCTTTCAAGTCTATGGCCTTGTGTCAACTAAAAAGAAATTGCCCTTTAAAATGAGTCTATTCTCATTTTTTCTCATTGGTCTCACAGTCCCTCCCAAGTTTTTCCTTCTTCTTTTTCTTCTTCTTTTTTCTTCTTTCTTCTTCTTTTTCATCTTCTTCTTCTCCTTCTTCTTTTCCTCCTCCTCCTCCCACTCCCTTGGAGCCAATTATGCTGGGGACCCTCAGATGTCCTTATCCAGCCCTACCCTTCCTCTCAACCTCTGGGTTCCCACCTGACTTCTTATTGGACGTCTCAAACTGGAAGTTCTGTGGGCATTTTATACTCAGTATGTCCAGGCGAGAACTCATTATTTTTCTCCCCAAACCTTTCCCTGTCCCAGACTTCCCTCTTATTGTCAAAGATGCCGCCACACCCAGTATTGAGATTCTCCACTGAGGTGCCATCCCCGACTCTTCCCACCCCACCATAGCCAATCTCTTGCCAGGTTCTCCCTTGATAACATCTCCCAGCTACATCCCTCCATCACCAGCCCTGTTCTCTCAGGCGCCATTGTCTCCTCACTCTAGTTACTCCTCCACTCAGCTGCCAAAAATCATCTTTCTCAGGGGATTTTGTTTGTTGGGACAATTGAGATTAAGTGACCTGTTCAGGGTCATAGAGTGAGAAAGTATCTCGCCACACCATCTGACCCAGTTTCCTCATCTCTAATATTGGATAACGTCTAACAAAGATCTCTTCCATGTTCTTCTGGTCCTGAGACCTCTACCCTAGGCCCCTCTAGGTCTGTTTCCTCGCTTTACAAATAGCCTCCAAGGACCCGATCTCTGAGCCCATGAGGTCTGGAGTCTCCTCCAAGAAGCCTTTCTTCATCCCACATTGGACCCTTCCTTCCTCCTCTTCCCCAAATCAAGTATCTACTTATTTGAAAACAGACAGCATCCCTTCTGCATTGACAGCCTGGCACTACAGACTCATGACAGGTCCCACTTAGACCCATCCCTGCTCTAGGCAAGTCACCCCTGAGTGCCACCCGGCCGCCCTGAGGCCATGAGTTGCAGAGAAGATGCTTCTCTGGTACCTGAGGAGTTCCTCCTGGGCAGCTAGCTCCTTGCCACAGATTTAAAGCTTCTTCCAGTAAAACGTAAACTCCTCGAGGGCAGGTGTTTTAAGGCCCCATGCCATGGTAAGTTGTTGCAGCTGTTGCCAGATCTGTGCTATTCTTATCTGTCTGGAAGATGCTTTTCCCAGGCCCCCTTAATCTTGGTGCTTCCCCTCTGATATCCCCAAATTATCTTGTCTGTGCACAATCTTTTTCATGTTGTTCCATCTCCCATGGCTTCTCTTCTCCAGTTGGACCATAAGTTCTTTGAGATCCCATTGTATCCCATGCCTTAGCACAGCACCCAGCACATAATTGTGGTCTGACTGACCAGGATTACATATAATATCCTCTAAAAGGATTTAGGGAGCTGCCTGGGACATTCAGTGACTAATAGTGTTAGAGGGAGGACTTGAACCTCAGTTTTCCCTACTCTTTGTACATTGGGTCCCTCTCTCAAATCCATCACAAATGTCCTGTGAACTGTGCTATAGATCAGGAGTCCCAGACTTCTTGGGAAGTGTCCACTGAAGCCTGTGGATCGCTTCTCAGAATCATGTTCTTAAATCATTGAAAGAAACGATAAATTTTAGTGAGTAGTTAATGAAAATGAATCCAGCTTTACAGAACCCCTTGAGACCCTTCCAAGAACCTACATTTAGGATCCCTGTTGTAAATTCTTATAGGATTAAGTTGAAGATCCAGCTTTACAGAACCCCTTGAGACCCTTCCAAGAACCTACATTTAGGATCCCTGTTGTAAATTCTTATAGGATTAAGTTGGAGATCCAGCTTTACAGAACCCCTTGAGATCCTTCCAAGAACCTACATTTAGAATCCCTGTTCTAAATTCTTATAAAATTAGGTTGGAGAGCCCAGTTTCTTTTCTTGTTTAAAACATATTTTTAAAATCTTAAAATATTAGCAAAGAGATTACAAGAAGTCATCCCCAGGATAATACATCATGAACAAGTAGGATTTATACCAGCCATGCAGGGCTGGTTCACTATGAGGAAAACTATTAGCATATTTGATTATCTCAATAACCAAACTAACAGAAATCATATGAAGTTTTTTCCCCCAGTTACATGTAAAACAACTTTTTTTACATATGATTTTAAAACGTTTGAGTTCCAGATTCTCTCTTTTCCTCCTTCCTTCCACTCCCCCCCCAATTGAGAAGGCACATGTGAAATGCAAAACATTTCCATAAAAGTCATGTTGTGAAAGAAAACAGAGGTAGAGATCCCATTTTCCACCAAGTATTATTCTTCCTTCCTTTTATTTTCCACTTGGTCAGCCTTCAGAAGAATTTTTGATGATGTTGACAGATATCCTGCCACTGCCCTGGGAAGAAAGGAAATGGCGTGGGGAGGCCATCTGGACCTTTTCTTCCTAACCATAAAGTAGCTATCATTTAAATAGCTCTTAATAAAAAAGCATTTTACAAATATTATCTCATTTGATTCTCACAACTCTGGGAAGTAAATGCTATTTTATTTCCAATAAAATTAAAAATAAAAATAAAATATTTTACAGATAAGGAAACTGAGGCTGACAGGGTACAAGGAGCAAGTCTAAGGCAGGGTTTGAACTTAGGTCTTCCTGGCTCTGAATCCAGCCCTCTACCCATTGTTGTATCTGGATGCTTTTTAGGAAAAGGAATTTGTGTGTGTGGGGGGAAATATATGATTATGGAGAATACTTCCATTATTTGTTTGTTTTATTGTTGAGTCCAGCCCGTCCCTTACTTCTTGGCCCGGTTGGCATTGTTTCAGATTACTTTCTATGATGACAAGAACTTCCAAGGTCACCACTATGACTGTGACGGTGACTGTGCTGATTTCCATACCTATCTGAGTTGCTGCAACTCCATCCGAGTGACCGGTGGGGCCTGGGTAGTTTATGAAAGGCCTAATTTTGCTGGGAACATGTACATCTTAACTCAAGGTGAATACCCTGATTACCACCACTGGAAAGGGCTCAATGACCGGCTTAGCTCCTGCAAGATCATCCATCTGGTGAGTCTCTGAGACAAAGGCAACTGCTGCTGCTGCTTCTCTCCTTCTTTTTCTTCTCCTTTCCTTCTTTTTCTTCTTTTCTTCTCCTCCTGCTTCTCTTCTTCCTTTTTTCTTTTTCTTCTTTCCTTCTCTTCCTTTTTCTTCTTCTTTCTTTCTCCTCCTCCTCCTCTTTCTATTCCTCCTCCTTCTTCTCCTTCTTTCCTTCTCCTCCTTTGTCTTCTTTCCTTTTTCTCTTCTCTTCCTTCACTGTGTTCTTCTTCTATTATTTCTTCTTTTTCTTCTCCTCCTCTTCTTTTCTTCTTCTCCTTCTCTTTTTTTTCCTGAGGCAATTGGGGTTAAGTGACTTGCCCGGGGTCACACACCTAGGAACTGTTAAGTGTCTGAGACCAGATTTGAACTCAGGTTTTCCTGACTTCAGGGCTGGTACTCTATCCACTGTACCACCTAGCTGCTCCCTTCTCCTTCTCTTCTTCCTTCTCCTCCTTCTTCCTTTTTCTTCTTCTTTGTTTCTTTTCCTCCTCCTTTTCTTTTTCCTCTTCCTCCTTCTATTCCTTCTCTTTCTTTTCCTCCTCCTCTTCCTCTTTCTTCTTTCCTTCTCCTCCTCTTCCTCCTTCATTGTCTTCTTCTCCTCTTCCTCCTCCCCTTCCTTCTTTTTTATTCAATTTTATCGAATTTTCAATTCCAGAGCTTCTGTTTCCTTTCACTCCCCTACCCAATGGGAAGTGAAGGAATACAAAACCCATTACAAATAGGAAGTCATGCACAGCAAATTGCCGCATTAGCCACATCCAGGAAGAAAATGAAAAAAAAAATTTGCAAAAAGCTAGAAAGGGAATGAAAATATGTTTCAGCATACGCACTAAGTCTACCGTCTCTTAACCTGGAGATGGATGGGATTTTTCATCCTGAGTCCTTTGGTTTTATGGTTGGGCAGTGTGTTGAACAACGGTTCCCAATTCCATACTCCTTCCTTTGGACTCTCCAGCTTTTCTTAGTCTTTTCTTAGTTACAATCACATGATTATACACCAAGCCTTTGTTTAAGTGGGCCACTATTTCTGGAGTTCACTTCTTCCCCTCCACCTTCCTCCTTAAGCCTTTTCAAAGCACAGCTCAGTTACTGATTCCTATACAAAAGCTTTCTGAATCCCTCCAATCATTTACTTGTCTTCCTCTTGAAATGACATTGGATTATGTTGTATATTCTTTATATATTCTTGTAAATCCTCTATTACCTCCCCAGTAGACTAGAAGCTCCCTAAGGGCAGGGAATGTTTCATGTTTTGTCTCTGTTATCCTCAGCTTCTAACATAATTGTTTACCCAAAGTGGAAGCCTAACGTTTGTTGTCTTCAATTCAATAAAACCTAAGGACTGTTTTATTTATTTATTTTTTGCTTTTTGCTGAGGCAATTGGGGTTAAGTGACTTGCCCAGGGTCACACAGCTAGGAAATGTTAAGTGTCTGAGACTACTCAGGTCCTCCTGACTTCAGGGCTGGTGCTCTATCCACTGTACCACCTAGCTGCCCCTGGGCTGTTTTATACTAGACTGTATACTAGAGCAATAATATTCTCTGGGCCTATTCTGGGCCTAGAGTTGAGATGGAAGTTCCCATGCATTTCCATTGCCAAGCTGGGTTGCCAAGTTTGGCAAGTAATTGTTTTTCCCTAATTTGTATTACTATCTTTAATTTTTTACTTCTCAACATCTCCTAACCTTTTTCCCACCCGGAGTCATCTCTTATTGCAAGGAATGATGATGATGGCCAGTATTGATGTAGCACATTGACGTAGGTGAACATGGTATCTCATTGATACCACCCTGGAGGGGTTATTATCCCCATTTTACAGATGAGGAAACTGAGTCTGAGAGCAATCAAGTGGCTGGCTCAGTGCCACACAGCTAGTAAATTTCTGTGGTAGGATTTGAATTCAAGTTTTCTTGACTCCAAATCCAACCCTCTATAATTACTATACCACCTATAATTCAAAAAGAAAAGGAAATTTGTAAAATTAACCATTCTAACCAAGTCTAACATTATATCCAGTCCCCCTCCTCTGCCAAAATGGGAAGGAGGCACAGTTTCATATCTCTTCTGACCCAAACTTGGTTTTTATGAGTAATTAATTTTAGTGGATAGAGGGGCAGCTAGGATGGTGCAGTGCAGCCCTAAGTCAAGAGGACCTGAGTTCAAATCTAGCCTCAGACACTTACTACATCCTAGCTGTGTGACCCTAGGCAAGTCACTTAACCCCAATTGCCTCAGGGGAAAAAAAGAATAATTAATTTGTATTATTAAGATCATTTCTCCTATTTCTCCTGGGAGGCTGAGTCACTTCTGTCTAATCAGTTCTAGTCAGAGAAGCATGGGAGTCAGGGATTAGTGGGCAAAGAGCTTCTTAATGGTGGTCACCGACCCCTGTTGCTCTTTCTGAGGGTTTCCCTAACTGCCTGTGTTCGTTCTTGCCTCTGTCTTCCAGTCGAGTGGAGGTCAGTATAAGCTTCAGATCTTTGAGAGGGGAGACTTCACCGGCCAGATGTATGAAACCACCGAGGACTGCCCTTCCGTCATGGAGCAGTTCCACATCCGTGAGATCCAGTCCTGTAAGGTCCTGGACGGGGTCTGGGTCTTCTATGAACAGCCCAACTATCATGGCAGGCAGTACTTCTTGGACAAGAAGGAGTACCGGAAGCCTGTGGACTGGGGCTCCCCATGCTCTGCGGTGCAGTCATTCCGCCGTATCATGGAGTGAGGGAGGGGGCGTCCGTGCGTTTGGAGCTGAGGCTGGATGCCGCTGGTCTGGGGGGCAAAGCCCCAACTGTAAATAAAGCAATTAGTAAGCACACTTGGATGGCCTGGAGTTGGTTTTCTACGGCGCTTTTTGGCTCCAACAGGGAGGTCCCACCCTTAGTCTAAGGGCATCAGCCTTTCTTCGGGGTCTTCACCACATCTGCAGAGCCCTGCCCTCTCACCCCATGGTATTGAGAGTCCTACAAGGGCATATAGGTTGTGAGTGATGTTTTTCTTTGCAAAAGAACTAAATAATTAGACCATTAGTGTCATTGGCAAGTCAAACACCCAAAGTGCAAATTCCCTGTACCAGTGCATCTATAACATGTAACTTAGAACAACTCCTGGGACTCTGAAAGGTTCATTTTAGACTTACCCGTACATCAGAAGTTGATTTAAATAAGTCATTTGTGGTTATAAAGCCGGTCTTCCACCTTCTAAGCCATGCAGTCTCCCAAACATGAGGAGACAATGTTTCCAAGGGGAAAAGTGCACTGGTTGTCCAGTGAGGGCCTGGGACCGGGCACTAGCCCCCCTACTTATTATCTGTGGGACTCAGAGCAAATCTTTTAACTTCCCTTCCTTCATTTCCTCTTCTGTGAAAGGAGAGGTGATCACTAGATGATTGGGAAAGTCCCTTGCAGCCTGGAGATGTGATCCCACAGACCTAAGTGTGGGATCATTGGATTGTCCCCCCGGCTCAAAAGGTGCCAGGGTAAATACGCTCCAAGGACAAATGCCTCCTCTTCCCTTTGGTTTATAAATCCCTTCCCTGCTGGGCTCTCCAGCTTACCTCCCCAGGATTATTGCCTGTTACCCTCTTGCATGCACACTTGGCTTTTTTTGACATTCATTTCCAGTCTCCAAGCCTTTGTGTAAGCCATCCTCCATACCTGGAACATTTTTACATTTAAAGGTTCTGACAAAGGCCTCATTTAAAATATATAGAGAATTGCCTCAAATCCATCTCCTGAACCTCCTAACTCCTTTCCAAATTCAACTCAATAATCTTTTCTTCCCTGAGGCAATTAAGGTTAAGTGACTTGCCCAGGGTCACACAGCTAGGAAGTATTAAGTGTCTGAGGCCAGATTTGAACTCAGGTCCTCCTGACTTCAGGACCGGGGCTCTATCCACTGCACCAACTAGCTGCTCCTCAATTCAGTAATCTTATCTTGATCTTTCCCCAGTTACTTGTATATTTATATATAATTTTCTAGATATATGTTATTTTTTCCAATAGAATGTAAACTCCTTGAGGGAGGGATGATTTCATTTTGGGAGTCTTTGTACACCTCGGGTCTTTGCATTGGGAAGCAATACTCAATGGAATCATTGTCGTGAGAGTTTATATTGTTATTTGGGTCCTGGTTTCTTCTCTCAGCATCACGTCCAGTAGGTTTGTCCAGATATATTCTATTTTTTCACATTTATCATCCTTTAGGGTGCAAAAATATTCCATTACATGATGTTCCACTGATATAGCGGAGGCAATGAGATGGTACAGAGGATCAAACTCTGGATTCAGTGTTAGGAAGACGTGTGACCCTGGAAAGTTACATAATCTGTTTGCCCCGGTATCTTTATTTGTAAAGTAAGGATAACAGCCCTCTATCCAATAATAAATAACTTTTCCCCACCAGGGCTGTTGTGAAGATCAAATGGAAATCATTTTTATAAAGTACTTTTCAAATCCTCAATACTTCTTATTCTTCTTCATCTTGTTCTTCATTCTTTTTCTCCTCCTCTTCCTCCTCCTCCTTCTTATTATTAGCCTACCCTCAACCACTGGGCAAATACTTTTTTTTGCAACTTTTTGCTATTACAGATGGTGCTGCTATGTACATTTTTGGGTCTTTTCTTCTTGTCAAGATTTATTTGTAGTCAAGGGCAAAGGGAAAAGTCCTTTGGCTTAGTCTTTAGGATGTGTCTCTGAGGTGTGGAATAATTTGTCTGCTGTGATCTGCTGTGAGCTTTGGGTCTTTTTCTGTTGCAAACACTGGAGATGGTTATTTTAGGGACACTTTTAGGACTCTGATGGCAAGACGGGAAATTGGAGCTTCTAAGTTTGTACAAGGTCGTCCTCTGACAAGGTGAGAGAGTGAGAGGAGGAGAAAGAGAATCTCAGTGGTAGCTCTTTCCACTCTCCCTTCAAGGGCTTGGATCTCTTAATTCTAACTAGATTTGATACAGGGCCCAAAAGGTGTGGCCAATTTCCTCAGTTAGAGTTGGACAGTTCCTCAGAAGAGTCCAGTCCCACTTAATGGTGTTTAGGCCTTCTTCACAGCTAGTCAACAATGGATGTGTGTTCTCAACTGAAATTTTATCAGGATTTATCAGGTGTGCAATTGTGAGAAATCCTACTCTTAACTACACACATACGTGTACACATGGAGATATGTGTATGTATAAATATATATACACACACACATAGATATAGATATATTCTTATGTTCGGTTTTTTAAAATGAAATCTACAGGGAAGATCAAAACAGGAAAGACATTGACACACATAAGAAAATATCCATAGCGACGCTTTTTGTGGTAGCAAATAAAAGGAAACACAGTGAATGATTGTTAAATGGGGCATGACTGAATAAATGGTATTACATAAACGTGAAGGAATACAGCTGTCCTAGAAGAAGGGACAATATGACAGCAGAGAAATGTGGGAAGGTTTGTATAAAGTGGTGCAGAGTGAAATAAGCCTAGCCGGGAGAACAGTTTTTACAATCCCTGAAAATAAAAAAGAATGACCTTGAAAGCCAAGGTCTAAGAGATCACCAGACTTTCCTCTATTAGAGAATTAGTGAATCTCTTCTTAGGAGAGAGGAAGTGGGCAAGGTGTGTAGAATCAGACATTTATTGTCAGGTAGGACCAATATATTGTTTGTTTGTTTTTTTTAAAATTATTTCTTTATGATCAGGGAACCTTTTTGGTGGAAGCCAGAATGAATCTGAATCTTGGAGACTCAGAGACAATGCTGATTATTATTGTTGTTTTTTTTTTAGTACAAATAAAACATTTTTTAAAAGTTGAATATTTAGGGTATTATAAGATAACATGGCTTAGAGAAAAGGAAGAAAAATGAGGAGTAATTAGGGAAATATCTGCTTAGAGCAGCAAGCAGCTTTTATATATATATATATATATATATACACACACACACATATATATATATATGTATATATATATATATATATAATATAAGGAGTAATTAGGGAAATATCTGCTTAGAGCAGCAAGCACCTTATATATATATACATACATACATTATATATGTGTATATATATATAATATAAGGAGTAATTAGGGAAATATTTGCTTAGAG